>OU896717.1:39642108-40242108 GCA_918026855.4 Phaedon cochleariae | reverse complement strand
TATACCTATTGTAGCAAATATATCAACGAAAAAATTATCAAATTGAATGAAAGCTGTATGCCTGGTGTGCATGGATTATATATAATACTACTGATCATGAAAAAATACATCAGTGTTTATTTACATCAATTCATTTGTAATTGGGATCATCAGAAACCTGTGATAATTTCCTGTTCTGAATTGAAATCTTCCTTACTCCAATTAATTTAGTATGTCAATCATAAAGTTGATCAAATTTATGAAGAAATACCGAGAGATGTACATTTTGTGTTTTCGATTCATACAAACACTATAATTCAATGTTTCTCAGTGCTGTGAATTCAAATAAAGATTCTATGCAGTGCTGATTACGAATTAAGTTTCCAAACATGTTGAAATCAAATTTGTGTGGAATCCAATAGTCTGGTATCGAAAAAAGACCAATATTTTTGTATATAGTGTAGTCAGAAGCATTATAAGTAATACAAAAAAAAACATGTATATAGGTAATGGGTATATCTAAACACAAAATTAAATTATGTTACCTGCAACAAGAAAAGAGAAAATCATTTCGTCTAGATTTTTATGTCGTGATTAAATGATCGCAACTATACACTCAGTTCCAAAAAAAGTGAAACACTTGATATTTGACCTATCTTCTTAAAAAAAACAAAAAATAGTAGGCCGATTCTCATTTTTTTTATTTGTTGATAGGTAATGCATTTGTCTTCAAAAAAAATAAAGAGGTGAAAATTTTGTCAAAGTCTCCTTGATGGTGGTGGAATAACTCGAAACATGATTTATTCTCAATTTTTGACTCACCCTGTGTCTTAATTGAGTAATGGCATAGAAAGTGCTTACACCCTTCGTAGAGGCTTCTTTTGCGAGCATTTTGTTTTTTTATTCATTGATTTATCTCTGAAATTTTCCGAATCACAGCTTTTTTTGCTAAATCCTTGCAGATTACCAACTCTCTGAATTTATCGAGAAACAATTTTCTAATGAAATAAACTGATACCAATAATTTTAAAAAACATTGTTATTGAACACAAAATTATAAATTGGGATGACTGCTTAATACCGTGTAATGCCTCCTCTAGCAACTCTAAGAACTTCTAATCTACGAGGCACACTGGAAATTAAGTTGCTTATCGTTTCCATTGGTATACGATCCCATTCTTCCACTAATGGATCTGCCATTTCTGCGTGACTTTCTGGAGACCTCTCGCGAGAACGTACCCTTCTCCCTAATTCATCCCACAAATGTTCTATAGGATTCATATCGGGGCTTCTCGCAGGTCATTGTAATGTGGTAATACCAGTAGCTTCTGAGAAATTTCGCACTATTGCTGCGGTGTGTGGTCGGGCATTATCCTGCATCAATATAAAATTATTGCCCACTAACTCTGCATAAGGTAAGACGTACTGCTCTAAAATGTAAATGTAAGTTTGGGCATTCATCGACTGCCTCACCGAAAAAACATGAAGGGGTGTCTTTCCATTCATTGAAATCCCTCCCCACACCATAACGGACCCACCATTAAAACTTTCGCATTCTGTTATTGAACTTTGATCAAACCGTTCACCAGTTCTTCTCCACACTCTTTTTCTTCCATCCACCATGTTAAGGCAAAACCTTGACTCATCCGTAAACAAGACATTCGACTATTCAGGAATATTCCACTGTCCATAATTTTCAACAAAATTTCTTCTAGCAGCACGATGTTCGGGCAATAATTTGGGACCTTTTGCAGGTCTCCTAGCTTTTAAATTAACTCCTTTTAGACGTCTACATACCGTCTGCTTACTTACTGCAACATCAAGAATTTGGCGAAGATCTTGCTGAACATTTACCGCAGTATTTGATCGATTCCGTAAAATCCGCAATCTCAAGAAGCGATAATCAAGAGAAGTTTTTCGGGGCGACCAGAACCGGCCCTCCGAGCGGTGCTTTCTGTTTGTTCGTACTTGCGGATTGCTCTACGAGCAGTTGCTTCATGAACTCCCAATGCACGAGCGGCGTAACGTTTACTACGCCCATCGTTTACTGACGCAACTGATCTTGCTACTTGTTCAGGATTTATTTGGGGCATTTTATGTAATTTTAGTCAATAAAACAAGACACTTAATTAATGACACAACGACAAATGGTCAAATATGGAGGCATACAAAAAATAAATTGCTAAGGCAACGGTATTTGTTTTCTTAAAGACAATGTGATCCTACCAGAGTGCAACCCAATCAATTTCGAGTACTCTGATCCTTCAATAAATTTAATTTGTGGGATAAGCGTAAGGTATCAGCAAAAAAGCTGTAATTAGGAAAATTTTAGAGATAAATCAATGAATAAAAAAACGAAATGCTCGCAAAAAAAGGCTCTTTCGTGTAGGGTGTATGCACTTTGTATACCATTACTCAATTAACACACAGGGTGAGTCAAAAATTAAGAATGAATCATGGTTCGAGTTATTCCACCATCATCAAGGAGGCTTTGAAAAAATGTTCACCTTTTTATTTATTTTAAGACAAATGCATTATCTACCAACAAATAAAAAAAATTAAAATCAGCCTACTATTTTTTTTTTTCGACGATAGGTCAAATATCAAGTGCTTCACTTTTTTTGGAACTGAGTGTAGTTCCTATAGTTATAGATTATCTTCGCAAAAAAGGGCATATCCTCTCCTATTTTGATCCTCAAACGCCACCAATGAAATGTTCAATATACAGAAAACGACAAGACGACAATATGAGGGTTATTAAGACTTTCACTCACACCACTTTTTTACCGATAGGTATATGTATAGTAGCGAAAAATACGGGAAAGTGTACATGCAGGACATATTCCTTTCAATTACCGTCATTTATCGTAATTATGTTTATTAGTGTTGTTATATACCACCATGATGACGGTGTTAGTTCATTGTACATCACCTAAGGCAGACATAATTGGTAGCGACTTTAAAAGTTTTAAATGCCTTTTATACCAGGTGATCTTATAAAAAAAACCAGCTACCTATACCCTCTTTCAGTTCTACCTGTATATAGAAGAGAAGTAGCCTTATATGGGATTCTTCCACTTCCTCGAATCAACAGATACATTTTCACCAATTGAGAAAATATACTACCAATAGCAGTCAGATGAACTTGGCAAGCCCAGTCAGCACATCCCATATTCGTCAACCTTGAGATATTTCGAACAAATCTTTACCAAAACTCGTTTGTCTATAGTGCTGCAGAGCTTTGGAATGAAAGATCGATACAAATTTCAATACCTACACGGAAAAAAAAGTTTTGTTGCACCAACAAAATAACTTTGGTCATTTTTTCTTGTTAAATTAAATGCAATTTTGCGAAATCAACGAAATATATGTTCATTCCAAATAAGCAACCTATTCAAAGAGACAAAATAATTTGATTGAAATATTCGCTTACTTGAACAAAAGTTTCATTTCATTCAACAACATTTATAGTTGACATAAAACAAATTATGTTGGTCCAACTATTATCTCATTGTTCAATCAATCATATGCATTTTGTCTATTCGACAAAATTAAATTAATTTTGACAAAGATTCAACTGAATACAACATTATATTTAGTTGATTCAACACATCACTATCAAGAAATATGTTGTTATTTTGTTGAACAAACCCACAAGTATATTATATCAACCAAATATTTTGTTGAATGATTATCTATTTTTGCCACCAGGTGGCGTTTCTTCCAACCTTCCTACGCTCGCCTCGATTGGGGTGTACATATACCTACCCAAAATATCCGTTTTTATAATTGTATTAGGCTGTCCTAGAATTTTTTATGCCGCTTATACGAGCTAATATTCTCGAATCAACCGAGAAATTTCTCTTAGTTTTGAAATTCAGTTATTGGATTTTTTTAAATATTATTCAGCAAAATATTTCGTCAATTCTGAATACGATTTTGTTGATCGAAGAATATATATTGTTATTTTGACATATTCACTCTCTGAAGAATTAAAAATTTCATTGTCACTTGAATGAAATGATATAATCATTTCAATCAACAGAGTCGTTGATAAGAGCAGATATTGTATTATAGGAACAAAATATAATAAATATATATTGTTTATTCAACCAATTTCTGCTGTTAATTTGAATCATTAATGAGTTACATCAAATGAATTTTGAATTGAAATCTGACAAAAAACATTTGTTGCGGTGACAAAATATTTTGTCGTGGATATATGACACTCAGATCTTGTTGAATTTACAGAAATTTTGTAGTTTCAAACATTTTTTTTTCTTTGTATCCTCCCTATACGTACGCACCAGGAGATGAAAAAAAAACTATACTCAATAACGTGACATCTGTATAGGAATTCAAGGAGTCCATAGTCCAGATTAAAATTTCGATATAGGATTTCACAGAAATGGAGATGTGTCAAAAAAAATTGATCAATGAGAAGAAGGGAAATCAATGTCGATATCAAGTTGATTGTATAAAATAAGACGAATTCACCTATCACTGAATGCCCTTCTAGATCAATACATCGTCTATAAAGGATAAAAACCGCTCTTATGAAGCGGACAACGCAAAATTTCTAATTTTCTTGGACCCGTATCCCTCAAAGACCCGCATCAGGAATATCATCAGGTCAAGTTGGCCATGTACAAACAAAACTCCGGAGATGATGGGGAGAAGACGTAGAAATTTTCCTCATACAAGCACTTTTGCAAGCGCCCGTCACGTCACATTCAACTTTATACCAGTAAAGGAAAAAATACAAAAAAAACCGAAGTCGGTCGACCACAACAAATTTATTACGATATAAGACGTGTAACTAGTTTCGGCACTCGGTCATCATGAAACACATAATATAAAGCACCTGTAAGGAACAACGATGCAAAAATATACAAAACTACTGATGAGAGGAATCTTACCATGTGAAGCAATAATCAGGTTGAACACATTAAAATGGGGGTTGTCAGCGGAAAAAATCAGTCCTTATTGTACAATATTGATTTATAGCGGCTGAACAACCAGAAATAGCTATCAACAATCTGGTTGAACACTAGGAGGAATTGATGGGATTAAATTAAAAATATTATGTGTCTGATGATGGCCGAGTGCCGAAACTAGTTATACGTCTTATGTCGAAATAAATTTGTTGTTGTGGTCGACCGACGTTGGATTTTTGTGTATTTTTCCATTGAAAAATTCTGGACCACTAAGAAAAATGGATGGTTTCCACGACTTGTCTAATACCAGTAGCCTGAGCGCACCGTGAAATCAGAAAAATAGGTCGAAAAATTTTGGTATGAGTGAAAATTCAGGAAATAAAGCCGTTTGCATAGACCGAATTGCTAAATTTTTTTCAAGGGGAAACCTATTTTTGATGAAGATTAGTGCGATCTGTATGCGTCAGATTATACGTAGTCATTTGTTTTCATTAGGGCCCCTCTGAGAACCACGGGAAATAAGGTAGGAATTGGTGCTCTTCTCAAATTTCTGAAGGTTATATGCCTCGGAGAACACCTCCCTTGGCAATGTATTCCAGAGCCTCTCTGTTCGTTGGATGAACGAGTCTTTGGAAAGAGATGTTCTGCAGGTCTCCAAAGTGACCACGAAGGAGTGAGAAGCCCCAACTCGATGGGTTAATCTCGCGGGGACTGCCAATGGAGGAACAATTGTTGATATTTCAGAAGAGCATCGTCCATGAAGATACCTATGAAATAGAGCCAGATCGCCAACTTTTCTACAGTGTTCCAGAGTAGTGAGTGAGTTTGTGAGCGAGGCATCACCCAAGAGACGAATTGCCCTTTCTTGGACAGAATCCAACAGTTTCAGGGTATATTCGGGTGTTGCACTCCAAATGTGGAAACAGTATTCCAGGATAAGTCGGATCTGTGCCTGATAGATCATAAGCAGCTGACTGGATGTGAAATAGCTCCTGGCCCGAAACAGAAAACCAAGTTTTTGGGATGCACTTTTAGCAATTGATCTCACGTGATTTTCCCAAAAAATGTTATTGCTGGAAGTAATACCAAGCATCGAAATGGATGTCTTTAAAGGTATGGTTACTCCTGACAAGCTCAAGTTGGGTACAGTGAGATCGGCTTTTCTAGAGAAAAGGCATGCTTGTGTTTTGTTCGCATTGAAAGCTACCAAGTTATTGGATCCCCTTTCGAGAATTGTTGCCAAGTCCATATTTATGTTGTCATCATTTCTTCCTTGTTCGTTTCTGATTTGACTGGCTGGTATTGGAGCCCTGGAAGAGAAGGCGGTATGGAAGATACTATCATCCGCGAAAATGTGTACTGGACATGAAGTTGCTTCCAAAAAATCTTATAAGGTAACAACTTCTATTCACCGACTGCGAATGGAAACCAAGAAGTATCTAATCTACTCACCAACAGAAAAACATGTTTGTAATGAACTTCTATTGAAAACAATCGAAAATTACTATACAATCTTCTTTTCTGGGTCTAATCATCTTGAAATATGTTCATTTCGTATGAAATAGGAATTCAGGTTGACAACTATGACTATACGATTATCCATCCCTATGCTCATTATCAAAAATAACTACCCTAAAAAACAGGAGAATTGAACCCGACTTATATGTTTTCTGTTCAAGCTGCTATAGCTGGTGATGTCTGCTCTCCTGATCTCCTATGTCATATTGAGTTTAAAATTAATAATTCTAGTACTATGTCAAAGAACATCTTCCATATTAAAAATCATCACAAAAACTATGGATTCCACAGCCCTCTAACAAGAATGGTGAAAGAAATGCAAATGATGTAGATTTGAATTACTTCGACATACCCTTAGCTACTTTCAGACTTGAACTAACAAAATGCTAGGCTCAGTGATACTAGACGTCTGTATGTGATTGATCTCTCATCAAAATGAGAATTTTCATAATTTTGTGTAGTATATATGTATTTTTTCTTTCTTATGTTTGTAGAACCACTTTTTTAAAGTAGGAATGTTAATGTCCTTTTAGTGAGTTAGCATTTGTAGGAATATTCTGAATACTGCAATTATTATTTATTGTTTTAAGATTCCACTTGTACAGTGTTGTAATGGATATTCCCGTGAATAAATAAATACATAAATAAATAAATAAACTGTACAACTCCCTGTGGCGCAGCATTGGATGTAATGTCTGGAATTACTTTCTGGTCAAACATCAACCTATTTCCAGATTTCTTCAAATTTGTTTGTTAAGTTTTCCACTGACTTGCGTCCCGTTCCAAATTTTCTGATCGGGCACATTAAAAACTCCAAAATGCCAATGAGTTACGTCATTTGATGAACCCTGTATAAAATAGGAGTAATAACGGCCGAACGACAGAGTATTAGCTTTATTAAAACGAGCCCAGTATTCTGCTATAGCCGCTGGACTGGAACATTATTTTATTGCATCCTCTCAGTGTGGTCCTTATTTTACTTATGCACGCTAGTCCACTATACACGAGCTTCTTTCTCTTCCTATCTCTCTCTGTTACACGCAATTTAACCTATGATAAACTGCTTTCGACATAACAATGGAATGAGGGATACAAGAAGTCATAGTGTGCGGGGATGTTGCAGCTTTCTATAATAGTCTATGCTATAATAAGGCGACTGAATTTGAGATCGCAACGCCAAAGTGGTAACTACTTATATGAAATTAAATTATTTTGAAATGGTTCATTTCTTGTGTGCATTATCATCGTATGACATCTTTTCGACTGTTTATTTGTGTAGGTGAAGTTTATGCAAAGTCAATTGAACAGATCATCAAATGAATGTCGGGCTGCGCTAACGCACTCTTTGAACTCTCAAAGTTCAAAGGGACCGACGGGTTGCAGTGATGTGTTCTTCCAACTGACTCTGCATAAACTATACTCCTGATGTGACCTGTGATTCGAGGACATAGAATTCATGGAATAGAATAGAATAGAATTGAATAGAATATATTAAGTACATCCATGGTATACAAGTTATGGATAAGTCATACAAAGATACAGAAAAGTTGCAAACAAAAAAGTACAAGTGATAAAATCAATCAAAATCTGATGTCATTACTGCTCTGGTGGACGCCTTTGATATTTTAGGATCTGTTTTCTGTGATCCGCCATGTTCTTGGGTAAGCAAGCAGGGCCGTTCTGAGGGAAATGACAGAATTGTACTGACTGAATATATTCAACTTTGTGTCATATATCGATACCAGTAAAATGTATTTCAGTTCTCACAAAATTACACTTACACTTGATTCAATGGAAAATAGTTTACAACATCTAACTTTTTTTTTTAGTAGGACAGGTTTGAACACAAACGATACTAAAAATTAAAATTAATAGATTTGGCCAGGTTTTCATTAGATTATATTTTTAAGTTGTTTTTTGGAAGAACTAAACTCATTTTTTTTCTCAATTACATTTCTGCTTGGTCAATAGGAATACAAGGTATATTCATTCAACTGACTCTGATCAGATGATGAATTTTTAATTAGTCTGATTGCATATGTTGACCTGCTCAGTCTGGTACAAAGGTTATTTATGTGGTCAATCCAGGTTAAATTTGAATCAATTTGCACACCCAAGAATTTAACAGCTGTTTGTTCTATTCGATCCATGTTTCTCGTTTCAAAAGTTAATGTTTCAGTGTTTTGTTCCTTCAGTATCAGCTCATTTGCAGTGAACCAATATCTTGAAAATTTGCTGAGGAGTTACCAAATTGTCTGAAGTTATACTCAAAGTGCCATCATCTGCATACATTGTAGTTTTTATATTAGATAAGTTTACGAAGTGTAAATAATGAAGAGGAGCGGCCCTAGTATGGATCCCTGGGGGTCACCACTCATAACGAGACTTCTTGTACTGATAGTCAAAATGTATCAACAAATTGGTTATAGCTTTCGTTGATTTGGAAAATTATAAACATCGCATGAATCCCATAACAAAAAAACAAAAAAAAACGCAAATGAACATACCGGTAAACCAAGAGCTCCTCGAGATATCCTCCAGAACCAATTACGAACATTATCGCGTATACCATAGACCCCGTTGCTGCGTTGACTAGCTGATTGATAGATTTCGTTGTATCGTTGGCAAGGTGGACAAGAGACGAGGCTCTCTTGATCGGTATACGATGTTGGAGAGTCGTAGATCGAGAGGACGGTAGCACAAAGGGCCTAGAAGTCACATAAACTACGGCGGGTACCGCGGTGAAAGAGTGCCAGCAGTAGCAAATGAAATGTCATCGAAAATGTATCAAAAATCCGCCGGAGTTGTCGCCGAAAATATTTTTCGTCGTATAAATCTTTGTAACAGGGTGTAGAAGCTCCATATTACTATTAACAAAATCGCAACGTTTCATTGAAATTTATGAGAAGACAATTGAGAAATGAATAGTAAGAAGATTTTTTTGAATTTTTTCGGTGTTATTCAGATACACATGTATGAAAATGATGAAAATTCCGATACATTTTTATGAAATATCACTCCACCCCGAACAATTGATGTATTTTTGACATCGTTGACAAGTTGAATCCATAATAATTATTTCTGATTGATGAAAAAAGAAACAGGTGGCAGTGAGCCAGAGAGAAACTAGGAAATTCTCCAGAAAATGAGGAATTCCGCATAGATTGGATAGGCTATTCTATACGCTTGGTTCTATATACGAGTATTAAAAGAGAGAGAAAAGCAAAATTATCTCAGGACGTTTTGAAATGAACACTATAACAAACTATACAGTAGGTTTGGACTCGTCTCGTGATATACCTATTGCCCATAAAAGTCCAAAGTTCGTACAGTGAGTTTGGAGTTTGCATGACAGTCCTGATATATTCTTAAGTGCCAAGAACTTGATTGCTCAGAATGCAGGGGGGTCAACTAACATGGCAGCTCCAATACCAACCTACTCTCGCTATCCTTCCTACACACGACCCAGCGAGCACAAAAACATCTCAGAGATGTTAAAAGTACGAGATTTCGAGACATTGTACCTCCACTGCGATGTTCTGTTCACACATGAATAGAACTATTATAGAACAGCCAATGTCCGCCGCAGGCGGCAATTATCTAGATGTCCTTGATATGTCAGAAAACTACCTTCTCCCTAGTTCTTTTTAAATCCTTTTCATGGACACAACAGAACATTTTCAACTCGTCTTGCGCACATCAAATCGCTGTAAAAAAACCATTTTCGAGGTACTTTTCTGAAGCCTTTTGTCAAAATGAACTTCTGCATTAGGATTCGATTTCCCTTGAATGAAAAAATGCATTAAAAATAGATTGAACATAAAAATATTTTCTTGATATGAAATTACCTTCTTAATCGGTTTCTGAGTAATGCTTACTAAACACAGACATATAATTGGAAATAGGTTTCCCAATTTTTGAAATGTTCTCCACAATGCATGATTTTGCAACTGCGGAGAAGCTGTGTATTGATGAATTCGTACTTTTATATATTGATTACCCTGAGGCACCGAACAACACATCTTGCATCTGATGGTCATTATTACAAACTAAATAAGTCTTCTAACACAATAAACTTCACCAAATTCCTTTCTGTTCGTTAGCAGCGTGATGTAAGCGTGACACGCTGCAAACGCGAATGCCAATTGCGAACAAGAAGAACAAAATCGAAAACAAATCAGAATTCATCGTATTGTGACGTAAGCATGAGACGTTGTAGTGGGGCAAACAAAGAAAGGGCACAACAGAACAAAAACAATACTTTTAATATCCTTCTAAGACCTCTTTGGGAAGTGCATATTACGCCTCAAAAAAACATCCTCATGCCTACATTCCTAAAACATCCCGAAACATCCCAGAGATACCTCTCAGTAGGCAAACAAAGAAATGCCACAGACGAACAAAAACAATACTTCAATATCCTTCAAAGACCTATTTGGTCAGTGCATATTACGTCTCGAAATAACATCTTCATGCCAACATTTTCAAAACATCCCAAAACATCCCAGGGATGTGTGCTCGCTGGGGATGTTCTCCGAACATCATAGGGATTCCATTCCGTGTGCTTCCATATGAGAGTTAAAAAAATATTTCTTCCCTTCGAACTATATCCATATGGTGAGTGTTCTGATGGCATCTACATTGAAATTTGGAATCGAATCAACTATTTATTATTTCAGGACCTATGTTCTTACGATGTTTTCATCTAAGAATCCCCCGAATATAATCACCCCTTCGAGTTTGGCTTCATACTCAAATAACACCGCGAAAGATTCGGAGAAAATGAGTTACAGTACATGCAGTTATGTTTTGAACTTTGAACCCTCATTATTCCTGAAGGCATGAGGTTTTGTATTCTTCGAATTTCATCAATTCCATATGGTCCTATAATGAACACGAAACGGAAATTATCGCACGGTGTTCAACATTATTCGGGCACACATCGTACATGAAAATGAGCTGATTATTCGGTAAAGTAGATGCATAATTTTGACTAATTACACTGTTGTAAACGGAAGGGGATCAGCTATACATGAACGCATATTCTTGTCACTAAATGGGTTTTCTTGTATCTCAAAAAATCTATTCCTGTTAGTCCGTGATAAGAATCGATGATGTATTCTTACGGTTCCATGTTTCATGACAATTGAATCAATATGAAGACCACAGGGGAAAGAGGGGAAATGTCACAAAAAGTAAGTTTCGAGAAAAACGCATTTCAATGTTGAAAACCTCCTTACTTTTAGGAAGTTGGATGAAATCGAAATCAAACCGCCTGGATTCATTCGATGGAGTATAATGAGCAATAAAGTTGAACAACTAGAAATAAAAATCATATTTAAATGAAAAAATCATCGAAAACAAAAAAATAGTCCAAAGATTCAAGGGAAAAGTGGGAAATTATCAAAAAACTGGAATGTTTACTCGCAATTTTCTGCACTGGACCATTTCTCCATTCTTGCCTGACTACCTAATAAGCGGTCAGTTGTCATATAGTACATCTAGCATCTCTATAATTTGATCATTTCTTATACTTTCCACGAGATATGAGTAGGAATCATCATGTAGCAATCTCATTATTTTATTCCCATCACTCAGACGTACTCGACAAGCCCATAGTCAGCACACCTTTTTGTCGTCAACGTCGAAATATGTCGAACAACTCTTTACCAAAACTCGTTAATACATAGACCAGCAAAGCTTTGGAATTTTTTGCCTGCCAAGAACTTATAATCCTCAAAAGTTGAAAAAAATCACAATACCTACCTCCTCTCCATATCCTCCCTTGGTACCCACAATATTCCCCTAACATTATAGGGATTCCCTTTGGTACGCTCTAAGAGATGCAAAAATGGTGGCCGTATCTCTTTTTTCCATCTTTTGTTTGCCTGTGAGAGTTCACTTTGACCTTTTGACAGTGTGAAAACAACCTATTAATATCACAATGGAATCTGTATTTAAGCAAGCATTACGCTCTTGGACGGTCCCCTTTTTCAAATTTTTGAAGTGGACATTACGCGTTTTTTCCAAGTGAATGTATTTTCGAACGAGCATATTATTAGCTGACCTAGGAGAGTTATTACTATGTACTTTTGTTTATACTAAAATATAGTGATATAGTGAGTAGATCAGATCAGATGGCGTTGTCAAGTAAATTTCAACTATATTGTGACATTCAACCTATTTCCCCTGTGGTCTTCATATGTATGTGAAATGGAAAATAAATGTACTTTTTCTGCAACCGACACAAAAGTCGTCCATTTTGATACCAAAATTAGCTCTTATATTGACGTTTCTATTACTGACACAAAAAGAGGTATATTGCTAGGCAACATATTTAGTTGCTAGGAGCTAAAGATGAACTTTAGTTCCGAGGAACTAAAAAGGAAGTACTGGACGTCATCAACGATAAACAACATTGTTACGGTTGGTTATTTGGGTTGAGACGCATACCTGATTTGTTTCCGATTTCGGCAGATTTGGCATTTCATACCCATATGCTGGAGATATATATACATCTTATTATAGTTAAGTATATTGGAATTATAAACATCTCAGTTAAGTATTTTTGTTTTGATCAGGAAAGCCTTCAAGATTCAAATACTTGCTGCATCTGTATTTCATTCGTTATTCTCGGGATGGATAACTTGTTTTTGAATAATCACGCCAAGCAATAGTTTTTTGTCTCAAACAACGATATTGTTTACCTTCATCTGATTATGAAGCGAAAAACATTGTATTATGGAGAGGAGTAAATAATCGCTATTATTATTGTTGATATGCTCACTAACCTAACATTTTCCACGTCTTGTTCCAATAGCTGGCACTGGCGCGGTAATTGCTATTAGAGCACCTAGTCCATACACAAATATGTTACTCTGTGATTGTATTTATATTGAAACTACAATTCGAACATCCTTCAAAATTGAATGAACCTGCTGTTGATGCAATAAGAATGTTCTCACTACACATATTCATTTGAGTTAATTGTTTCGGTTGCAGAAAAAATAGCATGTTTCATTCGGATCAAAAGTGACTTTGTTCGACTCGCAAATTTTGCTTTCGCTCGGCTTCGAACAATTTACTATTCTTCTCTCATCTGAAAATTGATGATTGATTGATAATATGTCAATTAGTCAATTGAATTCTTGTACCATGTTATCTAACCAAAGTATATGTTCAGTAAGTTATTTACTTTCTATGAAACTGGTAACTCCCTCGTCAGAATTAATGAAGTAGGTACCTATAAAGCCACCAATTCTACCTGTATAGTGATTTAAACTGAGCGAACCGTATTTCGTTATCTAAACCAAGATCTCCCTTTTGGTTCAAGAACCGGCAGGTGACAAATACATGAAATTGCTATCTGCCGCCTGTCTGAAAAATAATTCGAATTCTTTATCTTATTGGGTTCATCGGGTTCTTCTTCATCTATCCTCAATATCGAATAGTAACAGTATGAGTACAGTTAATATATATTTCTAAAACTATATAATTCGATAGATACCCCTTCCTTCCTTCCTTTCTTCAATCAATTAGAAATTAGCATTGGAGAAGACATCTTCTACATTCTACTGGACAACAAAATCAAATATTTAGGAGTGATAATCGATTCACACTTGAAATGGAATCTCCATATATCATATGTAACGAATAAGTTACGAAGTATTTTATTCAAATTTCGATTATTGGAGGATGTTACCAATTGGGCAATTGAAAACCTTATACTTTTCATTAGTTGAAAGTCATCTCAGATATGCAATTGTTGTATGGGAAGCAAGTCTGAAATCCCACATTCATTCTTTGGAAGTTACTCAAAGAAGATTTTTAAAGTTAGTATTCGCCAAAAATTCCAGATACCCAACCGACGACCTCGACAAAGATTCTAAAATACTAGATTTGGGACACCTCTATTTCTTTTGCGTCGGCAATTAGTACCACGTGAATAGGAAATATTCCAAACTTCCACATCATCAGAACACTCGTCAAAAACACCATTGATGCTCAAAACTATTTCCCAAAGATCATACTCTTTTTTCGCATCAAAACTGTAAAATACGATACCAGAAAATATAAAGAATATCTCGCATATATATCTTCTTTCAAGAAGAGCCTAAGGGAGTTCATCCTCTTAAATCCCGTAGTACAATAAAATAGTTATTTTAGCTGATGGTTTTATCAAAGTTATATATACTTACTTCTCTATGTGTATTCCAACTTTTTCATTATATTATTTTTTTCATGCAACCTGTATTCAACTAGTGATAATAGTATACATTGTAGTCATATTATAGCATTCACTTCAAACACTTTTGTGTTGTTTTATTCGAAGTTTTATTAGTCTATTTTTTTTTCGTTATTGTCATTTTTACACTATTTTCATTTATATAGCTATAGGTATTTTATTTAATTAGTATTAGTTATTAATATCTCGTCACTACTGGAGTTTCACTTATCGAGTATATTTTATTCACAACATTCACAACATATATATTCTGTTTCAATTATTCACTTGTTTATTATTTTTTGTGAATAAAGTGATTATTATCATGAAATGTTCCATAAATTAATTGTATCAACAATTACTCAAAACTGTTAGCTCCTTTAGAAGCAATCAAGCAGAAATCTCCTATGTTTATCAGACCATTTCAACCATTGAACATGATTTCCAATGTCGACAATGTCTTTTCTAGAGAATTACGTGTCGGTACACTCCCCTGGTAAGGGCATCTGTCGTGTTTCCATGCAAACATATTTATTATTTCCTCAACCTATTTGATACTGTTACATCACTGAGGGATGACAAATACTGGTGGGTAATCGTTTTGCAGGTTGTCATATCGTCAATATCAAATAAGTCATTCACTTGTCAAGAAACCCAGAGTGGAGATGTTCTACGAGGGCAGGGATTTTTGTGAGATCAAGTCCAAGTGTTTCAATTTCGATTGCATAAAGATGATGGTGATCCAGAGGTTCCATAGAGATGAAGTTGTGAAGAATTATCCTACTCATGTATATATTACATTTGTATATATTTGTATATTGTATATTGGTCATACAGTTGGAATTCGTATGAACAGCACTTCGAATTTTCATCCTTTCTACAATATACGATTCAGCAACTATAGTGTTTGGCATTTCACAACTATCTAGTATCCTCACAAAAAGACTATTCAAAAAGGTGTACAGTTCTTCCTACTAAACGCCAAAAAGTATTTTCATTCTTGAAATAATTTATTCGAGCCAATGGATTGGGTACTTCACTCGCGAAGATTTAAGAAACTCTAAAATGTTATCAACATATACGTATGATGCAAATATATGGAATAAATTCATTATTTCAGAAATAGGCGACATTTGAAAAAATTACAAAAACACGTGAGTTTTAATTTTTGAAGCCTCATCTCATGATATTCATATGAGAAATGTTACGTCACCGGTGTTGGAGTAATGACGTAATGGACGATTTTTTCAAATACAAACAGGGGTCATATGACACCTCGTCTGAATGGTCTACTGATCGTTTATTCAACAGTCAAAATTTTGCATAAGAAGATTGATAATTTTATTAACTGAATCATGCATAGGTCTGCTACTGAGAATTGAACATCGAAGGTTCGTCTAGATAAAAAAATACATCAATCAAAAAAAGTTATAAACTCTAGTTTTTGGATTTTTTTCGGAAGTCGTCTTATTTTGAAATGAATTTATTCCATACATTTGCATCATACGTACAGGGTGGGCAAAATTGGGCGTTTTCACCGTCTATCTCAATAACTAGAGGAGTTATCGAAAAACCGATATACATGTTCCGGGTTCGATTTTGGAGAAACCTCGAATGGCACAATCAAAATTTCGATATCTTCATTCGTTTTAGAGATACAGGGGGAAATTGAAAATTTGCCGATTTCGATTTTATTTTCTGACTACTTTACAGTGAGAGGTATCAAAAAATTTCGAACGAATATTTATACAGTATGATGCGTGGAATCCATTGGCATCATCAGAAATTTTATACAGGGTGACGTTGAAAAGATACGGCAGCCAATCATGTTTTTTTTAATGGAACACCCCGTATATTTTGGCACACTTGAATAGTCCCAGGCGTTCTCATTATAAATATATATATAACCCTACCTTTTCCTTCCACACTTTCAGATATATTCGCAAAAATATATTCAGTGTGTCACATTTTTATGGTTACACCCCCGTATCTTCTGTAAAAATAATTGAGGTAGGATTCAAAAATTCGCAACTGTCAGAAAGATACAAATGATACACTCATAGAGTCATGGACCAAGTGGGATCATCTCCAATGATAACACTGCTCGCCAGCAGCTATGAAATCATCGATATTTCTGGATAATGCTATCAACAGGCAGAATCGAGGTTGAAAATGACACTCTGTATATATTCACCAAATGTGGAAAATAAATATCTTAGGGAATGTAATCTCCAGATAAATGGATATTTGGTGAGAAATAAAATGGGAAATTATTCGATTTGATATCATTGTTATCAAGACATTTGATGAGATACAGAAATAAGACCAATAATTTACTCAATTAGGAAACCAGTAGGTTGCGTTGAACAATATAGCCTTATAGAAGATGTCCAAATTCTAGATACAGAACAATTTTTTTTATGGAACACCCCGTATATTTTGGCAGAGCTGGAAAGTTCCCGTTTCAATTTCAAATATATATCTTATTTATTATCTCTTTGAACGCAAAAATATTAAGGCATACTAGAAATAATGGGTAACGTATCATATTCAGGCATTCTGCCACAAAATATTATGATTGTTAATGTTTCCATCAATTATTCTTACAGAAGATACGGGGGTGTAACCATAAGAAACATGACACACTGAATATATTTTTGCGAATATATCTGAAATTGTGGAAGGGAAAGGTAGGGTTATATATATATTTGTAATGAGAACGCCTGGGACTATTCAAGTGTGCCAAAATATACGGGGTGTTCCATTAGAAAAAACATAATTGGCTGCCGTATTTTCTCAACGTCACCCTGTATAAAATTTCTGATGATGCCAATGGATTCCACACATCATACTGTATAAATATACGTTTGAAATTTTTTGATACCTCTCACCGTAAAGTAGTCACAAAATAAAATCGAAATCGGCAAATTTTCAATTTCCCCCTGTATCTCTAAAACGATTAAAGATATCGAAATTTTGATTGTACCATTCGAGGTTTCTCCAAAATCGAACCCGGAACATGTATATCGGTTTTTTGATAACTCCTCTAGTTATTGAGATAGACGGTGAAAACGCCCAATTTTGCCCACCCTGTACATGGAGTACGTATAACATCTCACGCCATATTAGATTACCAGACATATCATACAAAATTTAGAACATTGTTGACAAGCTATCAATTTTCTTACGAGAAAAGGATCTATATGAATATCACCTATAGGTATATTTATTTTTATACCCTAAGCGCCACGCCAGGAGTCATTTATATTCTTGTCATAAAAATCTCATCTGTTCCATGCCCATTTATTTTAATGATTTCTCAAAACCTCCACTATATTCTACCTGTCCGAGAAACCAATAAACCCCCTCGTAAACCCTAGTTGACACCACTCATCCCAAGAGCCTCTAAAACAATAGAGCATCTGAAAGACAAACGCCAAAATTTACGTCTAGACATCAATATGCCCAACGCCCATTTTGACCCACTCAGTAATAATTTTCGGTCTTTTCATTATTCAAAAAAACATAGTGATATCGGACTAAGGGTAGTAAAACAACTGAACCGAAGATCATCACATGACCGAGCGAAAACTACGACCAAGACTGATCACAATCCACAGGTGCATAAGAACGTTTCTTGCTCGGTACCTGTTGAATCTAGAGGCATCTTCTTTGACAGAAACATTTGACTAGCGCCCCTCAGTGTCTAGCAGCAGGAGCCAATTCTTCGCTTGTCACCGGTGCGCTATGCACTTGTTTTTTGCCATCAATCTTACCGCTATCGCCGACTAGATCTTCACTAAGATTCGAAATAGACACTGTCGGGCTGTTTGGCGTTTTACCTGGGTTAGTGGTCAGTATGTATCAGGAATCTCATAGCTAGATAGGTGTAAATAATGGTGATAGAAAGTATTCAAGCAGTTGGAAAAATCTAATGATCTTGAGGAGCAATGGGAAGATTCATAAGGCAACCTATACAGTGAGGACGTGAAAAGTCCTCCCGACCTTCAACCTTTGAACGGTAAAAACTAGCGAGGTCGGATACGTCCATGGGTGAAATTCAGACAAAAATATTGGTGGACGATGCCAAAGGTACCTCTTTCACTACTATTTGGCATGAAAATGGTTGTAGTCACCATCAACTTTTTTTTTAAATATGGAGAGGGGTCACGTGGTATCTTGTTTCGGAGGCCTTTCGATTCTCTATCGAACTCCGCTTTGTTAGTGGAAATCGGTCAAGCCGTATCAAAATGACGAGCGTTCGAAATGTACCTCGATAACAGTAAATCACGTTCGGATTGAATTCCAAAACCGATTTTTTCGTGTCAATAAATGAACGATGAACATTAGGAGCATGTTTGAGCACTTGTTATAATTCCCACTTGAAATTCTGTTGCAATTAAAAGTTATTTACGTTTTTTTATTTATTAATATTAATATTTGAAGCAAATTTCAACCGCTGGTCATTTTGAAACGGCTTGTGCAAACAAAGCGGTGTTGATGAATAAAGAATTGAAAGGCCTTCAAACCAAGGTACCTTACCACGTGACCCCTTTTTACATTTGAAAAGAGCTTACATTTTCTGTTCACTGATGGTTCGGAGTTGCTTTACCATATCTATGGATTTCCTGAAAAAAATCTGTTACTCATAACTTCCCAATGCAGCTAGCTATTTTGATACTACTGAAATGTCGTCATTGTTGGTTTACTAATTATCTTATTGCCTTTGTAAAATTTCTATCAAATTTTGATTCAAACTGAACTCATTGAATTTTAATATAAACTAAATGTATTAAATTTTGAAAAACTCCTCGTATACTCCTATACGTTCCCTGTGAAAATTATATATCAATAAGAATAATGAAGGATTCGTATTTTCCTTTAGATACCTATTTTATACAGGATATTTCATGACGAGTCGATATGTATATGCGAAACTTCTGAGACTAGTTCTCTGCAATTTTCCTAAATGCTCGTTTCAACTAAAGTTTTTTCAGTCCTCTGCAACTTCAGGACTACCGTGGTTAATGAAGAATTCCAAAATTTCTTTTTATCGCTTGGAGCTCACGAAAAAAAATCCCTATAATGTTCGAAGGATATCGTTTGAACGTAGGAAGGATAGGGAGAGGAGGTATACTCATTGGAATTTTTTTCGGAACTTCTGGAGGTTATGACTTCTTGGAAATACTTGCTCAGGCAATGAATTCCAGAGGAGAGTTACTATTTGAAACAATGGAGTTGTTGATTTTTTGTAATAGTGAATTTTTCCTCCAATCTTCGAGCACCCTGTAGGATATATCTGAATCCTTTTCGAAGATTCGTGTAGGTCTAGTTCTCATCGTGAAAATAATAGGCCTGACTAGCTTGGATTTCGATAAAAATAATTATTTATGATACAAGGGAAAAAAGTAGTAGATTTTAGCTCCAGGTTGTGTGACAAAAAACCGTGAGCTAAAATCTAATATTTTTCACATGTATAATACACTATTTTTTTCTGTGAAAGAAGAAAGGACGAATCAATATCAAGAAGATATTACATTATTTTGAAATCTGAAAATTATCGACGTGAAACTTTAAGTTTTTGACAGTAGGGACACACCTGCGTTGTAGGCATCTTTATCATTCTTTTTAGGTAATCAAATATCTGATGTCACTTCTGTCAGTATAATTCTGTGATTTGATTTCGAAAAATTGCAAATTTAGTGGTTGTTTAGTAATATACGTAACCGCGAAGTCGAATGGAAGATATAAAAGGACTTGCAGTTCTTGCTCGGAGACGGTATTATTGACTCATTTTTCGGAACTATAGCACAACAAAAGCCATCAACAGTGTATATCTATGTGATATATATCCGGGAAAAAAGTACTCACTTTCTTCCCACGGGAAAAAAATAATTTATGAAAAGTGACATTTTATAACCTGCCAACAAAGATGAAATGCCAAACTTTTTTCCCGTCACAGAGAAAACATGTGTCTCTCTCTTCACTTCTTACAAATCTAGTCTCAGTAGTTTCGAAAATATATACATATCGACTCAGCTCATCGTGAAAGAATAGTATAGTAGGATTAAGGCCTTTATTGTACGTATATCCAGCTATCATTTATTTCGAAAACTAAATATCTGAGGATTGAACTTTAATGTGAAAAAAAGGAATGTTCCTGGAAAATCCCACACTCCAATGAATACCGATAGAATTTTGAAATTATTTCACATAACATAGTGTTATCTAGCAAGGTAGCATGTAATCGTTTGGATCGTTGAAATATCTTAACAACCAGAAACCATATTATCCACACCCACAGCATTCTGTGACACTGTATAAAAGATGTGAGCATAGATATGTATACAAGATGTCCAATTTCAAATAAAACAGGTTGAATAACTCTAACTCCAAACATATATGTATCATTCCTTTCGTTATGAGTCGATCAATTTTCAAAAGTAATAAAACCATCATAATCAAGACCAATACAACTTTCAAATGATGGTCACTGGCATCTGATTAAAATTCTGAAGGGATCTGCAGAAAAAGAGATAATGTCAGATTATCAGGATCATGAGTTTGAGTGGTTTGAGGAATTTTGAAATTTGGACAGATTTGAAAACTTCAGATTCCGAATTTTCTGGTACAATTCTGTTAATTGTGTTCGCCAAGTGCCATCAACTTTTGATTTTAACTGTAACAGTATTTCTCCATATGTTTACTACAAAGATTTTATTCGGGTGGAAAGTTGGGAAGTGATTATCAATTCGACTATTCCTATTTCATCCAGGTGCCAGTCGAAACCACCTAGAGGGTATCAAAGTTGAACTTTCAGATTCTTTTTTTGTCCACCCTGCTTTTCCTGATGGCAAAATTCATTCTGCTATGTGACTGTAACGGTGCAAAAATTTCAAAATCTTACATACTATTGTTATCCAGTTATAGCTGTCCTGAGTGGAGTAGGTACTCAAGCTTAGCATTTACATCAAAATTTGAAGTTTGATTTCGTTTTTTCGTTTTTTCTCGAAAACGGAGCGCCCTGTTGGATGTCAACAAGAGGATCTTTTTTGTACAAAATTGAATGACTTTTCATAGCATTTTATCAAATTTGGAAATATTCCTTCTTTGCTCACTTTCAAGTATAATATAATCAATCATATCCCCCTAACGACGCCACTGGTAGGGAAAAGGAAAATTTGTAAACATAACAAAATGCACCTTGATGCATAAAAGATATGTACCAAACTTCATAAAGATGACTACAATATTATTCTAGATATTATTAAAAAACTGATTTTTCTTCAAAACTTTATCACACTGTATCTCAAAAGTTGAGACTTTTAGAACATACGTTAGTGGGAAGTTTTTTTCTTGAAATGCGTTGAAGGATCACCCCCTTGAATATTTGAATATTAGCATGTGTTCAAGGAACATCCTGTATATTATAATTCAAAATTTATATTTCAATCATTCTTCTTCTCCTTCATTCAAAAAATTCAAAATTTTTGTATAAAAAATTTAGTTTTATTTACTTTACATTATTCAACATCTTCTTCATCTAAAACATTAGGAAATACAGGATGTTTCATTTACTAATAGTTGACGTCATTCTCGACGAGGTGTATTTTTTCAATATGTACAGTGGTCATTCCGGCTGTACCGTTTTAATTGGGCCACGTTGTGTAAGCATCAACCTGTCCAACTCTTTTCCCATCTGAAACAATTCATGGAATCCGAAAGATAACACCTGAAGCTCAAATTCCAATTCGGAAGCATTATCTAAAAATTGTATCATTATCGGTATACACCGTTCGGTTAGACAAGAGACATCTATTAAACTAGAGACGAGAGGGTATCCACCTCAGATAGATCGAGGATATAGAATGATAAAGTGGCCAGAGTTGATTGTGTTATTCAATTGTCTGAATATTTTCGATCAGCTATTAGTTAGGTGGACCGAAAATAAATTCGATAGATTGAGATTTGAAGACCAAAAAATCAGTTGGTGACCTCAAGAATAATGAAATAATGATTTTTTCCGTCGACCTCGTATTAACAAGTAGGTTTAACGTTCATGAAATCGTTCATTAATGACCCCTATTAATGATCAATTTGTCTATTAATGCACGATTGTTTTATAGGCAACCAAACATACAACACACTGAGTGCATTCATTGTTTATGCTATAACTTACGGAATCTGCATTTGAATAAAAAATATGGATTTCATCGAAGATTTTCCGTTAACGGGTTCGCCTTTCCAAGTTTCTGACTCGATTTGAATCCCTGTTTTCTAACACAAGGAATTTATTTTCTATGTTGATCATTTCGACTAATGTCAAATGTCACTAATGTCAGTAACAAGGCTACAGGGTGATTCTTAGCAGTTTCCGGGTGAATGATGAATTCGCGAACCAAGTTTTCTTCATTGCAGGCGAAATGAGAAATATAGTCGACGGAAAAATTTTGTAACCAATTTGTATATTAAAAAGCAATTAATGATCTCGATCATTAATCGACCTCACTGTGCCCAACATGAGCTTGTCAAGAGTAACCATACCTTTGAAGACATTCATTTCGATGCTTGGTATAACTATCAGCAATATCCTCTCTCGGGAAGATCACGTTAAATCAATTGCTAAAAGTACATCCCAAAAACTTTGTTTTCTGTTTCGGGCCAGAAGCTATTTCACTTCCAGTCAGCTGCTTATGATCTATAAGGCACAGATCCGAACAAGGGCAATTCGTCTCGTGGGTGATGCCTCGCTCACAAACTCACTCACTTCTCTAGAACACCGTAGAAAAGTTGGCGATGTGGCTCTATTCTATAGATAATTTCATGGACGATGCTCTTCTGGAATATCAACAATTGTTCTTCCCTTGGCAGTCCCCGCGAGATTAACCCGTGGACTTGAAGCTTCGCACCCCTTCGTGGTCGCTATGGAGACCTGCAGAACATCTCTTTCCAAAGACTCATTCATCCAATGAACAGCGAGGCTCTGATGGAATACATTGCCAAAGGAGGTGTTCCCCGAGGCATATAACCTCCAGAAATTTAAGAAGAACACCAATTCCTACCGTATTTCCCTTGGTTACAGGATATCCCTTTTCGTGGGAACCAGAACATAAAAAAATACCCTCTCGTCTCGGTCGCTTTACAAACAAAGTGTTACTTTTGATCCAAATAAAACAATCTACTATTTCTTACCATGTCACCTCTGACCTTTGCAGGCATGGGAGAAAAAGAACTAAACGGAGGAAAACGGTGTGAGATGCATTAGTAACCGTACAATTTCTATGTCACACAGTATGGAATCGCGTGTATTGCGCTTTTTGCGGATACCTAACTAATTGCGCCAGCCTACCGCGAATGCTTATTCATTAATTGACTTTCTTGCTCGACAATGTCCTTATCCTGCATTGGAATCCTTTGATTTCGCCGCCTTGGCAAAGCCTAACGGCCTGCTATGCGTCGCAGTTTATTTGGGAAACACTTGAATTTTATTCCGATAGGATAATTATTTTATTTATCGCTGGCTTCGATGACGCCAACTTACTATTTATCGGTGCTGTGGATGTTGATGGGCCTTTCCAGTGTCGTAAACTGGACCTTTTCTTTTCATTTGAAGTAAGAAATTAGCGATATGAAATTATATCAGGATATTTCAATGATTTGTAAAAAGTAGGTTACTGGTACTGGTACTGGTAGGGGACGTTTGCACGTCAGCAACTAGTCCCTAATGGGACCTTTTTGCAAACCCCAAGTGTTTTCAATGACTGATGTGGTTCGCTCAAGAGAGCTGGCTAACATCCTTTTCAGGCACCGCCCGTCAGCTCTATTTCAGAATTTTTCGGCCGTGTTTTGTAGGCTAGTAATGTACTCCCTACCATATGCGCAGTGTCAGGCCTGCTAGCTATCCTCGTTGACCCCCGTTAGAGACTAGGGTCCACTAAGCAGCTGGCCCGCTCTCACGCTCAGCTGGTAGTTTTCCACACCCACCTACATACACCGTCCTACTTCTTCTCTGATGCTCACAACCACATCATCATCTCTTTCTGCGTGTTCTGTGTAGGCTTTGTTACTAACTCCATGCGCCACTTTAGGAGCAGCACTGTTAATTGGAACGCACCAGCGAATCGTGCAGGACTATCCCCAGCCGATGCTCCGAAACTTCACAATATTTAATTCGTTAATAAAATATTATTCTTGCCTCGCTTCTCACCACCACTTATATATTCTCTTATACTTTTGAAATATCATCAATTCATGATGAATTCATATATCGTGAAAACACTATAACGCCCAGAGGCAGTTCAACATTCTGTAGTTCCTCAACAAATCTTGGGGGATATATGAACAAATATGTCCCTAATATTTCTAGAAGATCTCTCAACCACTTCACTTTTTCGAAAAAAAAACAATATCACTCTGCAAGAAGAGTTCACGAGCTGCCGCGAGCTAATATGTCCTTTCATATCAGGAATCCGGAGACGACTAACGATTCTCATCGAACAAGTGTTCATAGGTGAGTGAGATGACTCATTGAGGTAAACGAGTATGACAAAGATGGAAAATGATAGGAGGGATGAAATTAAATGATAATTGTATAACTGTGAATTGACATCTTTTAGGATTTAAGTGATTATCTTCAAATACCCATCTTTTGAATATAATCTTGTCTCATTTCGAATCTAAAAGAAAACCTTTTTGAAACAAAAATAGTGATTTGAAAGGGTGACCTGTTTTACGTTGAAAACGTGAACTTTTCACGTTCATCATATGACATTTCGTGGTTTAAATGTTTCATTTGGCGGTTATAAAAAGTTTTTAAATAGAGACATGTATAACTGGACTTTTCGCGGTGTAGAGTATAGACAATAATTGGGTGAATCCTCGAGCCACAGTATCCTACAAATAGTATTCATATTTTTCCAATAGTGAACCTGACTATTACTTCTTTCTCGCGGTACTTGGTCTCGTTATCGAAAATATACAAAGCGTTCGAATGATGTGGGCTTGCCGTACACAATGTTACGGAACGAACTCTACTAATGCGTTACGTTACGCTTCGTACGTTTCCATTTAGAACACAATCACGCTGTCACACAGGTAATTTGTGCGTTGAGAAGGGCGCTGACGTGCTGACGATCGTCAATTGTTGGATTCAGGGCACATGTGACTATAGTACAGTCATAAACGTATTAATGGACAATATGGAGAATATCTATCTGTTTCCATAGTGCAAAAGGAAGCCGTTTTTTTAAGAGAAATGACTATCTAGAAGCATAAGGTGATATACTGCGCAAGCTCAAAAGCTCAAGTTTGAATGACAGATACTTCATCGTGACATCTAACCTGTATATTAGTCATTGACATGAGTAGAAGTTATTTTCTCTGCTAACAAAAGAGGGGCAGAAGTTTCGTATTATTCCCTAGGAAGATGATGTGACACCCCTCTCTGGAACGAGTATAAGCTGCATCATACAGATTTCTAGGTCTCACTGGTACTACTGGTAGCAGCAGAAGCTGTATCAATAGTTTCCTGGGGTTTTCCATCGATTTCTTGTTCCATAATCGTTAACCATTTTCAAAGCTGTCTTCATTATTTACAGTTTGATATTTGCTGTCACCATGGGTTGTTAACAAGATGCATGTTGTCAAGATACGAATTCCAAAAACTATACTACTACTTATTATGACAAAACACTTTGATCAAATTTTAATTCTTTCGAATTTCTTGTGTTTGAGGCAGCGTAAAAAATAGTGTATACACCTCAGGACAGGATGCTAATTTTTCCACTATCTCTCGGGCTTCACCCTCGAGCTTCTCAACAATTTTAATTGTTTTAAAATTATTGAATCAGATAATTGTAATAATGTTTCGAGCACATACAGACTCATGATCAGCGAAAAAGTGTGAAAATTATAGAGAACAAGAAGAAGAAAAACTGCCTAGATTCTACATGATTTGTTGCATAAAATTCAAGCCATATTGGTAGCGATGTAAGTACTCACACATCTGATTTTATCTCTAGCAATGCTCTATCAGACAGAGCTGTCATTCATTATTCCAGATTTTTTTGGGATTTTCTTTCCTCGTCTCTATAAAATGAAAATATGAATACTATTTCAATATACGTGTAGCTAGGACAAATCATATGATTTGTCCCAAAATGTCACTGCATTCAAAGAATTTCCCTATCAGAGAGCCTAAAACAAAAATTCACTAGCGTGTCAGTGACAATTTGTATTAAAAAAGGTTTGGAGAAGAGAAATGAAGGTATATAGATGAAATATGAAATTCTTATTCATCTTTTTGGCCGTTTCGGGATCGAATCAATGGCAAATTCGTATTTGTCCTGACACTTCTCAGTTCTCAGGGACAATTGGTGACGTAGGCAATCAAATGAGTTACAGGATGTTTTCATTAATTAATCTTGAATTTACCATTTACATTTTCGGATTTCAGTTGTAAATACCATGTTCTATCTATATCAACTGAACAGGAATCGTTCAGAAGAATGCAAGCAGATTCCTTGATTTTTCTTCTTGGGAATACTCTGTTAGGCAAAAAACGTGTTTTGTTGAAGAGTTGTTCGACATATTTCGAGGTTGACGTCAAAAAGGTGTATTTAATTTATAGGGAATGATCAAATTATAGAGATGCTAGCTGTAATATATGACAACTTACCGCTCATTAGGTAGTCAGGCAAGGATGGAGAAATGTATACCAGAGCAGATAATTGCGAGTATACAATCCAGTTTTTTGACAATTTATTTGGACATTCCCCATTTTTTCCTTGAATCTTTGGACTAATTTTCTGTTTTCGATGATTTTTCTATTCAAATATATGATTTATAATTCTATTTGTTCTCGTGGGTGATGCCTTGCTCACAAACTCACTCACTTCTCTGGAACACCGTAGAAAAGTTAGCGATTTGGCTCTATTTTGAAGATATTTTCATGGACAATGCTCTTCTGAAATATCAACAATTGTTCCTCACTTGGCAGTCCCCGCGAGATTAACACGTCGAGTTGAGGCTTCGCACCCCTTCGTGGTCACTTTGAAGACCTGCAGAACATCTCTTTCCAAAGACTCGTTCATCCAACGAACAACGAGGCTCTGGAATACATTCCCAAGAGAGGTGTTTCCCGAGGCATATAACTTCGAGAAATTCAAGAAGAACACCAACTCCTACCTTATTCCCCTTGGTTCTCACGATGATCTCTGAACATTACAGGGTATACCTTTTCGTGGGAAAATGAAAAAATCTTTATTGCTCATTATACTCCATCAAATGAATCCAGGTTTCAAACTTTGAAATGCGTTTTTCTCGAAAGTTACTTTTTGTGATATTCAATGGACTCATATCACAAAACAAATAATTCATAATTCGATAGAACTCACCCAAACTAGCTCACCACCGTAAACCGTTTCTTGCTGTGAACTCCCTACGTTTTATAAAAAATTATCGGAATCCCCGATTTTTCGGACCTCTGAAAACGAGGCCATGATGTGATGTCAAGATCCTAATACTGAAACAAGACTATTCCAGACAGAGATGAATGATACATGATTTCTGACAGAGTGAATTAGCGCGAGATCACAGTTGAAAGAATTAATTCATCAGTTGCCTCAGTCTCCGTCGGGCGTTTGGTATTTTCTTTTAACTATGGCGAGATGAGGTTTCTACGTCATAAGAGGGTCCGTTTTCAGAAGGTACTAATATTTATGTCCAAGAATAAAACATTCCAGTTAATTTTTCGATCGAATTATGTCGTCAATCATTATTTATGTGTAAAAGGATCATTATAAACATGGTTTGAGTTAAAAGTTCTACTAAGGTGTACACGCCTATTGCTTCATCACATTGAAAAAATTCAGTTTGATACCGGGATAACTATCAGAAAAAAAAACCAATGTCATCAATCCCATGCAGAATCGAATGGCGATATCACATCCACTTGGCCGAAATTCCAACGCTACGACAATCGAAGAATCCAGTTACTCATGCACATGATAGACAGTTGACGAACGTTCAGACATCTGAAGATCTGCAAAGTGCAGGCATCGGTCGATTTGCTTGCCTCTTCACGTCCTTCAATAGTGCCATCTTTGTCTTTGGGCTGTTGAGTCTCCCACTGGGAAGAGGCTAACGCTAACGATGACGTATACTATTAGAATGGTATACGGCGGGATATTTGAATACTTGTTAAAATTTTTCAGGGCGATTCAAGATCGAAATGGCTACTTTTTTCCAGGTAAGGTATTGCGACAGCTTGACGCAGTGAAGTAGTTAGAGCAGGATACCATAATTATTATACTACACTGATTATTCAGGATAACGTTTTACTAATTTTGAAAATTTTTATTTTCTGCTTCAAGTCTGAAACAATATATTGTATATGAAACATTTTGTTACAATTCAATTCAACAAAAACAAGAACCGACTCGTGACTTGTGACTTAAAAGGTATAAATTGGAATAATAATGAGTTTGAGGAATAATGATGATGTAGAGATAAAAATTGATAGGAAAGTGACAAAAGTCATATAATTTATATACCGAAAAAAATGAAATTATAAAATAAGATTGTTGTTAAATATCTTATAAGGTAGAGTCATTCTGAATATCATCATGAACAACAGATAATAAATTAGAATATATCTGACTAAGATAATCAATATCTGTTTTTTTATTCATAGTGTATTTCTCATTATTAATTTTAACCATCTCTAAAAATCATAAGGATTCGCAGGAATTTTCAGAAAATGAAAAAGTAATGGCTGAAATACTGACTACTACATCCTGTAAAATTATCCCTTGAGTGGAAAAAGAGTATGACTGATGAGTGATGATAACATTTAAAGGTTATCAAGATACTTAAGATTTATCCAAGTTAAAAATATAAATTCGACTAGTTGGAGATGGCAAAAAAAAATCGTTCTTGAACATGAGTTTATGGAAAAAGAAATTGTTATTGAATATAATATGAGCATCAGTTATATCGGAAGAAAATTCTGGATAACCATAAAATCATAAACAACATCAGAAGTGTCTCTGAAAACCTTAGAAGAGATTGCTACGCCACTGGTGGTAGATAATATAGGACCGTCAAAGTGTTAAAATTGCTATTATACAGTTTGTCGTGGAACGTGGTTATCATAACGAATCGGCATTTATGGTCTAGACAACTAAATGATCTAATGAGAGGAAATATTTTTCCATTGTTTGATATGTTCGAATTGATTTTTTGTTTTGGCGATCGGTATTTTTATGACATCTAATATCACATGGCGAATAACCAATTTCGGTTTATTGGTAGTGAAAAACTCATTATCAGTGCTATTGTCTTGTCATATAGGCTTTTTCTGGATATATATATTGGTCTGTTGTGACGCGAGCCCTAATATTATTAATCTCCCATTCAAAATTTCGAATTATGTTTTTTTTTCGATTTCGAGTTGAAATTGAAAATTCATTCGAAGGTTTTTGTTCCATATTTTTTTATTGAACCGGTCAAAGTGTGCCGTGTGAATTGAAGAGCAGTTCTTATAGCATTTTGTCTGATCTTTCTGAATCTGATGGAAGTTTTTCAGAAAAGTGGTCAAAAAGTAAACTTTTTTGACATAACAATGAAACATAAAATTTTCCCAAGTCCGGACCTGGATATTTTTTTTTAAATATGTTATCTTGAATAGTTTCAGTAGAGATACGTCGCTGCCAAATTTCAGCAGATTATGACGAATCATTTCTGTAATATCGACCATCAAAGTTATATAGCAATTTCACATCTTCGTTATGGAGGGTCCAAAAATTTTTTCATATATATACATCAACTCGTCTTGATTTCCCCTATTAACCATTTGACTATGTGAGTCTTCTCATGAAACACCCTGTATACAAAGGATGTTGACTGAAATTCGAAATTCCTCGGACTATTCTGAGAATATTTTGTTCTTTGATGATTTTCGACCATCAACAATTCTAAAAATATGTTTATCAAAAATGGTTCTCTATAAAATGTTGTTAACCCTGTATCTTCGAAACAAAGAGGGTTCTCAAAAATCATCAGGGGACAAACTAGTTCAAAGATCAATCAACCAATTTCTGCCGCATGTTTGATTAGTAATAATGTTTGTATTGTACTCCTGCGTTTTTGAAGTAAAATGCGGTTGTATTCATGCAGATACCCAAAATTGCCAGTGTCAAATGCATGATGTTTGTGTATTTGTATTGAGATAGAGAAATAAAATTAGAAATCCTTGCATTGAAAATCTGAAATAAATTAATTAGCCGTAAATAAAGTATAGTGTATACTACTCGCAATAATACAAAAGCTTGAGAGGGCCACATTGAAATAGACTATATAATCAAAATTTGTTTAATTTCGACTCCACAACTCAGAATTAGTATCATTCCGACTTTTCAACTCAAAATTAGTGTTTTTTCGAGTTTTTCATTTTAATGTGACACTTCTACGCTTCCTGAATAGTTATAATAGCCATCATTATATTCATTATTGAATCGTGGTATAATCTACTATTCATAATGAGATAGAAGAGCGGTAACATGAAAAAAGCGCACATCGCAGTAGCCCATGCTCAGTGATTACGGCAGAGCGAACAAGTGAAGGTGGTGCGACAAAGGTAGGCCAGCCGCATTTTTTCTGTTTTTTTGCCGACATTACTCCTCGGCTGTCAATCGTCGAAACAATCGAGGCCCAGTGGCGAGAAAATAACTAACCAGTTAACACGTTCGGTGTCGAGACGATGATAATTCGTCCGCGAAATGTCAACGGACTTCTGGAATAATAATTGAAGGGGAGCCGTCTTTCGCATTGTTTTCGAAAAACAGAAGACACTAGCGGAATTTGAAGAAAAAGTAACAAAAAACTTCACTCTGGTGTTTCTCGCAAAAACTGAGATGAAATTGCAGCTATTGTATTTATTGTATCGTGGAAATAAGAGGTATAATTACACTATGATCAAATATATATATTGTGCCCCCTTCCTATTATATTTGGTTATGTTATAGCTTGATAATCAATGAATGAACACCATATAGATATGTATCACAAGAAATATATGTAGATTGCCAAGTTCATGTCAGTTAACAGTCGTTCTGATATCATCTCTACCATATTATAGAATAACTATAGAATGATTACAGGTTATGGGCCCAGAATATTCTGCTAAAGCCAATTAAGTATTTCCCGTACCAATGTGCGAAAATGTCGAGTCAGATCCCGCAAATAAAAAGATTGAAATGACCTGCGAGAACTTTTACCCTTGAAAATTCGCAGTACAGACTTACCTTCTGGACCAAGAACTATGGGATTGCGTTTCAGGTGACTGTAAGTGTAAGACCGATCCTTGCAAAAAAAGACGTCAAAGCAAGAACAAAAATTATTTTTCTGGTTGATCAAGTGAACTACGTTTATTTACAATCAACAAAGTCAGCCCAAGAAGCATGGGACACTTTGGAATCCGCCTTCCAGGATTCAGGACTTAAGAGAAGGGTTGTTTTATTGAGGGCTCTAATTATGACTAGGCTCTGAAACTGTGACTCAGTTGAAGATTTCGTGAATAGGATTATCACGACCGCCTTTATGAACTCACAACATTGGTTTGAAAGTTTCTGACGAGTTGGTTGGCACTATTTCATTAGCCAGTCATCCCGATACATTCCAGCCTATGATCATGGCGATAGAGTCTCTTGATATTTGGAGTCCATTTGAAGGTGACTGTATTTCTGTTGACTACCTTGTTTTTTTCGGCATTCCCAAACCATTCCAGAGCTGATAGTCATATCCAAATGGCATCAGAATTTCTCCATAAGAATTGCACAGGGTTTCAACTTGAATATGTTACACTACAGTCTTTTACCACTAACTAAACCGATTTTTCCTCTTCTGACTAGGGGACTTCTCACAAGGCATGATGTCTGCTTACCTAGCCCCGCACAAGTTTCGACTTATGGGGCGTTTGGTCCCAGTGCTGGGACCAACGAGGTAATGCAATTGCAAAAAAAAGAAAAAAAAACAAACACACATGACTAAGATATAGGTCGGGCTGAAAAACTGCCTTGCAGGTTTTGTCAGGATGAGGAGGAAGCAGCACTACCCATACTTTGCCAACAATTTCGATGTCAGACACAATAGATCTGAGAAGGTCACGGTGTGGGACTGTGGAACTGATTTTTTTTTATGTTCTGGTTCCCACGAAAAGGAATGTCCTATAATGTTCGGAGAACATCGTGAGAACCAAGGAAAATAAGGTAGGAGTTGGTGTTCTTCTTAAATTTCTGGAGGTTATATGCCTCGGGGAACACTTCCTTTGGCAATGTGTTTCAGAGCCTCGCTGTTCGTTGAATGAACGAGTCTTTGGAGAGAGATGTTCTGCAGGTCTCCAAAGTGACCACGAAGGAGTGCGAAGCCTCAACTCGACGGCTTAATCTCGCGGGGACTGCCAAGGGAGGAACAATTGTTGATATTTGATATTTCGCCCACTTTTCTACAGTCTTCCAGAGAAGTGAGTGAGTTTGTGAGCGAGGCATCACCCACGAGACGAATTGCTCTTTTTTGGACAGAATCCAACAGTTTCAGGGTATGTTTGGGTGCTGCACTCCAAATATGGGAACAGTATTTCAAAACATGTCGGATCTGTGCCTTATAGATCATAAGCAGCTGACTGGAAGTGCAATAGCCCGAAAGGGAAAACCAACCATATTTATATGTTGTCAACATTTCTCCCTTGTTCGTTTTTGATTTGCCTGGCTGATATTGGAGCCCTGGAAGAGAAGGCGGTATGGATGGTACTATCGTACGCGAAGCTGTGTACTGGACATGAAGTCGTTGCTTCCAAGAAGTCGTTGATATGGAGTAGAAATAGTATTGGTGCTAGAATTGATCCTTGCGGAATACCAGCATTTATGATGAGAGAGTCAGATGAAACTTCGTCGACCACTACATGGAGAGACCTGTTCGAGAGAAAACTAGCTTGCAGAGGACATACCTGGCGAGGAGTCCGTGGTGCCAGACTCGATCGAATGCCTTGGAGATATCAAGTGAATGTTCCAGGTATTTCATGAGCTCGATGTTGATAGCTTCCTCCACGATCTTTGAAATAATAGATAGCAGTGCGATCGGTCTGTAGTTGCTAGGTAGGGTCTTTTTGCCGGTTTTAGGAACTGGTTGTACTCTTGCAATTTTTAAGTTGGACGGGTGTATCCCCAATTGGTAAGAGTAGTTGAACAACTTGCAGAGAACAGGTGTCAGTTCGGGAGCATATTTCTTGAGGACAATCGGTGGGATTCCGTCGGAGCCACAAGCTTTGTTGGTGTTGAGACCCAAGAAAATCTTCCTTATAGTACGTTGGCGAAAGGTGATCTCGGGCATATGACTGTCAATAGGCGTTATGTTTGGAGGTTGTTTTTCCGATGAATCCAGAGTGGAATTTTTAGCAAATAAATGCGCAAAAATATTGGCTTTCTCTTGAGCAGTTGTGGCTAGTGTTCCATCTTCTTTGGTTAGAGGAGGAAACGAGCTGGAAGTGAAGTTTCTTCCTACAGCTCTGGCGAAGGACCAAAATGAACGGGATCCGTAGGACATTCAACAAGTTTTGATAATGAGCATCTTTGATGATCGAAATGTCTCATTGCATATGTCTCTAGCCTCAACATATTCTGCTCTAGTCTCTGGGCCTGGATTTTTCTGCCATCGATGGAATGCTGCCTGTTTGGAAGCGACAGCTCTAGAGCAGTTTCTACTGAACCAGGCCTTATCGGATAGCCCGAAGGCATCATTCTACGGCTGAAATGATGAAATGGATCGCGGTAAATATGTGGTATCAATACTATTCGATCTATCGAAGGCATTTGACACCGTCGAAAAATCTTTTGTTTCTGAAAAATTGTATCAGCTTGGCATTCGTGGTTGTATTAATGACTGGTTTCTCTCATTCCTGGAAAATCGAAAAATTATTGTGAAAATTGATGATGTCTTCTCAAATGAGTTCAATATGGAGCTAGGAACTCCTCAAGGCAGTGTTCTTGGCCCGTTGATATTTTTATTATTTAATCATGACCTTCCTAGTTATCTGACGGACGCTAAAATTCTCATGTATGCAGATGATACATGCACAATTATATCAGACAGTAATGAAACTGCACTCTCTGAAAAAATTTCCAACACACTGAATCAATTTCAAGATTGGTGCTACCGAAATAGATTGATGATGAATATAAAAAAAACGGCGTGCATTGAATATTACTCTACGCTCAACTAACCATCAAACTGCTCTATCTCTTTAAACAATACTGTCATTGCAAAATCAAAAACGGTTGAGTTTCTGGGAACCTTATTCGACAGTAACCTTTCATGGGGAGAGCAAACCAATGCTGTATGCAAAAAAATCAACCAATGCTTTTACCTATTGACAGTCCTAAAATCCATGTTAGATAGAGATACTCTGTTGAATGTGTATTACTCATATGCATACTCTGCAATTGCGTATAGTATCATTGTCTGGGGACAAGGACGTGAAGTTCAAAGAGTGTTCGTATTGCAAAAAAGGATAGTTCGCTTTATATTTGATTTACCTTTTCAAACTTCGTGTCGCAACATATTTAGAGACAAGAAAATTCTAACGGTGACTTCTATTTATCTATTGAAATTACTGAGCAATACTTATCGAATTCAACATAAATTAACAAAAAATAGTGATATACATAAGCATGACACGAGAAATAAGAATGACTTTTTGCTCAGAACAGCAAATCACAATTACTATAAAAAATCACCTCTTATCGCTGGGGTTTCTTACTTCAATAGGCTTCCCAGTTACTCAAAAAACAGTCCTACATACGAAGTTTTTAAAGGTAGGTTGAAACACTTTTTAGTAAATAATTGTTTTTATGATCTGGGGGAGTTTGACGTTTTTCTCTCCAATAATTGAAATGTTTTATACTAATTCATTTCGTCCAATATCAGTGTATTTGTTTCTGTTCTCATTTCTAGGACAGTTACAGTTGTTATATCAGTTCTATGTTCTATGTTCTATGCTTTTTATTGTATGTACATGTACCGACTCGTCCAATCTATTGTACTATAGGGAAAAAGGATTTAATAAATTTGAATTTGGATTTGAATTTGATGGTTATGTATAGTAACTTCTACTACCAAAGGAATAATCTATTTCATCTTTATTGAGAGCTAATCCTAAATGAAGATTATAGCGATTTTTTCTTTGATTTTGAAGGCGAATGATCTGATAGTCATCGAAAATTAATGAAAATCAAATGAACGCCTGAGCATCACAGGTAAATAATGAGCGGAACATAACATTCTCAATTATTATTCCATAATTCTGTAGGATCCGTGATGAACAGCACCACACCAACACGTACTTGTTTTGTCATGCGAGATGGTGTGACCTGCTGAGCGTAAATCTTCATTTAATTTTCGCTCTTCGCTTCACACGCTCGTGATCCCGATCGTATCAGCGCAATATAATATTATCACATACGAGGCTTATCAAAAAATACGATTCCGACTTCCGTCCGAAGGTGTGTGTAGTGGAAAAGCGCATTTTTATGCGATGTTCGCGCCCATGCATTGTTAACACGTTTGCGGCTGATGATAATCGTCTCGGCAGCGTGTAGCAGATGAAACGAAAAATACAGGCTGTTTACCAAATTTGGGAATTGAATGAAATGAGACATAATGAAAGTAATTGAAACATATAAAAAAATACATTGAGCATTCGCATTTCCTGTCTAATGAAAATTTGAATTCTTTTTCGGTATACTTATATTCAACAAGTATACAACTATACCTACCTATACTTTCCTGGCTATATGCCATGACGAACATCGAATTACAACCATAGAAAATACACACAATATGGATTCGAAAATAGAAATCTTCTGAAATTGAGAATTTGCATTAGCTTTCAGATGATGCAAACAAACGAGCTTTTTTATGTTTTGGTTCCCACGAAAAGGGATATCCTGTGATGTTCAGAGAACATTGTGCATGAGAACCAAAGAAAATAAGGTAGGGATTGGTGTTCTTCTTGAATTTCTGGAGGTTACATGCCTCGGGAAACACCTCCCTTGGCAATGTGTTCCAGAACCTCGCTGTTCGTTGGATGAACGAGTCTTTGGAAAGAGATGTTCTGCAGGTCTCTAAAGTGACCCCGAAGGGGTGCGAAGCCTCAACTCAACGGGTTAATCTCGCGGGAACTGCCAAGTGAGAAATAACTGTTGATATCTCAGAAGAGCATCGCCCATGAGAATATCTATGAAAAAGAGCCAGATCACCGACTTTTCTACGGTGTTCCAGAAAAGTGAGTGAGTTTGTGAGCGAGGCATCACCCACGAGACGATTTTCCTTTTTTTGGACAGAATCCAGCAGTTTCAGGGTATGTTTGGGGGCTGCACTCCAAATATGGGAACAGTATTCCAGGACAGGTCGGAACTGTGCCTTATAGATGCAGCTGACTGGAAGTGAAATAGCTCCTGACCCGGAACAGAAAACCAAATTTTTGGGATGCACTTTTAGCAATTGAGTTCAAGAATGGTTATTGCTGATAGTAATCCCAAGCATCGAAATGGATGTCTTCAAAGGTATGGTTACTCCTGACAAGCTCATGTTGGGCACAGTGAAATCGGCTTTTCTAGAGAAAAGGCATGCTTGTGTTTTGTTCGCATTGAAATCTACCAAGTTATTGGATCCCCATTCGAGAATTGTTGCCAAGTCCATATTTATGTTGTCAAAATTTCTCCCCTGTTCGTTTCTGATTTGCCTGTCTGGAATTGGAGCCCTGGAAGAGAAGGCGGTATGGAGGGTACTATCATCCGCGAAGCTGTGTACTGGACATGAAGTTGCTTCCAACAACTCGTTGATATGGAGTAGAAATAGTGTTGGTGCTAGAGCTACAGGATATTTCCAATTATTCAACTTTATAGTGGGTGGTTTCAATTATTTTCCAATATTAGAAATAATTGAAGAGTAGAACTTCATTAACACGTGGATACACACTTTACCGCGATCCGGAAAGGCCTAGTATAAACAACAGATACAACTAATGTGTCGAGGTGAATTTCACCCTGTCTATAAGCATGTCAAGCGAGACGTTCAGTAATCAACAAATGTCAACAATTTGACGAAATTATCACATATTCTGATTCAATTTTGACTCATAACGTAAGTGTGTATTTCTACCTACTATAAATGTTGCCCCACGTTGGGCGCCAATGGAAATTGTCCTAATTCAAATCTTGTATTCAGCTGACTTGAATTTGGATTTCACGAAGACGCAATTAAGCATATCAATGTTCATGCTGTCATTTTGGTTTCGTCCATTTCTTTATGTTGTACCACATACGAGGATATTTACAAAGGAGGATATTGTGGCTTGTTGCGAGCTGAATATTACTTTGTCCATATAAGTCATCAATCTGACAAAATCATTATATATTTCGATCCAGTTTAGAGTTTGAGACATATAACGTTTAGTAGTTGTATCTTGTATTTCCTCTAAGCTTTTTCTCTGCGCAGTGAAGTGCGTATCCACGTGGTAATAAAGTTCTACTCACTCTCCTACAAAGCAGGACAATCTGGGTATTGTAAAATTGTTGTAGCTGTTCTTCTATATGTCAATTGATTTGCTCGTCATAATTAGTTTGAATTGTTTGAACTATCTCCAATTTTTCACCAGTTCACTGTTCACTAAGCTAATAAAAATGTGATAATGTGAAAAAAACTCAACCATCATCACTACCAACAGTGCCAACACTTTCTGTCATTGACAAGTTTGACTACAGCTACAGCAAGCAGAATGCAATGTAGTCTTATTTTCCCCCAGTTTGAAGTTTGTATTATGTAACCTAGATGTCGCTCACTTCGTGAATCTCGCGAATTATCGAGATGAAACCAAGCTGTATTTTCTAATTCATCAATCTTGAATCTATTCCAATCGGTGATACCATATTCTAGAAAATTCATAGATTATAGCGAAAAAAGTATAATTCGAAAGTTTTATTATAAATCATCGAACTATTGTACCTTTGTAACATCCTGCCCGTTGATGGCATTTCATTCAAAAAGAAAAAATCGTCCGGTCTACACCTATGTCCTGTATTATTCAGCTGTTATCAACCTTTCCATCTGAATTTGTCAGAAGCATTTAGGCGCTCATTGTTACACATGTTGAAATTGTAATAGATGCGATAAAACGAAACAGTTGGATTCAAAAGTGTCCTTTATTCTTGCTACGCGAAGCGAAAAGGCCTCACTTTTTCATTTAGAATAATTTGTGTCACCCGCATTTGTGTTTCGTTGCCCACGTTTAGCTATATTATACAAAACGACATTTAACTTGTCACATTACGAATGCACCTTGTTTTATTGTGTATAATTGGCCATCACTAAATTGGTTACCAATTTTCTTTTGCTGAAGGTGGAGGTATTTTACATTTTTAAATGCTCGGGTGGTTGAGCGGGGACATCCTTATACATAAAATAGGGTAGTTGACACAAAACTATTACAGACTTTTGTATCGATTATTCAATTCATTTTATTGTTTCGAAGTACTAATCCTAGCTAGTTCACTATCGTGAACCGTAACATGAAAAATGCAGAAAAACAAGTGACTTAACCTTCTGTGAACAATCCAATAAAATAATGAAAGATTTGACATTCGAATGCAAACTTTTATCAAAATGAGAAATTAATTTTCTAGACTTACTGCAGATGAACACAACACACAGCTGAAGAATCAGAAAATCTGGTGATTATCTTTGGTATTTATTCAAAGTATTTTTTGTTAAACTTGGGTAGATAAAATGATTTGAAGATGAAGGTAACAGACTATTTTGACTTAAGGAAATAGATAGTAAGTTAGTTTAGGAATAGGTTGACTCCTTCTCTTCTTGTATTTCTGTGACCTCTAGGCATTACGCAATTGCCAGGGCCACGAAATGTTTTTGGTTTATAAATAAAATGTTGACCCATTATTTGGAATATTATATCATACGTTCTTATTGGCACTGAAGCATGTAACGAATACATTCATTATTTACATTATCAGCTATTTTCAAGCAAACGCAATTTTTGATTCATGGAGTGAAAAGTCGAAGTAGGCAAGTTCAGAGTGTTACCCCTGATTGATAGGTAGATATAATAATTCATGAACAGACATACAGTAGACCAGACTGATTGATCAATCAATCAACAATCAATCAAAATATACTTTATTGTCTGAAGAAAAAAAATCCCATTGACGAAATCATACATAGATACATACATACATGCATACATACATACATACATAATGAAACAAATAAACCTAATAGCACAGTGTCTATAACAAGAAAGTGCGATGCTACAATCATACTCATATTAATGAAAAAATAATAATAAAATAAATACGGATTAAAAGTGTATGTACTGAATTGATAACATGAACCTAAATGAATAAGAGTATTCCATCAGGAGCTATCATGTCTTAAAAAAAATCAACTTGAATTATTCCAATCTTTAGCTAGATATAATTGAACACCGTAATATGTTTCTTTGATGATATCTTGTTTCACAAATCTCCTAAAATAAATTGGAGAAACAATATTTCTGAAATCGACTGGAAGATGCTTACATATATTGACAGCATTATCAATGACATTTTAGCTAAGTTCGTTGATGGAATAATGTGAAGTCTTAATTACATCGGAACTCTCACATTTCTTATCGATTATTAACTAATAAAAAATCTAGCAGTTTTATGAATTTGATATCCTTTTTTCTTGGGTATTACGTATTCGAAACAGACATTCAACTAGTGGGTGCGACATTCACACATGATCTATACAGACGACGAGTCGAGTGCCGGAAAGACAGTTTCCGCATGAGTTAGGAGCAATATTTTTTTCTTCAAGCGTAGGAAATTGATTGATTTGTTCAATCAATTATTCCTGCAAATAGGAACAACTAACAATAGTAATATATTCTCTATCTTCTAATAATTAATGATATATCTATGGTGTGTACCGTTTGAAGCATTATGTAGGTAAGATTATTGCGGAAGCCAGCATGCCCATGGTAATTGGCCACTAGGTTTCAGACATTTCTAGGAAATGAGCCAAAAATACTATCTCTTCATTTGGTGTTTTCACTTTTTTACTATTGCACCATTCAATGAATTGAGTGTATAATGTTTCTCATACCTTTTTGAGACTTCGTTGGCAATAACTCATCATTATCGCATCTGTAGCTGGAAGTCATCAATTATTTCCCGAATCAGATCAATTAAAGGCTATAGGGAGATTTATATAACGATCAATTATCATGATTCACTATCTCTTCATTTTCACAATAAATAGTGCAATTTGATGGATGATTTTGTACAAACTTAATAAATCCTGCAAAAAAAACTAAAATGTCCATATTGTGTCACCCACCACTCGCATATTTTGCGAGAATATTATGTAAATGTTTTTTTCTACAAGCGTGCGTGATTCACCCTATACCCGCATGCAATTTAGTTTGGGAAGTGTCATTTTCCCGCAACAGTGCGGGAAAACAAAGATATGATAAAATCGCTTGTAATATATGTGGTTGGTGATGGAATATAAAAGTTTAAGTTTGTTTGTTGCAGTATTAAGTATGTATGTTCAGAATCATCCATCAAATTGCACTATTTATTGTAAAAATCAAGAAATATTGAGAAATAGAAATTGATTATTATAAAAATCCCCATAGAATTGGATTGATCTGACGGGAAACGTCAATTTGTCATGCCAATCAAACCTCAAATAAGTTTGAAATTGTCGAAGTGACAGACACAGCGTTACTGTCATTTTCGATTCAGTGGAAATGCCACAATGTGATCAAAATTTTCTAGCTATAAGGATTTGATACAGATGCGTTATCACCAACGAAGTCTTAAGAAATGTATGAGAAGCTATACACGCGTTTTATTGAATGGTGCAACAATAAAGAAATGAAAAAACCGAATGAAGAATAGGTATTTTTGGCTCATTTCATAGAAGTGTCTGGAACCTAGAGACCAAACTCCTAATGGGCCTGCTGGCTTCCGCAATGAACCAACATAATGCGTCAAACTGTAAGTTCACTATAGCTATTACTAATAATTAATAGATAGAGAATATATATCTCTTGTTAGTTGTTTCTATTGGCTTGAATAATTAATTGAACGATTCAATCAATTTCCTACGCTTGTAGAAAAAATATTGTTCCTAACTCATGCGGAAAGTTTCTTTCCCGCACTCGACTGCTTGCCCGAACTCCGCTTCGCGTCGTTCGTGTCAACGGCAGTCACGTGCGGGAAAGAATCACTTTCCGCACTTGTTAGGAAAATTACTATTCCCGTACCTATGTGGTGAAAATTCCACAGTGTAGGAAAACTTTTCCCGCACTATACTGCGGGAATATGACACTTTCCAAACTAAATTGCGTGCGTGTATAGGGTGAATCACGTACACGATTTACATTTTTTTTTCAATTTTAAATCCTGAAATTCTGAAACAGAAAAATTGTGTGTACGAAATCGTCAAAAGCAAGACCAGCGAAACTTTCCGTACATGTATATATAAGGTCGCTGTTAATAACGCATAAAGAAGGTATAAAAGAGAAGGAGCCGATATCGTGCCTAAGTGCGACAAATCAAGGATGTTGAGAGGCAGAATTAAATGGATTATTTATATTACTGTTCGTCTGCTAATTTATCAGTAATCTTTGGTAAAAGTTACTGTTCCGATTACCATACGAAACGCCGGCGGTTATTACAATAATAGTCGGTTCAAAGCTTTCATGTCGGTCGAGCTTGATGTCTATGGTTGGTTATCTGATAATTCTGACAGAAATTAGATGGAACATGAGGAATGCTATGAAACATATCGGAGGTTTCGGGGTTGGTACGATTTTTTCTTTATGTTCTGGTTCCCACGAAAAGGGATATCCTGTAATGTTCAGAGAACGTCGTGAGAACCAAGAGAAATAAGGTAAGAATTGGTGTTCTTCTTAAATTTCTGGAGGTAATATGCCTCGGGAAACACCCGCCAAGGCATTCGATTGAGTCTGGCACCACGGACTCCTCGCCAAGCTTCCATCTTATGGCTTGCCTCCCCAGCTATGTTCTCTGCTAGCTAGTTTGCTCTCAAACAGGTCTCTCCATGTAGTGGTCGACGGAGTTTCATCTGACTCTCTTATCATAAATGCTGGTGTTCCGCAAGGATCTATCCTAGCACCAAAACTATTTCTACCCTATATCAACGATTTGATGGAAGCAACTTCATGTCCAGTACACAGCTTCGCGGATGATAGTACCCTCCATACCGCCTTCTCTTCCAGGGCTTCAATTCCAGCCAGGCAAATCAGAAACGAACGAGGGATAAATGTTGACAACATAAATATGGACTCGGCAACAATTCTCGAATGGGTATCCAATAACTTGGTAGATTTCAATGCAAACAAAACACAAGCATGCCCCTTCTCTACAAAAAGCCGATCTCACTGCCAACATAAGCTTGCATGTCAGGAGTAACCATACCTTTGAAGAAATCCATTCCGATGCTTGGAATTACTATCAGCAATAACCTTTCTTGAGATCAATTGCTAAAAGTGGTTCCCAAAAACTTGGTTTTCGGTTTCGGGCCAGGAGCTATTTCACTTCCAGTCAGCTGCTTATGATCTATGAGGCACAGATCCGACCTGTCCTGGAATACTGTTCCCATATTTGAAATGCAGCACCCAAACATAGCCTGAAACTGTTGAATTCTGTTCAGAAAAGGGTAATTCGTCTCGTGGGTGATGCCTCGCTCACAAACTCTCTCACTTCTCTGGGACACCGTAGAAAAGTTGGCGATCTGGTTCTATTATACGAGTTTTTTCAAAGACGATGCTCTTCTGAAATATCAACAATTGTTTCTTCCTTGGCAGTTCCCGCGAGATTAACCCGTCGAGTTGAGGCTTCGCACCCCTTCGTGGTCACTTTGGAGATCTGCAGAACATCTCTTTCCAAAGACTCGTTCATCCAACGAACAGCGAGGCTCTGGAACACATTGCCAAGGAAGGTGTTCCCCGAGGCATATAACCTCCAGAAATTCAAGAAGAACACCAATTCCTACCTCATTTACCTTGATTCTCACGATGTTCTCTGAACATTACAGGATATTTCTTTTTGTGGGAACCAGAACATATGAAAAACAACAACTCTGTGCAGGAACCGCTCTTTATGGAAGATCCGAGCCGGTTGTATCATGTTGATATATGCATTTTATTGAATATCAGCAATGACAACACGTTGATGGGAGATGTGTGGACGATATACGGGGTGAATATTTGAATAATCTTGACAGTCTCAGGTCGTTAGCCAACGAATTCGGCATTCGCTTATTACGTCGGTCCCTTTGTTGCAAGTGAACACGTCCACACCTGAGCTGTTAGAGTCTCACACCTTCGCTGGCTACCAGTTTCACTCCATTTCGCGAATAACTTGGCCGCCGGTCGTTCGTTATTATTTCAAACGTGACAAGACGCTTTAAACGGCCGGAATACCGATCTTTATTCCGGCAAAAAAACACCAGAAAGATCTGATTGATTGTGAGAATTCGTGTGAAAATATCTCGGTTTTTTCAGGGATTAATTCGAGAATTTCTATTGCCCATCGGTCTAAATCACTTTTGCAAACGCAGAAATTGCTTGTGCTAACCCTTTCCTCAGGGATGCAGTTGACCCTGCTGAAATTTCAAGATTCAAGCGACCTAGGCTTCCCCCAGCGAGCACAAAAACATCTCAGAGATGTTAAAAGTACGAGATTTCGAGACATTGAACCTCCACTGCGATGTTCTGTTCACACATGAATAGAACTATTATAGAACAGCCAATGTCCGCCGCAGGCGGCAATTATCGAGATGTCCTTGATATGTCACAAAACCCTTCTCCCTAGTTCTTTTTAAAGCCTTTTCATGGACACAACAGAACATTTTCAACGCGTCTTGCGCACATTAAATCGCTGTAAAAAACCATTCTCGAGGTACTTTTCTGAAGCCTTTTGTCAAAATGAACTTTTGCATTAGGATTCCATTTCCCTTGAATAAGAAAATGCATTTAAAATAGATTGAACATAAAAATATTTTCTTGATATGAAATAATCTTCTTAATCGATTTCTGAGTAGTGCTTACTACGCACAGGCATATAATTGGAAATAGGTTTCCCAATTTTCGAAATGTTATCCACAATGCATATAATTTTGCAACTGCGGGAGAAGCTGTGTATTGATAAATTCGTACTTTCATATATCGATTACAATGATGCACCGAACAACACATCTTGCGTCTGATGGTCATTATTACAAACTAAATAAGTCTTCTAACACAATAAACTTCACCAAATTCCTTTCTGTTCGTTAGCAGCGTGATGTAAGCGTGACACGCTGCAAACGCGAATGCCAATTGCGAACAAGAAGAACAGAATCGAAAACAAATCAGAATTCATCGTATTGTGACGTGAGCATGAGACGTTGTGGTGGGGAAAACAAAGAAATGGCACAAAAGAACAAAAACAAAATATCCTTCTAAGACCTCTTTGGGAAGTGCATATTACGCCTCAAAAAAAACATCCTCATGCCTACATTTCTAAAACATCCCAGAACATCCCAGGGATACCTCTCAGTAGGCAAACAAAGAAATGCCACAGAAGAACAAAAACAATACTTCACTATCCTACAAAGACCTCTTTGATCAGTGCATATTACGTCTCAAAATAACATCTCCATGCCAACATTTTCAAAACATCCCAAAACATCCCAGGGATGTTTGTGCTCGCTGGGCCCCTTCTGGATGCGTAGAACCACCTAGATTGTATAACTCTTTAAAGAACATTCAAATCAGTTTTTAACTCAATGATTTTTTTATTTTTTTATTTTCACAAACAGGAATACAAACAGGACGAACCCAGAGACAGTGTTCACATATAGGTATACTAAATATGTCATGTTGTTAGGAATTCAATTCCATTATACAGTGCAGAATTTCATAGATTTTATATGAAAAAGAAAAATTTTCAATATATCATCAATTAAATGCTGGAACAAAATGTTCCTTGAGTTTGTTCACAAAGATTGTTAAAGAGTCGGAAAAAATATCAATCTCTATTATATTTGAAATGGAGTTATATCTTTTCAAGCATCGATGTAAAGGGGAGTTGAGATAGTGATTTGTGTTCGGTATGGATGTATGGAACAAGTTTTAATAGCGAATGGAATATTGTGGAACATTGTAATGGATCAAGTTATCTATAGATGAGGAATGAATGATTCCATTTATAATTTTGAAAAAACTTTGATATCGGCGATAGCTTATCTGTCAGCAAGACTAATCAAATTAAGTTTTCGAATTACGAAGTGATTTTGTGGCGTGTTTTTGAAATATATTTTGTTGATATAAGCAATGAATTTATTCTGAATACTTTCTATTTGTTTGGTGTATATTATATAATAGGGATTACAAATGATTGAGCGGAAGCCTAGCAGACTATTCACGTATGACATGAAAAGAGTACGCAAGGTATTATAATCTTTGAAAAGATACGTTGTTCTCAAAATGAAACCTAGCATTCTGTTCGCTTTCTTAGAAAAGTAAGACATATGTTTATTGAAAGTCATTTTTGAATCAAAAATAATTCCCAAATCCTTCACTTCACTACATATGTGGAGATAATGATCCTGCATGGTATAGTTATGAGTAATTAAATTAGAGTTTGTTGAGATTCAGGAAGAGGGAGTTATTTCTGCAGTACTCTGAGAAGCGATCAAGGTCCTCTTGAATGAGCATACAATCATTCAAGTGTGAAACTGTATGGAATATTTTAAGATCGTCAGCCTACATAAGGAAATACGAGAATTTGAAACATTCAGAGATGTCATTTATATAAATATTGAAAAGTAGGGGACCTAGATGTGAGCCTTGAGGAACACCCGACGTTATATTGACTGATCTTGAAAGATAATTACCAATACAAACTGTCTGATTACGATTACTTACGTAAGATTGAAACCAATTCAGCAGGGAGCCGGTCACACCAACATCAGCCAGCTTTTGTACCAGCAATGTGTGATCGATCTTATCAAAAGCTTTGCTGAAGTCGGTGTAAACGGCATCTACTTGAATTCGGCTGTTCAAGCTTTTTAAAATATATTCAGTATATTCGAATAAATTTGTTTCAACAGAGCGCATTCTGACAAATCCATGTTGTTGTATATTCAAAATGTTCATGACATCATGATACAAATAATCAAAAATAATGCTTTCGAATACTTTTGCTAATATACATAATTTGTACACTGGTCTGTAATTCTGAGGTAACTGTTTTTGGCCAAGTTATCCTCCTCTGGGTGCCAGGGCATATCGGAGTGGAGGGAAATGAACAACCAGACGCTCTGGCACGACAAGGGGCTTCAACGCCACTGATCGGACCAGAGCCATTCTGCGGCCTTGGAAATTCCTATTTCCAAGGAGAACTTGAGAAGGCGGAAGGAGCTTGGAGAGCCAGACAATGGAGAAGACTTCCAGGACTACGGCAGGCTAAAGATCTCCTTCAAAATTTCAACCGAGAAAGATCTAAGACACTGACAAACCTCAGCAAAGAAAGTATCAAAGCAATAACGGGATTTCTAACGGGGCATTGCAGACTCAAAGAACACCTAAGGAAGCTAGGCTCACAGAAAGACGGCACCTGCAGATTCTGTGAGGAGAAACCAGAAACACCCCATCACATACTGATGGAGTGTGACGCTGTACATCACCAAAGATTGAACATACTGGGAACACACCAGCTGACTGTGGAAGAAATACCACAGCTAGACCCCCTCAAAATCCTCAAATTCCTGAAGGAATTGAATCTCGAGGGGCTGCTATGAACGAGAAATCCTTGATATAGCAGGAGCAGATGGGGCACAATAGATCTAATTGGGTCGCAGCGCATCTGTCACCATCCAACCTTCCAATACCAATACCAATAATAACTGTTTTTGGCCAGATTTATGAATTGAAATAACGAATGCTTTTTTCCAGGCGTTTGGAAAATGCCCTTGATCTAAGGATGATCCAAAGGGAAGTCTGTTCATGTCGACCTCTTCTATTCAATCCTCATCTCCTGTAATTTAAATTCAAGTCAATTTTCCCAATTAGTCACTTTTTCTTCCTTTTCCGTTTATTTTCAACTATTTGGATACAAAGTGTATTGTATCGTTTTCTAAAAAAGTTATCCACAATGACAAGATCTATGAATGAGAGGGCTTGCTCTGGTTCGGAATATTTACAGCAGACGATTCTGCTGGTCTGTCATGGTCATGAATACTAGATTTTAGATTGTGAGTTATTTTCGGATGATTTTTTCAAACTCAATGAGATTATTGGCAATCTTCTGGGAGCGATTAGGGTATGAAAAATTTTCTGATAATATCGTCTAAGTAATGATCTTTGGATTTCTAAGCCTATCGAGCATCGAAATGCCATTGTATTCTTCACGAAAATTTCCATGGTCATTCGTTTAATCTTGAAGCCAATTCAGTTTATTGACTTCCTTCGGATGTAAAGGTAGGTGTACCTATTTATTGAATCCAATTTTTCGAAAATTTCTGGAGTTCCCATGAATGCAGAACATTTTAACAAAAAATACATGATACTATAATTTGAAATAACCCTATCATAGATTTCTATTCGACGTAACGAAAGGGTTGGAGATAATGAATTTCGAGCTCGTTTCACACCTGTCACGGTTTTTTCACCTTTCATCTAAACGATCACAATTAGAGCCCATAAACATTGGAGTCTAATGACAGTGTTGGTTTCCTTCTCTTAAAGCGGTAGTTTTTGTGCTTAAAGTAACTATTATCTCTTTATACAGGGTGATTCCGATTCAAAGGCGCAAACTGAAATGGGTAATAGATCTAATCATGTTTATCAAAAATGTTTATATAATCATGAGTCCGATCTCGATCAGAAACGGAGCTACAGGGGGTCGAAGTTCGATTATTTTTTCTTAATTAATATATCTCGCTCAGTTTTGGAGATATCAAGTACAAATTCAGTGCATCGTTTTTCCTCCGTCAGTTCGTTGTCCTGGAACGTACCAAAATATTTGACAATTTTTTTTTATGTTCCGGTTCCCACGAAAAAAGATATCCTGTAATGTTCAGAAAAACATCGTGAGAACCAAGGAAATTAAAGTAGGAATTGGTGTTCTTCTTGAATTCCTGAAGGTTATATGCCTCGGGGATCACCTCCCTTGGCAATGTGTTCCAGAGCCTCGCTGTTCGTTGGATGAACGAGTCTTTGGAAAGAGATGTTCTGCAGGTCTCCAAAGTGACGACCACGAAGGGGTGCGAAACCTCAACTCGACGGGTTAATCTCGCGGGGACTGCCAAGGGAGGAACAATTGTTGATATTTCAGAAGAGCATTGTCCATGAAAATATCTATAAAATATAGTCAGATCGCCAACTTTTCTACGGTGTTCCATAGAAGTGAGTGAGTTTGTGAGCGAGGCATCACCCACGAGACGAATTGCCCTTTTTTGGACAGAATCCAACAGTTTCAGGGTATGTTTGGGTGCTGCACTACAAATATGGGAACAGTATTCCAGGACAGGTCGGACCTGTGCCTTATAGATCATGAGCAGCTGACTGGAAGTGAAATAGCTCATAGCCCGAAACAGAAAACCAAGTTTTTGGGATGCGCTTTTAGCAACTGATCTCACGTGATTTTCCCAAGAAAGGTTATTGCTGATAGTAATACCAAGCATCGAAATGGATGTCTTCAAAGGTATGGTAACTCCTAACAAGTTTATGTCGGACACTGTGAGATCAGCTTTTGACATCCTTCAATGTACCGTCTACTGACTAAATTATAGGTTTACAGTGTTTAAAATCATTCTTCATCATTTTGACAGGAATGCAAAATTAACTTTTGTTGTATCATAAGCAGAAATTGATGCCTTAATTTTGACAAATCCCAAAATGGCTAATTATCAAAATTGCTTTGAATTGGTGCAACTTCAAACCACCAATGTTTTTCAGATTTCTATGCCCTAATTACTCTCTTCATTCATGAGACATCATATCATATACATATATTTGTATGAGTGAGCAAGTGACAATAAATTACAAACAAGCAAATATTGTTCAACTCGAAATGAGACATGTGTTTGCTTAGGCAATACTACATCATGAATATTGTGAACCGATATATTTTTCCATTTCATATCTCCAGTTTTATTTATACATGGGTTATTACCACAGTTTCGTCTATATTTATACCGAAATACCTGGTTATCATGCCAATCGATCTAAATATATACTAGGGGTGCTAATGGGTTTGATGTTCAGTTCCACAGGGTGGGTATAAATGTAGATTATCATTATAATGAAACGTCAAAATCATGTGTGATTATAGGAAGTTTAACGATGGTGTAGTGTCCAGTTTAGATTGAATCATTAATGTATAGCAAATATTGGATATTCAGTATGATAGAGGTGTTAATATTGATGTGATCATATGTGATGAGTATAACTTTTGCTTGGTTACGTTCATGGAAAGCTAAGTATTCACGAAAACGCTTTATTTCTATGTAATTTTTTTTTTGGTGAATTGAATATATTTTTGCAAAATCATCAAAATAAACAGGGTACTCTCGAAGGTCCTGAGGGTGAGGACAGGACAGGACGTCCCTGCAACCTCATGAAACTGACGTCTCATTTTTCCCTTCTTAGTGACGTTCACTTGACGTCGAGATGATGACGTGATTATCACGTCATAGAAAGTACGTCATAGTGACGTCATAAATTGGTGTGTGGCGTCTCTGACGAAAAATCACTAATTAGAGACCTCGCAGTGACGTGATCGGTTGCCTGGGTAAATGTACCCATCGGGATGTTTTCTGAAAGACGAGTTGAGAGTGGAGTGGGTAACACGAGTCGAAAGCCCGATCAGAACAAGAATTATAGCATAGATTTCACAGAATACGAATGTAAACTTCGGTTATGGAGGACGATCGTGTTTGCACTATGTTGCATCCGCTCTGCGCCCGCATTAATCAAAAAAGTTGGTAGTCGCAATCGAAGACATTCACGGTACAATTATTATTTACGGGGTGTGCATGCAACTCGAGATCGTAAATATTAGACAGACAGTATTGGTCGACGTCGCCTGCTTCCAACACGTAAATTACTTTATATTATTCGCTTACAAGTATACGCTAATACCATAATTGATGGCTGAAGAAGTTCGAAGTTGCAATGCTGCAGCGATATTTAACTAACTGAATGAAGTCTCGTTTAGCAAATGGAAGGTAGTCACAGTAAAGTGATAGACAAAAGACCCATCTTGCTCTCCTTGACATAGCTAAAGCATTTGACAAGGTGTGGTATGATTGTATCTTGTACAAAATGATCGATATGGGCTCTCCTGACGATTTGATTCAGTTGATGTTTTCATTTCTGAAAAATCGAACTTTTCAAGTGAAACTTGATGATCTACGATCTGGTATCAAGCCCATTGAAGCTGGTGTTCTTCAGGGTGCAGTTTCATCGCCGCTGTTGTACAGTTTATATACTATAGCGATTTGCCGAGACCAGTAATGTGCAAGATATCGCTTATTGCTGATGATACGGCAGTTCTTGCATATTCGACAAAACAAAGTCGATGATGGTTTCTTCGGAACGAAACGTTCTACGAAAATTTTGTGAGTGCCATTTCGTAGAGGTAAAAAACTGGTAATGAGAAAGTGCCTTTGGTTATTTCGAAATTCTCCTAATAGCTCCGAAAAAGATTAAAAACCAAATCGACAAATTCCGTTTTTTTGAGAATATCTCCGGAAGTGGAGAGCATTTCTGGGATTTGTCAACATGTATTCATTGACCCTTCAATTGCGCTACCGAGATCCCCATGCTGTTCATCCCTATCTTGGGCACACTGTATACGGCACGAGTATACTACTACAACGATTCTTGTGTGTCTTCAATACCAACGGAATATAACTTTTTTCTATATTATTATCCTGACATCTAACCCTACTTTTTGCCTCTTCATACCTAGAACTTTCTCAATTTACCGCCATACCACTGATCACGTGACATATCTTATGTTCGAGTTTCATATTATCGGACTTGCAGAATAGATTCCTGAGATGAACAATTTTGATACTGTGACAAGTTTTTTTTTCATACTAGCGAATTTCCGCAGTTACTTTAGTGTTGAGAGAGCCGCGCTATAGTGCGGAAAAACATTGTTATGTTTTTGGGGAGTATACGGAAAAGTGATAATTTGATAAAGAAAATGAATATTTCTTTTTTGAATTTTTTCGCACGATAATAGGAAAAATAGTGTACACCTAACACGAATTCCGCTAAAGCGTATGTCTAGTATGTCACAGCAAAATGATCATTGAAATTATCGCCTATTTTTTAAACTTTTTTCTTCATATTGTCGTTTCGTATGCTTTCGAACCTCCATAAGCAAAACATCACCTCATTCCGAATTAGCACGATTGGATTCATTCTTTTCATTATCAACCTTGAAAAATTAGTGAATTCAAATTAAATGCATGGAACATTGATTTGGAAGAGAAAACAATAACCCACCGTTTCCGAGTGAATAGATATTACGTTACCAAAAATGCTGTTTAGATGTGCTTGTGTTTTAACCTCTTCATAAAATTTATATTAAAATCCTCATTTGAGAGATCGAAACCATCAAAAACAGTATTATGAGGCCAGTTTCCCTGTAAAAATATTTCTAATATGATTTCATAAAAAATTACCCTTTTTCATTTCAATAAAAACGCACGACACTGTCTAAAATCTCGTTCGTATTTGGTAAAGATCGCACGAATCTGATATACAGTGAGTGAACATACATAATAGGTAGAAAAACAAACTTCGAAAAATCGTGCACACAAACAAAAGTGATAAGGACATAGGTCCAGAGACTTTTCCAATGGAAAAAATCATCAATTGAATTTTTAATCAGAATAACTATGAGGGTATTTTTGAAATTATGTTTATTCTGCCTCATTTTTCGAAATCAATTACTTGGGAATGGCCTAATCCATATTTACTCTTCTAAGACCATATTGATTATTTCTAGAAACAGTATATATATTCAGATTAGTTATTTTTGACCTGCATTATTGATGCAATAATGAACAGGAAGGGACATTTCAGTAGGTTCAATTCTGGAAATATTTTTTTACAAGAAAAGGATACGATTTGAATAATATACAGGATGGGGGGGGTGGGTTTGAAATGAGACACACTGTATATTGTACCCTCCTCTGAAAAAAAGGACTAGGTATGGTAGAACTTATTCAATAGACTCCGTTTTCACAGTTTCAATCATCCATTAAAGAATACAAACATGTATGATCAAGTTAGTGTAAACATGAAGAGCCAGATATCGATATTTTGAGGCTCCATTTAGAATTCAAAATAGGATTGCCTAAACCTACTAGGTTAATATCTCCGTTTTCCTGATTGGAATCGAATCCAATACATCAAGCCTTTAATGAAGACTATAATATCGCGTGCTACGGGGTACCAACTGAAATATTTAAATACCCTAATAACTATAAATGAAACAGGGGATATTATAGCCTGTTATCAGCTACCATCATCTGTGAGCATTCTAAACTGTCGATTTACGTAAAAGTAACGATTGCCCATTTATTATGAATATGGAGACAAAATATAGACTATATTTTGATGTCGGGGAATATAACAATTTATTTTATTGGCGAATCCGTATGGCATGACAATCATCAGGCTTGATTTAATCTTAATATTATTGAACACGAAAATCATGATATCAGATTTTCATAAACATTCAGCATAACAAAATAACGATCACAATAAAATATCAGAATCTTCAATTAACAAAATATTGATAAATATATATATTTTGTCTAGTTTTGTCTATTTATACGTGAAGCATATTGCAGAATATTAGTGATTAATAGTTGCTACTACTCTATTGAAATCCTCCAATGTCTGTATGGGAAAAACAAATTCTAACATTTTGCTAATTGCCAATAATTACTTTTTTACAATTAAGCACGGTTGAGAGTGAAAAACAATGAATTCTCACCGTTTGAGTATTTGTGCAAAGAAGGCAATTGAAACCATGAAAAATAAATTGGTATGTCTCGTGAATTTAGGTGCATTTTATGTGCTCAGGAAGAAAGAAAAATTAATTTCTCTAGATCGCCAGTAAAAAAGAATACCCTGTATAAAATCTCTCAACGCTGTTTTGTAGAGTTTGTGGCAATAAGAAAGTGTATTTTTTTCCTATATCTCTTCGTTAACGTCGGAAAAAAATTAAAAACGTAATCTGATAATTTCGGATATTTATGCACTAGGAATTCCAAAATTTTCTAAAAATGCACAACTTTTCTCTAATTTCACCATCTTTGTATCTCTTATGGTTTTCGGGCTCACCATGATAGACATCCTTATCTTGGACACGGTGTATGTTTATGTCATAATATATAAGGGGTCAGCTGCTCAGCACCCAAACATACGATGATGCTCTTCTTTATTTATTTTATTTCCAGAGATGAGCCATTTGCCTGGATGTTGATACCACACTCACGTATTGTTTGACATCATTGAAACACCATATGGAAGTCGGCGACCTTTCAATTTTCCACAGATACTTCCACCGGAAATGTTTCCACAAGAAACAGCCCAGTAAGCACATCCTTCCGTTGCTGATCTTGAAATATGTCGAGCACCTCTCTACCAAAATTAGTTCGTCTATCAGACGGTATATTTTTGGAAAAGATTCCCAAGAAAAAAAATCCTATACATACTATAATAAATTATCTCTCAATTATAATAAATCCTCATATGTGTACATGGCAAAAAGAACACAGTACATTTCGAATAGAACACTATCCAACAATAAACTCATCAAATATACAGATGTTACCAAATTTTTAGTTCTTTATATTGATGAACGACTATTGTGGAATAAACATATATGGATCATTTGAGAAACAAACTTAATCTCATTACAGGCATTTTATTCAAAATACGAAATTCCTTTTCTATTTTTATTTCTCTCTTATTTACTCAAAATTTCAATACCTAATATCTATATGGGGAAGTACCAATATATCACGTTTGAGTCCACTGAAAGGATATTACTAAATGAAACATTGAAGTGTATTTTCAATTTAAATTTTCTAGAACCAACCATGAATTTATACTAACCTAGAGATTTACTAGATCTGATATCACTATACAAACTTATAAAGTATGTTGATTTATTCAATTTGCTTCAGAGACTTTGATTACCAGCAATGTGCTCCCGAACTAACACATGTTCTCTGCAAGTTGTTCAACTACTCTTACAAATTGGGGATATTCCCGTTCAACTGGAAAATTGCAAGAGTACAACCAGTTCCCAAAAAAGGCAAAAAGACCCTACCTAGCATCTACAGACCGATCGCACTGCTATCTATTATCTCAAAGATCATGGAGAAAGCAATCAACATCGAGCTCATGAAATACCTGGAACATTCAGGTATTTTCAACGATAGGCAATATGGCTTCCGTCAGAGATCAACTGGTGACCTGCTCGCTCACGTCTCACATATATGACAGCAATCTATTGAAAAATATGATGAAACCTTAGCCGTGGTACTTGATATCTTCAAGGCATTCGATAGAGTCTGGCACCACGGACTCCTCGCCAAGTTTCCATCTTATGGCTTGCCTCCCCAGCTTTGTTCTCTGCTAGCTAGTTTCTCTCAAACATCGCTCTCTATGTAGTGGTCGACGGAGTTTCATCCGACTCTCTTATCATAAATGCTGGTGTACCGCAAGGATCAATTCTAGCACCAACAATATTTATACTCCATACCAACGATTTGTTGGAAGCAACTTCATGTCCAGTACACAGCTTCGCGAATGATAGTAGCCTCCATACCGCTTTCTCTTTCAGGGCTCCAATACCAGCCAGGCAGATCAGAAACGAACGATGGAGGAATTTTGACAACATAAATATGGACTTGACAACAATTCTCGAATGAGGATACAATAACTTGGTAGATTTCAATGCGAACAAAGCACGAGCATTCCTTATCTCTAGAAAAGATCTCACTGTGCCCAACATAAGCTTGTCAAGAGTAACCATACCTTTGAAGACATCCATTTCGATGCTTGGTATTACTATCGGCAATAACCTTTCATTGGAAAATCACGTAAGATCAATTGCTAAAAGTTGTTCCTTCCTTGGCAGTCCCCGCGAGATTAACCCGTCAAGTTGAGGCTTCGCACCCCCTAGTGGTCACTTTGGAGGCCTACAGAACATCTCTTTCCAAAGACTCGTTCATCCAACGAACAACGAGGCTCTGGAACACATTGCCAAGGGAGGTGTTTCCCGAGGCATATAACCTCCAGAAATTACATCATGTATATTGTATATGTTTCCTTATTATAAACAACTATGTTTCTTGGGGTAATAACCCATTTACGCCTACCGTCCTTTTAAAAGGACTTCAAAACGAAACCTGTATTTTTCTGATTCAGCTGATGGTTTGAAGATGTCGCCAGTGTCACATTATATTTTGTTTACATCTTAAACAAGGTCGATCGCGATCGTTAGGATTTTGTTAAGTTTTGGATCGATCGTGACGGTTTTTCAATCATGACCCAGAATCACAGCCTTGATGAGGCTATGATACCGTATTTTTGGCCCATCATACTAATTAGTTTCTGAAAGTTTCAAGTATTTTGCTGAGCATTTTATATGATATAATATAAACATACTATTAAATATTTGATTAGTTTTCTAATAGTAGAGCCCTTCATCCTACCGCCCTTTCAAAGGGACAGCTGTTTTTTTCAAAACTGGAGATCGAAAATTTTTTATAATTTTTTCTCGACTTATTGGACCTTCTATCAACCGCTTTTGAGAAAAAAATATACAAAATCGGAAAAAGTAGTTTCAGGGCCAAATGGGATAAAGACAATCAATCAATATTAATATGGAACCGGTCTCGTTCATACACAATTTTTATATGGTCGTCTATGTCCACGTACGCCAATGGCCTTTAACGGCCAACGTTGATCGATAAATCGTCATCAATCCAATGATCGCAGCAATTGCCAGTGGAATTCCGAACAAACGGCGTTTCTAACGTCCCTCTTACACTCAAAGAAATTTACCAGGATATACAACAGGAATTCGGCTATTTCTACAGGAAATTCCCCCTATATAAGCGACAGCAGGAATATTTGTTAATTGTACGTGACAATTCCGGTCTATCAATTCCTTTAGAAATAACAAGTTTTAGATCCGTTAGTGCAACCAAACTGCAGTTTGTTATTTCAACAGGAAAATGATAATGTAACGAGTACCGGAATTTGCTTTGTTATTTACAGAATCGCTACATTGATTCAACTGGAACTTTCCAGTTATTTTGAAGAACTACCTCAGTTTTACCGGAGCTGTGATTTCGATTTGACAGGAATTTCCTGTTTAATAATCAAACTAGATAATTGTATTCGTAGCTTCAAACTTCAATTTTTACAAGAATTTCCAGTTATCAACACTAAACTTAAACAGGAATTACTTCACTTATACCGGAACTTAAGTTTCGATTCAACAGGAATTTTCTGTTCAATTAAAGGACTTTCGTTCACACATTACAGTACTAGTTAGTTGTATTTGAAGTTTATTACCTGAGATTTTACAGGAATTTCCTGTAGTTACCTAGTATTCAACTGGAATTTCTAGTATTTCCTATTCAATTATCTGCATAGTTTTGACAGTAATTTCCATCTGAAGTTGACATTTTTTTCCATTGAATTTTACTGGAAGTTTCCTGTTAGTACTACCGTGGATTATTGTTGTAATTTAGGGTACTTCCTGTCAGTATTCAAGTGCTATTTCGTACTGTCTGTAGGTTAATCGAGGAGGTGGTACATTCATTATTCGAGATTTTTTCAGAATTTCCTCTCCTTGTTTCTTTAAAATAAAAATATGAATATTATTCCAATATACGTGTAGTTAGGACAAATCAGATGATTTGCCCCAAAATGTTACTGCGCTTAAAGAATTTTCCTATTAGAAAGCCTAAAAGAAAAATTCACAAGCTTGTCAGTGACAATTTGTATTGAAAAAAAATTTGAGAAGAGAAATAAAGGTATAAAGAAAAAATTCAAATTTTCACTTAGCTTTGGACGTTTCGGGAACGAATCTGCTACCGTTTTCAACATAAAAAATGGATAATATTTGTGTAGAAAATTCGTATTCGTCTTGACACTTCTCAGTTCTCAGTGACAATTGGTGACGTTGGCAATCAAATGATAGTTACAGTATGTTTTCATTAATTAATCTTGAATTTTCCATTTTCATTTTCAGATTTCAGTAGTGAATACCATGTTCTATGTATATCAACTGAGTGGAATAATATTAAAATCATTAGAAAAGAAGATAACCGTAAGAGAAGAATCAAGGAATCCGCTTGCATTCTTCTGAACGGAGTCAATATCATTGCTTCCTGTTCGGTTGATATTGATAGAACATGGTATTCACTACTGAAATCTGAAAATTGAAGTGATGAATTCAAGATTGATTGATGAAAACTTCCTGTAACTCATTTGATTTCCAACGTCACCAATTGTCACTGAGAACTGAGACGTGTCAAGACAAATACGAATTTGCTAGACGAATATTATCAATTTTTGATGGTGAAAACGGGAGCAGATTCGTTCCCGAAACTTCTAAAGCAAAGTGAAAATTTGATATTCTTTCTTCATACCTTCATTGCTCTTCTCCAAACATTTTTCAATACAAATTGTCAGTGACGAGCTGGTGAATTTTTTCTTTTAGGCTCTCTGATAGGAAAATTCTTCAAACGCAGTGATATTTTGGGGCAAATCATCTGATTTGTCCTTACTACTCATATATTGGAATAATATCCATTTCCTATTTCATAGAAACGAGGAGAAAATCCCAAAAAAATCTGGAATAACGAATGCAATTTTGTTATTTTTGTAACGCATTTCTGTCTGTGACTTCGCGAATATGTGTCTAAAATCGGGGAAGAATCATCATTCGTAATACCACTAGAGTTCAAATTATTTTGAGAAATATTCATGACCAAGAAAAATTCCCAGAAAGTAATTTGACCTCGTGTGGTATTCGGTAAGAACATTTCACACCAGATTTAAGCCTATGAATTGAGTTTCTGCGTTTTAATTGAAAACCAGTATTGTCAAGAAATATATCATGGTCATTAACGAAACGTGAATAAAAAATCCGATTTTATACGCTGGTGGGTACCCACGAGAAAAAAATGTCCACCATAATACATACATTGCTATGGTAATTTGTCATAAAAACCCAATTTGAGTGTATGAAAATCACTGATGGTGTGGAATTTTCCATATAATATTCATTATAGAATATCTCAACATCATTCGAACAAATTAGATACATTCGTTGAGAGACTAAATAATAAATATGGAAAAAAAATTCCCTGATCTGAATACATATTAGCGAATTTCATTACGGAATTACTGTCTAGCAATACACTTACAGTCTAACAGTCTCACAGTTTGTTCTAGGGAAAGTCAGCCACTTATTAAATTTATTTTCCAAATAACACCGAACTTTATATATTCATATATATACCTACAGCTGTGAAAAAGGGCACTTACGGTTCGCTATTCTTTTTTTTATCTCTTGGAGCGCACGAAAGGAATAACAATATATTAAGTGGCTAATTACCTCTAGGGGTGCTCGTTATATTAAGACAGACCGTATATTTTTACAATCCCAAATCAGCAAATGAATACAAACAAAGGAATAACCCAGGTAGACAATTACAATAGAATATTATATGTAATATTTCCATAGTTCAATACACATTGAACAGAGTATTCACTCCTAATATAGGTTGGGTATAAAAATATGATATTCAAGATGTCCCAAGATAAAATTTGTTTATTGAAAAAACATTGAATAATTTGTTTAGAATGAATGTGATGAAAGAAAAACATAAAATAATGATTTCTGGCGTACACCGTAATTCCACTATTTTAACCACGATATTTGTGGCCAGAAGTCTGTCCCCCGATATTCTTTTCGTAGGGTTACCTTGCAGTTCTCTTCTCATAATAAGCTTGCACAAAGTGGATCGTCCCTGGAGAGACAGCCCCTAGTCTTTTCCTCGGCCAGCAATGCTTTACCATCATTTTCTTCGTTCCATAATTTGAGGAGAGCCTATATATAAAAAAAATGGTTAATAGTCCAATTTTATTGGTGTGAGCTTGTGGCGTTCTTCTACGACTGTGCGTTATTGCCTACTTCTCCGCACGCATTTTTGTTTGGGAAGTCTTGCCCGCACTAGTACCTAGTTGAACTGCTAGCAGTTATATAACGTTTATTCGAAACGTTTGTTAAACCCTTGGAATGATCGTTTTTTCAACGCCATTCTTTCAACAGAAATCAACTGCTGGTCAAGAAATCAACGTGTTGAAAATGTTTTTCAACAACGTTTCTCCACCGTTATTTGCCAACGTTCAATAAATGTTGTTATCAAACTATTTTTCACATATTTGGATGATGAACAATGGAGTTATTATTGATGATCAAAATTCAGTATCCGGAATATCATATTCATAGATATAAAGCGAAAATTCATGAAGCGGTATTTTGGTCAAATTCGATCATCAACAACTCAACTATTTTTCATCCAAATATGCGACTCATATATATTCTTGGAATCAGAAAAAAAGGCTCTATCGACATCTCGGAAGAGATATAGGGTGTTCCATTGAAAAAATCAAAATTAATGTCCTTTCCGGAAAAACGAATGACAAAATGAGAGTTTGAGTCGTTTCAAACAACGCTTCATTCAAAATTTGTTCACATCTCTGAAAACAAATGAGTTAAGTGGGTTCCATTTTAAGAGGCGCACCCTGTACATATAAGTACATTTTCAAAAGACTATTATTTCCTTTTAAGGTGGAAAAAAATATGTTCCTAACTCATACGGAAAGTTTTTTCCCGCACTCGGATGCTTGCCACTTTTTATACTTGTAGAGAAATTACTATTTTCAATCAACAATAATTATCATGGACCCACTTACATTTCTCGCGTCTTGATGAGAAGAGTCGTGGTGCATGAGTTCCGAGGTGCGTTCATCAGTGTTTTCCATACTTTTGGATGGTTTCATGTTCGGTGATGGTAAATATGTAGCTCTGTGCCCTATAGAGGAAATAAGCTCTTTCACCATATTATCATCTTTGAGAAATGGAAGGCTGTGCAGGGTAACATTGTTTGCTATAACAAGCAATAGAAACAGGTTTGAATGATACATTTATGAAAATGTTGCTATCTCTTAAACAGAGTTACATATATAGGGTAGGTTAAATGTAGGAAAACTTACTTCTGAATGTTTCGATATAATTGGCCAAATCCCATCCTCTTAAATAGCCGGCGACATCATCATCGCTGGCGGCTACTACCATCGAATCAGTCGGTTCACCAATCAATGTATATTTTCTATCTTCTCCATCTTGGCTTTGATTTAAGTTCAAGACAATGGCGGCTGGATCATATATATAGTCAGAATTAGCGGCACTTGAGGTCGACATAATAATTTTTTTAAGTCACGCAGTAATTCACAATCACAACCACAGCACTCGCACAGAAAAATGGCGTATTCCACATATTATACGTATCGAAGAACCAACGCGAATGACCGCGTTGGCGTGTACTTCCCAGAGTAGCGGATTGAATTGTGAGATTCACAGGAATTCTGTTGGAATCAACGTTTTGAGCTGTGAGAACGGTGGCGTGGATCGTAGAGATGACAGGAATATATATTATATGGATTGAAATACTGTTAGCCTAACAATATTTATTCCTGTAGAATCATCTGAATTTCTGTAAGAAATACCATACATTCCTGTTGAATTTGATGTGTCCATACTGTGATAGTTATAAAATCATTATATTTCACTAGATATTCCTGTAACATTCATGGAATTTTATTCCGGTTAGAATTATGGTTCCGACCTACGTATGTTTTACAGTCATGACTCGTAAATATAGATGAATATAATTTTACATACACAGGAAATATTCCTTATAAATTAAAAGTACCTTATAACTGCTATACTTACCGGTTTTCCTGTTCATACGACCCAAGTCACTTCAACCGGAATCGGCATGTTTTATTGCAAGTACAGATTGTTCTCAGAACGGTTTTCATTTGTTTTTATAACAATAGTTTCGTTCAGACAACAGGAATTCATTCAACCGGAAATTCCTGGGATTCGTTTTTTTCAGTGTAGGTGTTTACTGGCACTGCCAACTCGATTTTGCACCTGAGACCAGAGACACCTTCCAACGGTTAAGTACAGCGAAAATTTATGGAACTTGACAGAGAATTGGCTGGGATCCTTTACCTTAGGGCGATTTTGCTCGTATATACAGGGTGAGTCATGAGGAACTGTACATGGTAGAGGCCCTTGAGGGGAATACCAAATGACCATCAGAAAGTGTCTTCTTCCCCTCTTTATCGATATATACGGTGATTTATGAGATTTGGAAAAATCATCTTTCGGGCATAACTTTTCAACAGCTCCTTCGATTTATCTGTTTTTTTTTCATGAATATTCCTCTACTAAACCCTAATCGACTGACATTTCCAGAAATCGGAAAATTCAGGGCCATATTTGAAAAATTTTAATAGTTCAGTTTTTATCAAAAATTTCATCCTGTGTATGGTTTTTGTAAGCTGTGACAGGGAATTTTCAAAGCACACAAACAAGCATCAAAAATATTCAAAATTTCCCTCACACTTTCACATAATATTTCAAAAAACTTAATACCCTATATTTCATTGCATTTTTGGATTCTCCATTAAGATCTGATTTCATCGATACATCACACTTGGGGTCTATCCAAAATGATTAGAGAGATATTGGGTGTTCAAAATCGAGGTTTTTCAACTTTAGGATTTGTTTCTGTCGAAACTATGCATTATCTGCCAAAACGGCTCACATGTCCCTATCTCAACTTTTGATTTACCATTTACCTACTGATATTTAATCGGAACAGATACAGGGTGATCAGAATTCTGAATCTTGAACCACCCTGTATCTGTTCCGATTAAATATCAGTAAATAGTGAATCAAAAGTTGAAATAGGGACATGTGAGCCGTTCTGACCGATAATGAATAGTTTCGACCCAAAAAAAATCCTTAAGTTGAAGAATCTCGATTTGGAACACCCTATATCTCTGTATTTGTTTTTGATAGACCCCAAGTGTGATGCATTGATGAAATCAGCTCTTCAGGGAGATTCTAAAAATGCGATGAAATACAGGGTGTTCTATTTAAAATAACAATGTTGCTACTACTTTCTAATAGAAGCGGCAACACTGCATTGTCGAAAATATTTTAAATGAAGAGAGCGTATTTTGAAATACAAGCATGCACATTTTCATGGATTTCTCCCGACCGATTCTCGATATAAAGATAGTGTAAGCTTGTCGTGACATATACCCTGTATATGGAGTCCATAATGTGCATCATCCCTATATGTTTCATTTCTTCCTGCACCCTCCAATAATATTTTATTATTCGACTCGAAATGAAGTTCTAGCGAAGCGTACGAGCATGTCTTTCTCTGTAGGAGGACTGACTATACGGGGTAATAATATATATCAATTCCTTGCATCCCATCACTAATGTTACATTACGTTTTAACAGATAATAGCACTCACATACGCTGTCTACGTTCTATGAGACAGCAGAGTTGATTTATTGACATGGATTTGTCGAGCTTTGTGTTGTGTGAATGTTTGATTCGGGGATTCGACTCAAGCTATTAATTTTTTGAGAACGAACAAATTGAATTGATTCAATGTTCGTATTTTCCTCAAACTATCAAAATTCAACAGTTTTGTAATAATGAAAATAGCATAAATTTTTTTTCCAGGCTGGAGGATTGACTTTTCTAATCCCGAAATATGTCCCTGAGTATGTCATTGAATTTTGTGGAATGTCGAATAGGGTTCGTTGAGGAGCTAGGACGTTGAAAAGCATCAGGGTAGTATACTCATACGGAGTGTTTCTACTATAGGATTGTAACCGAGAAAATGTATCAGACGATAGAACTAGTGAAAATGAACAGAAAAGTTCAAAGAAGGTGTTGAAGTTTTATGAAAAAAATAGTTTTGTTCACAGCTCGGAGACTATTCCACTGATTTCCTTTGAACTTGGCAAAATTGTTTGTGATATGAAAAATTTGTTGTAATTATTCCAGTGGCGCCCCAGTAGGTTACTTGAATAATTTTCATGAGGAAAAATGCTCTATAGAAGATACAACTTTCTTGTTCCACAAGTCGTATCTTCCTTGGATTTCAAGGAAAAAATTAAGATTTGATAAGAATCCAAATTCCAATGTAGTTTTATTCAAGACACTCATAGAGATCACTCGATTGCCATGATAATATTAAGATTTAGAGACTGAAAATTTTTCAGGACCTACCACACTGAATGGAGAAAGAGGAATGATATTTCTATATAACAACCTGTATCTGAAAAAGAAAGCTCCAAAGCAGACAAGTTTATATAGACCTTTTTATTTCTTTATTTCTGGAAGTACTATATTGCACATTAACACACCCTGTAGATATCTCAGTAAGGTTCCGTCGAAAATGCTTTCAATTTAGACCATTTTCTATTCTTTTCATTACCTTTGTCAATTGTTTATTATCATAAATGAAAATATGTACACAGTGCAGTCAATTGATGAGGATTCATATAGGTATAACGAATTTTATTACAAGAATTCTTGGTAATTTTCATTATTCAAATCCGATTTTCGGTTAATGGTTGTGATGAATGAGAAACTACAGAAATGATGAAATAGTCAGAATCAATGGAATGAACGATTGGAATAACTAGAATTGAAGATTATTATTTTATAAAATGTAAATCAATCGAATTTAGCTCCCTCACTAGCCAATCTCTCGAAATTCAAAATTTGATTTTTGCGTTGGAATTCTGTATATAAGGTCAAATTCGATTTCTAAGCAACTTATCCAAATAACTTATTTAGACATCTCCAAGGTGAAGCAAAATATTGAGAGTGTGCCATGAAAAAGTTCTTTGTAAAGTTTTTTCTACCTGTCAAGGCCAGAAAAGTAACAAACGTAGTAATGTGACTGAAATACAGGGGTGTCTTCAGGCATAAGTGTTTCACACTGTATATATATCCAGTGTGTGTCATTTCTAACGGCAGAACCCCTGTATCTAACATAATTGTTGACTCAAAATTCAAAGTTTTCGGGAGTAGGCGACCTAGTGCGAGGAGGTAATTATTGCTCTTCCCTACTAGCTACCTAAGTAGGTTCTCATCTAGAACGGCAATGGGTTGGAAAATCACTTTGGATTCGAAATCAAGAGGTCGAATTCTCTGACTATTCATATTTTCCTGGAAATTTTTCAGTCCTGCAAAGTTTGATTTCATCTCTTTTTTCCTGAAAGTACCCCCGTGATTTTCAAGCTATATTGCCTCCTAATATCATCTCCTCAAAATGTGGGTTATTCCATGACTGTTTGGCGAGAAGTGATCACTGAAGATGTCCCCACTTGATCATAGTATGTATTTTTGGTATATATTTCGCTCCTGCAAAGGTCAGGATCCTAACTCAACAATATCGTAATAAAATAAATAAACAAGGATGCTTCCATTTAGAAGTGTGACACACTGTATGTATACCGGGTGTCACAGGAGACATGTAACAGCCTGTAGTTTTTTTATTTGGAAAAATGAAAATTTGAAACTCACAAGGGTTATATTATCGATGATGGCGCTTCCCTTGAACCCAATGACAATTTTCTTCAACCACCTCTTTGATCGGAAGTAGACCCAACTTTCTTTTTCGAATTATTGAACGAATATCAAATTGTAATACATAGTTGAATAGAGAATTTCAAGGCGAATAAGAGTACAGAAATATAGGTGGTGCCATTTGGAAAAAAAGTTGGGTCTTCTTCCAATCAAACAGGTGGTTGAAAAAAATGGTCATTGGGGTCAAAGAATAAAGCGCCATCATCGATGATATAGCCTTTGTGGATTTCAAATTTGTGTCTACTGTGCCACCTGGTATATGTTATCTTCTACCAGCACAACTTGTTCGTTATTGATCGACCTACTCATGATACATTTTTTATGTATTTGGCCCATCACCAGAGTGTTGGCAGACTGCACAGTATACACTCCCCAACAACAATAAAACACACGATGGACCCGTTTCCATCACTCTGATTAAACGAACAAGCCGAAAGTATAAGTGTCCGTGCCAGAGTGCATTCTAGTGAAAATTCAATTTATGTTAGAAATTCTGCAATTCCTGCATTCACGCTCCATCTGCCTGATTCGGCCAGACCAAACGATTGTTGCTTTCGATTGGTGAGACCTATATTTGAACTATCGTTTGGGCCACAGCGCCCGGTCAGTATCTATCATGTAGGGAATTACTGTATTTCGGCGATTGGTCACTTGCGGGTGACATTCGCGACTCGTTTGTTTCTCTCATCGATCACGGCCTTCCAGACCAAGATTGTCCTCCAACGTCAAACGAATTTTCGCAGTTTGCCCTTCTCTGTGGCGATAGCATTCAAATTCAGGTCGACTGCCCAGAATGGGTGTTTCCACTCGTTTTAGCGATGCCATACTGCTGATGGACTATTTGTCGGTACAGGGTACGCTGTCAACGCTGTCAATGACAATCTTGATGAAATCATAGCTGGGGAACCAACAACAACCTAGTTGAATTTAACGCCATCAAAACTCAAGCCTGTATAGTTTCTAGATGAAAAACCCAAAGTCATCTCCACAACTTTTATTGAAATGATCAAAGATCATCAATGGTACATGTTTCGGGCTTATATAAGCCCATCATCAGCCGATAAAATAGTTCAAAGTTCTAGAAAAAACCGGTATTGACTTAAGATATAATGCAATGATTGATTACTTACATGGACGTGAAAAAAGTTAAAATGGACAATAACAGAGCAAACAAAGGCAACTGCTCCATGATCTGGAATACAATCAGTTAAATAGATATGTAAAGGAAGTTCAGAATCGGAAAACTTACTGTTAATGTAAAATTGTGTTTTTATAAAAAAGTATAAAAATTTTAAAATTCTTATGAAATGGTCATTCAAGGGTCGGGTTCATATTTTATAAGGGCCCACGTACCCTTAAATCACCGAAAAGTGGCGATTACCCAAGAAAATATCAAACTAATGAAAAGTATGATGTGGCTTCGGAAATAACCAGCTAAATAGGAGGAATTACATGTGCAGTGACACTGACACCACAAAATTTCAACTGTCAAATGTCAAGTCACCCAGATCATGGAACACAAAAATAGATACATGGAGATAATAGATATTGATCGATGATACAACACCAGAGAACAACACTACGTCAGATTGGCAACAAAATTAAAAATCAAGATTGGTTCATATTAGAAGGCTTGAAACCGCCGACCTACCCTACAACAAAGAGCAAGGTAAGAGGGAAACATAATACAGCTATTTAGCAAAATTCAGTGAATTGAAAAATTGTAGGCAATCAAAGTTAGTTTGTTCATTCAGACAAGTTACATGGTTATTCTTTAAAGACAAATTTATTTCATAAATTTTTAAAAGATTTAATAAACGGCCTCTTGGGCAAACATGTGGGATTTCCAAGCTATTGACAATGTTAAAACTGTGTTGGGAGTTGAGAACATGGTCAGCAAAGGAACTACCAGTGTTATATTCATCCAAAGGAGGTGGGAAAGTGGCTTTTTCTATAAATTCAATATGTTCATTAACTCTGGTTTGAATCCGTCTACCACTCTGGCCAATGTACTGGGAATTGCAATTGGGATGTGAACAAGATAATTTATATACACCTGGTTTTTGGAGAGGGGGAATTTTATCCTTATTATTGACGAACACACGTGACAATGAGTTTGTAGTGAAGAATATTGAGATCATCGCAAAATCTGAGAAAAATATTGCTGATATCTTGAGAAACTTTACCTAAATAAGGAATTGAAGTTTCTCTAGAAAGGCCGGAATTCAGTGTATGCCTGATTCTCTCAAACAGGTCTCTCCATGTAGTGGTCGACGGAGTTTCATCTGACTCTCTCATCATAAATGCTGGTGTTCCGCAAGAAACAATTCTAGCACCAACACTATTTCTACTCCATATCAACGATTTGTTGGAAGCAACTTCATGTCCTATACACAGTATCAACGAGTGGCCTGAGCTCAGTGTTTTAATAAGGTTTAGATTACTTACTGCTACTTTCGCAAAATGTTGTTGTTATTCAGACGAGATAAAGGGTACCGAATTTTTCGCTGTCTTTCTTATAAAATATTGCAGTGTTTGTTGGGAAATACCGGTGAGTACATATACAGCTCAGAAGTTTCTAGATGTAAGTAGAATTTCACCATATAAAACCTGAATATTGTTTGCCAGTTTTAGAAGAATATCCTCACATTGTTTGCCCTCCTATTTTTCACCGGGCCATATTAACCCTAATGGCGGAAATAAGGCCAATATTCAATATTTTTTTTAAATTTGTGTTTTCTTGTTTTTTGTACTGAGAAACCTTGATTCTGAATGTATTTTTAATTTTTTTATGGGTTCAGGAAGATTTGTGCAAAAAATCAGTAGTGTTAACGGGCAACATACTTGAACGTGGGCCTCACCGGTCTATCAAGAAATTTCAAGATTTTGTTCCTTGAGTGACGACAAGAAATGATATGTCAAGAAAAACGTCGAGACAAGTGTTTTGGAATTTTTGGATTTTTTCTCAAGACAAGACAAGAAGTTGTTATCAAGAAAAGAATTCTTGTCTTGGTGACCTCTACTGCCAAGAATTGGTATTCCACTCGTTTTAGCGATGCCGTACTGCTGTCAAAGCTGTCAATGACGACCAAAATTCGAGCTTGTATTTTCTCTAGAAAGGCCGGAACTCTGTGTATGCCTGATTTGACAATGTCTGGTCCACCATATCCCCACCAAGACCACAATATACAGTGAAAATAAAATAATTTCGAAATTTCAATCAGGAGTGTATAATACAGGGTGGAACTACATTAAATATTGCTCTAAATTTTTTGTATGCATATTTTTCGACAATTAAGTCTCGGTTTATGAAAATTCACACCTCTTTACAGAAAAAGGGTACTTCTGTTTCGTGACGATCAGATGTATTACTATCGAGTAAAAGCAATTCAGAAATATTGTTACATCTCAGATATTCGGGTCGATTCTGTTTGCAAATAGCAATATGGTTGTAGTGAAGATATTGCTATCATAGCAAGATTCGAAAAAGTGGAATTCTAATCATCGATTTTTGGCAATATGATCTGTCAATTTCAATGACATCTGGTCAGCTTTCTTGCTATCTGGGCAACATCAATTTTGTGCTTGCTATCTGATAACTAGGTAGTGGATTCTTTGTTTTTGCACTACAAATTCTCCCAACTGTATGAAAATTCAGAAAATAGTGGATTAAAAACATATGAGAGTTCAGTTGTGTCACCTTCCCTCAAAGTTTCAATTCGTAGAAGAATCATTGAAAAACTTGGTGATTACAAACATGTAGAATAGGTTCACTGCTGTGTACTGTGACCAACTACTTGAAAACCTCTTCTTGAACTCTTGAAGTTCCAATTTGTAGAGGAAAAATGAGACTACAATTTCGGAATATCAGAGAAATTTCAGTTGCCTGATGGATAGTTTATCAAGCTATTTTGCTAGAATATTAAAAAACAAATCACGATTTGTTTCATCCGGCTTTTAGTTGTTTTCTCATCTCGGGGACATGATTGATTACTTGCACCAGTCGCACAACGACGACCAGATTCAGCAAATACAAAATCTCTCGATTTGAACAATATAATTTTGTAAAATGTCAGTGCAGGTCGCAGGACTGACTAATTTGAGAGGTTAGATAATCATGAACTCTTCTTCTTCATGAAATAATGGCAAAATCGATACCTAACACTTAAACAATTAGTTGAAAACAGTGTTGTCAGCTCAAAAATTTTCAATTTTTTAATAATACTGCTATCACTTGAACTTATAACCAGTCTTGCGGTTACTCTGCAAAGAGAATACAGAACATTATGCATAACATTGCAATGAGGCGTAGTGGAAATGGAAAAAAATGCACAAAAATTGAATTAATTTCTTCATCAGAATTTTTCTATTTCTCGCGCTTTTATGAGGTTGTTTGGTAAAGATAAAGTACTTGATTTTCCTTATAGCCACTATGATTTGAAAATTTGCTACGTTATGCATAAGATGTGAGTGCATCAATATTTTTTAAATCGATTTCACTCAAAAATGATACATCTGATCGATGCAGAATAAGAGCACTTTTTTCTGTGAAATGGTGTGAACTTTTATAATCCGATATTGAATTGTCAAAAAATATGCATACGAAAAAGTTTGAGCAATATTTAATGTAGTCCCACCCTGTATTATACACTCCTGAATGAAATTCTGAAATGATTTCATGTTCATCGCATTGGACATGGAAAGTTTAGTTCTTGTACCGAATTGTATCATTTTATCACGTGGCGTTTCTCAGGGGGCCGTAGCTCCCTCAGGAGACATTTCTCGACTCATGTTCACTGGAACTCTTCTTCCTATTTTTGGTCGAAGAAGCCGCTGGTGAAGTTTGGCAGGCTAATTTTGGGACACCCTGTATATGCTCGGTATCTCCATCAGCAATAATCTTTAAAGGGACAATCGTTATCGTCGGCGTTATTTAGATACACCCTGTATAAATGCTAGTTGGGGTAGCTATATTAGTTCTTGATTCTTCTTATGTCATACCTTCTCCTAAATGGGATAGAATGAAATATCTCCGGAGCCAGCTCTATCGGACGTTTAAAATATCGGATGCGGACAAGAAAAAGATATACAGAATGATAGAAAGATACTCGCGGGCGTATCTCTGGTGGCATCTCGCATAATCGGCAGGACAATATCTTGATTTCGCGGAATTCGCCTTGAAGCCGTCGCCATGTCCCGAGCAGTGTTGCCAACTTAGTGGATTTTTAGCTAGAACTTGGATGTATGATAAATTGATATTCATCATACAGGACGTGGAAAGAAATTGTGAATTGAGAAATCCTAATCACGACTCTGCGATTGAGGTCTATAAAAATGACAAGTTTCCATCGTTCAAGTTTGAACCCTTTGATTGGGTGAAAGTATTGAAAATGAATATTCTCATAGATAAGTATGATCATAAAAAAAATTGATATATATATATATGTATATATGAAGAAATTCATTGAAAATTCGCATGCTCTATGTGATGAAAATATCAATTCTTTCTGGGTTTATTCAACAGAAAACAACTACTTTTCTGGCTATATGCCACGACGAATTCAAATCAGATAGTTTGTTCCTGAAGTTATTCCACTGATGAAAATAGTCATCCGGAATAGATTCATCCCAATTGAGTTTAAGAGACCACAATTTTTGTTTATGATTTTGGCCAAAATAATAGTGGGACTTAGGAGTCCTAATGGGTCATAGACTTGCGCAATCTCTGAAAGTATTTGCCTTTTCGAAATTGTTCCTGCTTCCTTTTTTTCCGAGATTGCAATGGAGTATCGTAATTGGTCGGTATTGCTATACCATTTTATTCCTAAGGTTTTTGAACTTTCATGTTCACCTAAGGATAGAATGCCTAAGGAATCATTTTCAATATTGAGCTGTCATAATGTTTGTGGATGATTAGATATCCATTTTCTTAAAATGAATCCTGCTGATGCTAAATGATCATACAGTAATTGAATTACATCTATCGACATTGAACATACACGATGAGAATTTGAAAACGAAGTCTTCTGATACGAATGATTTTTTCAGAAGTTCCAAGCTCATCAGGATCAGAGTTTATACAAGTAAACTTCTCATATACTTTTCAATTTTCATTTCAATACTGAACATATTGGTGAGTTAGATTTTCATATCATAATATATCGTATTATTTTATACGATTTGAGAAGATTTTCATTTTTCGTGCTCTCTTTTTGGATGTTCAACTGATATAATTCAATGTTCGACGTGGCGAATAGCCAGGAAAATAGTTGTTTTCTGTTGAATATCCAGAATGATATTATGTTCATATCTTTAAATGAAAGAGAATGCAAATTATCTACTTTAGAAGATTTTGTTTTCAAGTTATTATCGTGTATGTTCAATAGATGTAATTCAATGTTCGCCGTGGCATATAGCCAGGAAAGTAGTTGTTTTCTGTTGAATAAACCGAGAAAGAATTGATATTTTTATCTCATAGACAATGCGAATTCTCAATGTGTTTCTTTATATATAATTATCCATTTTTTTATGTTCATATTTATATCTGAGAATATTCCATTTCAATAGAACTAGTTGTTTGAGCTTCAGTTTTGTGACGAAATATGGAATCTAGTGGATGGCGTTTATTTTGGTGAATATTTTCAAATAAATGGTGAAATCTGGTGGTTCAGGACCTGCATCCGAAATTCCCCTATAATTTAATAAAGAAAATCTAATATCAACAATGTAGAATTAGAGAAGAGTTTTTATATGAAAAACTAGTTTTCATTTAAAATCGATTTTGTTACATATCAATAGGCTTAGATTCGTTGACCAACCATTATCTGATGTTATCTAGTGATCTGAACTGAAGTTTAAACCACCAGAGAATTACCAGATTGGCAAAACTTTTCAAATGCTGCGCAATTTTCTTCAATTCCTTCAGGTTTGGTGGTTTTTTACTGTTTTTCAAGTGACCATTTGGCGTATTTTAAAAATCTAAGTTGGCAACACTGGTCCCGAGCCCCGGCTACCGTTCAGATTCCTCCGCTAATTCTTTTCGGATGGTACGTCGAGAAGAAGCAGAAAAACGCGATTTATTTCGTTATTTCGGCCGCGTTTTTGCTCCACCCGAAGATCTCTCTTCGATCTTTCAATATTCATTCGGTGGGAGACGGTGAATATTTTATTCGGTGGTCTTCAGAAATCTACTCCTCGAAGCTCAAGATTTAAAAAAAAAACCTTGACCAAAATTTAATGTTTTTCCAGGAATTCTTCAACCCAGTGAAAAAGTGTCTTGAAACTCTTTAATGTTCACAAAACCTAGTACGTTTCGAATTGAATAGGTACAGTCTGATGCAAAGATTATGATCTCCCTTACACTATGAATTCTATAAACGCATCAACCATGATATATGCGAAGGATACTACGTTTGGCATTGAATTGGAAAAAAAAAGAAGATACTGAACTTGATTTTTCACTTATCTTGGAGAACTAGGGCTTGGATCGAGCACAATGATATATTATGCTATTAAATGAAAGTAAAAATGAAAGTCATACTTTTGAAAATGTTACTCCTGAAAATTCAAATGACCATGTTAATTTCCTGGGAGTTGTATTAGATACGAAGTTGCAATGGATGGGGCAATGGATCCAATTGTTATTTACAAAGAATTTCAATCATTCAAAAAGCTGCCTTACGCAGTATAGAAAAAGTTGGGAAGTCAGCTGCAGACCTATATTTGAGGAACTAAAGATCATGACCATATTTTCGATCTTTCTATACGATAACCTATTTATTGTACGTGAAAAAACATGAGCAACTATCAAGCACAATCCGATTTTCACAGACACGACACAAGAAACAAATCTATGCTATTGCAACCATACACTAGTTAACGTATAGGCATGCAAACAGAGGTGTTGAATGGTACAATGCATTACCAACCAAATTTCGTGGTCTTTCATCTCCCAAATTTTCAATGAAACTGGAAAACATTCTGGCAGAGAACTGCATATACTCATTCAACGAATATTTCAACTTAATCAAAAACCAAGACATCTTACCAAAAACTAGGTGAACCCATGTACAATATGATATTTTATATTTTCATTTTATTTTTACATTCTTATACTCCAGGTCAACGACAACTATAAAGGTTCATCAACCATTCGCAGAACCGAGCCAAAGAGCTACTCAGCCTCAGCAAACCAGAGCTAAAGCTTATCACAGGCTTTCTCACAGGACACGGCCCTCTGAGGTACCACCTCAAGAAGATGGGCCTGGCGGAGACTGACACTTGCCGCTTTTGTAACAATGCGACCGAAACCGCGGAACACATACTTTGCTCATGTGAAGTATTAGTCCGCCAAAGGCTGAACCATCTAGAACAGGTCTATCTCACCCCTGCTGAGGTGGAAAATTCAACCGTCAGGAAAATTGTAGGCTTCATTAGAAGTCTAGGGTAAGAGGACCAAAACTAGATAGGGGTAATCACAATAGATCTTCTAGGTCGCAGTGATCGAGAGGTCTCCCAGCCTATACGACCCATCTACAATCATTTATCTACATTATAACCATGCATCACTCCATTTATCGCTTCAATTTTGGAAACACCTTGTATAGAAAAATATAATTGTATCAGAAAATGAATCGAAGCTTGTACAGAATATTGTACACGGGAACATAGGAATAGGACTATTCCAAAAATTTTCCCAGAAGTTGAGAAAAATTCTACACGAAGAATCTAATAATACATTTCTTTCACGAAAATTCCTGCTCAGAGCAGAGTATATTATCTTTATCGAACAGAAATCCTATTATCATAAGAATCGTGTATTGGGCGATATTATTTTTTGCAATCTTTTACGAGTGCCATGAGACACAATAGACAAAACAACGGCCAATAACCAATATATCAAAAACCCAATAGCTTTACATGCTACTTAATGTGTTTCTCCGTTATCTGCCTCCAATCATCGGCTATAAATTCAATTCCATACAAGATGTTATTCCATTCAATCATTATATTTTTACAGTTTTCTGACTAAAATTCACAAAACACGACGCAAATATAATGCCCGTTTAAAGGCACGATGATTTTGTAGGCGGTTTGAAATGCAACCGTATCACCAAACACATAGGCGTAGGTATAGATTTGTAGCTGACAAAAAAAAACATCAGAACGTGAAATTCATCAACAATATCAACATATGAAAAGTGAGTCAATAGTATGGAGGCAGCAATCTATTCTAAGTCGTTGTATATACACTTCATTTGTAAAGAAAATCAACATTTTTCAATCCAGTTACAAGTTGACGATATTCCCACCAAAAGTACGAATCAACTAGAGATTTGAAAAGATATCGACAAATTGGCATCAGGAAATTCACTCATTTTGTTGGTATCCAATACGAACTTTCAGACCAAGAGCAAGTGAGGTTAAAAATACTTGATTTCAGTCACAACAAAATAGCATAGCATATTATAGCACTGCACCCCATGTAGTTAATGTTACTATAGCAATTACAATGGTTGAAATAATCTCATCCTATCTTGTGTTTTGTCATAAATTATGATGATATCGAATCGTCGAAAACAAATAATATAACGCATGTCTCAAAGGGGAAGTTTTCTACATCGATGTTTTCATCTAACTGTGAAGTTTGTGAAGTATGGATATACCTATATATACGTATTTTCTTTTTTTTTCGTAAGATCAAATTTCATTTCAGAAAAAAACTGAATGAATGACGTACTTTCTGAAAATCCACATTAACAGAGAGTTGAAATACGATTCCCTGTGCCAGTACAACGTTGCCGACATCATCATCAATATGTCTAGATTTCCGGAAATTGTTCTTTGAATGCATAATAACTATATCATAACAGCAATGGGATATAATAGGTACTTCAATGCTACTTTGTCAAGTATTATGAATAATTCCCATGAATCTCTCATTGGCTGAATGAAGTTGATTACTAATAAAGATCAATTTTGATATGTTGCGATAGTATCTATAATTATTCACTATCGTTATATTACAATATGTTATTCATATCTTGTCAGTCACTTTTTTGCTAATGAACTCGTTCCTTAATTAAAAGGATATATTTTTTTGGAAAGTTGCAGATTATATCTTGCAACAGCGCCTAATACTTCGAATACGTCCACACCACTCAAAGTACTGATAGGCACAACAAGAGGAATGATCCATGGGTGTCGGATTCATTCTGTTCGGACCGATGGCAGTAAATTAGGAAGAATATAATATCATTGAATGTAGCCAATAGTGATTCAATGATTCAAAGATATATTCGTTTACGATCGAGCTCTATTCTAGATATTTCAATGCAGAAATAACAAAACCATAACCTGTTAGAATGAAGCCAACTACCTTCTGCATTCCTACTCCGAGAACATTTGTGGTTATGTATGTTTTTGTTTACCAGTTTTACTTCTTCTTCAATTTTTTTCATTCGTTAGCTATTCGTTAGCTATATTCGTTAGCTATTCGTTAGCTATTCGCTAGCTATATATTCTTCACCATCAGCTATTTTCAGACTTGATTCAGAATGTACGTCACAATTTGTCACCCCGAAAATTAGAAAATGCTTTAATTTGAAAATGAAAACGACTTGGCCTTTATCGGTCGCCATTCTGTACAGCGTGGACATGAAACTGGAGAGTTTCAAAGTTATTTTATGAAAATTCATCAACTTCCCCATTCTGGGTAAAATCAATATCGTTTCGTGGCTCTTCTTCAACATTGCCACTTTCATAATCATATGAAGAGGAGTTTCTCCTTGGTTGAACTGAGATGTTACATCATCATTGAGAATAACATTCTCACAAGATCTAGGTATCACAACTAAATCGTTTTGATTAGATAAGTTTGCTTTCCTTTTATGAACAGAGTCTACGCCTCTGGCTACCATATTGGTTTTCAGGGAATGTCACCATGCGCCACTATCATTCAGCAGCGATTTCATGATTAATATAATCAGGTGTGCCAACGGAAAGATAGATTTTCAGCGAGGGAGGGAAGATTTCCGATGATTACGGTTCGGAAAAGGTATATTGTAAATCAGCGTTTGACAATCGGACGCCATTATAAGCAGAGACGTCACCTAGTGGTTCATGCTATCAGATACAGTTTATCGAGTGACAGTCCCATGATGATATAATGTATCGAAAACAGCAGTTTTGAAACGGCTTTTTTCATAGGCTGAACACATGTAAACGAGAAACCGAGAAAAAATACACGATATTAATCTGTGGTACAACTGGAAAATAGTAGATTGTTTTATTAGGATCAAAAGTGACACTTTGTTTGACAAGCGAATTTTGCTTTTGCGAGGCGGAGCGTCTAGCGAAGCCGAGCGAGAGGAAAATTTGCGAGTCGAATAAAGTCACTTTTGATCCGAATGAAACATGCTATTTTTTCTGCAACCGAAACACTTAAGTCAAATGAATATGTGAAGTATAACCACCAATGCCGTGCCATATGCGCCAGTGCCAGCTATAGGAACAAGACGTGGAAAATGTTAGGTTAGTGAGCATATCAACAATAATAATAGCGATAATTTATTCCTCTCCATACTACAACACTGTGTTTGACTTGCTATTCAAATGTGTAGGAAAACAATATCGTTGTTTGAGACAAAAAAACTATTGCTTGCCGTGATTATTCAAAAACAAGTTATCTATCCCGAGAAAAACGAATGAAATACAGATCAAGCAAGTATTTGAATCTTGAAGGCTTTCCTGATTGAAACAAAAAATACTTAACTGAGATGTTCATAATTCCAATACTCAACTATAATCATATTATATAATATCTCCAGCATGGGTATGAAATGCCAAATCTGCCGAAATCGAAAACAATTCAAACAAATCAGGTATACGACTCAACCCAAATAACCAACCGTAACAATGTTGTTTATTCTTGATTACGTCCTGTGCATCCTTTTTAGTTCCTAGGAGCTAAAGTTCAACTTTAGCTCCTAGGAACTAAATATGTTGCCTAGCAACATACCTATTTTTGTGTCAGTAATAGAAACGTCAATTTTAGAGCTACTTTTGGTATCAAAATGGACGACTTTTGTGTCGATTGCAGAAAAAGTCAATTATCTGGAAGTGGAATGGTTAGACACAAAGTAGTATCCACAATAAATAATGTTGGTTATACAGGGTGTTATTTGCATATCTGGCCAAACTTGGGAGCAATTATTTGGGTGATTCTAAGACGGACAGTTCATATCGGTAAACATATAGGTCCTGCAATGCTTCGTTTTCAAGATAGTTGGAAGTATTGATTGTTGTTTTTCATGATTACCCTGTATGAACTTTCATGATGGCAAAATGTAGTCTGGTTGGTGTCAGAAATAGTAACAAAATCACAGAATAATTCTCATTGAGGTTATTGGGCAATCCAAATGGATTATTTGACTACAGCTACATTAAAATGTGGAGACAAATTAATTTTTCGTTATTTCCTCAGAAACTGAGTGATATACAAAAATTGAATAGGAAACAAGGAAGCTATATTTTCAATTGTTCAATTTCCATCACATAGAGAATGCAAATTCTCAATGTGTTTCCTTATGTATTTCCTTATGTATTTCCTTATGTATTTCCATATGAATACTTATACACCGTGTCTCACTTTAAACGGCCCCCCCTCTTTATCTCAGTTATTATTCATGCGATTCCAACCAACTTTGGTGTGGTATGAATAACCATCAATATGATCAGTTTTACAGAGATGCGCATTACTTTGGGCAATGCCGTGCGTTTTTATTGAATTAAATATGGGTCGATATTTCATAAAATAATTTTTTTTACAGAAAATCTAACCTCATATTATCGTTCCTCATGCTTTCAAACCTCCATATGAGAAAAATCACCTAATTCCGAATTAACAGGATTGGCTTCATTTTTTCCATTTTCAGTCTCGAATAAATAGTGACTTCAAATCAACTACGAATTTTGGAACGTTCAATGGCTCCGGTAGGTGGAAAATCATGATTTGGAAGGAAAAACGAGTTATACTTTTGCATGTTGAACTCACCGTTTCCGAGTAAATAATTATTACGTTCGCAAAAATGCTGTTTAGATGTGCCTGTTTTTCTGAAACCCTTTATAGGCATCTTATGAAAATCCGCATGTGTGGGTTTGAAACCATGAAGAAAAATATTATGAGGTCAGTTTTCCTGTGAAAAAATGCCTAATATGATTTAATAAAAAACTGAACCCTATTCATTTCGATGAAAAGTCACGGCACTGTCTAAAATGATGTTCGTCTTTGAAGAACTGGTCATATTGATGATGATTCATACCGATACAAATTTGGTAAAGATCGCACTAGTGATAGCTGTGGTATAGAGGAGGGGCCGTTTGAAATGAGACATGCTGTATATTATATATATCCACTTTTTCATACATTCCTTTTCAATACAGACAAAAGTATGATTAATAAAACAGAATTTCGGATTGTGTTCTATTCTAACTTTTTGAAACTGCTGATAAGCAAAGCTTTATGCCAGCTGATACTCCTGCAACATTTAGAGAGGCAAAGCGAATAGCATTCATTAATATACATATCGCATGATCAACGACAAGTTTATGAGACTAAATCAAAAGGAAAATTACCGACCATGTTCCCTCTTTGACGTTTAATCACATTTGAATACGAAATAGAATAATATAAAACCGATTCAATTTCCATCAGGTTAGGGGCATCTGTGACACGTAAACCAGGTTATAGCATAAACTTAATTGAACTGAAGTTGTCCACAAAAGACGATGACAGTCCGCGGAATGGAAATCGTACACGTCAAGGCAATTCAGTGACGTCATGCATAGTTTCAGCTGGTAACATGGAAAATAGTATATTTATGTAACAAATGTTAGAAACTTCCTTTTAGTATAGCGAGTATTTTAAGCACGAGCGCAGCAGAGCGGATCCTAACCTACACGAGATTGTAATACATAATTCTATGAAACTGTATGCAACCAACGAGACATGTAAGTGATATTGGTTGTAGGTAGATCGGGCTCCAGTTCACTGGATACATGAATTTCCATTGAAGTAGCTTGCCTACTTACCTTTATGAATAAGAAGTTTTCATCTGGTGTAGAAGAAGAATACTCCTCGATTGGCTGAGGTGTCGAAGTTTTCGTTATCAGGTTTGTATCCATATTTTGATGTGCGTTTCAGGAATGCAGACGACTTTGCATATTTGTTCAAATTAATTTTGTGTTTTACGATTATTGTCACCTGTAGCATAGAATGAATTGCCTACAAAAATGAGAGCTTGATTTTTGAAATGAAATTCCTACTTCCTACTGCAACGTTAAAACTTCTTCACCAAAGAATGATAAATAGTTTGTTGTCCATAAATAAAATTATATCAAAGATGTCACAAAAATGTACCATCAAGTAACAAAATCTATGACGATATGACATATTTCAGAATGAAAGCAGGTGCACAACATAATTTTCATCTAATCAGAACTGGAGTTCACAAACGTTTTAACGTTATACAATCGAACGATTTTTCAGGAGATTATGTTTCGGACAGTCGTGTGTTCATCATCAGCCTCAATCCTTACAAACCAAAAGTCCTATAATAAGAAGTTAATCATGGACAATATATGAACTATAGAGAATTCACTCATATGGGAATGAAAAAAACATTATGAAAAACTTTGAATAAAATTATTGTGCAAAGCACCGGTTGAGAGTCAGGGTAATTGTGAAGAGGTCCTGTGCCCCTATGAGGACGTACATGATCAATATCTGCCATTAAAGAACCCGTTTTAGGAAAAAAACGAAAAAAACGAAAAAACCGCAGAGGATTGAAAAATGTTTGGCAATCAAAATGGGTTTACTCATTGAGTGAGATAACGTTAGAGACATCTATAGGGACGCAATATTTCGAAAATTTCAAATAGGTTGAGAAGAGCACCTTCCTGACAAATATGTAAAATTTCCAGGTTGTTATGGATATCAAAAGAATGTTGGTGGTTGAGGATATTATTCGCAAATGAACTATTTGTTTTATATTCATCAATATTAGTATTTTCACATCTTCAAGTACCTACTCTGGTATGATTCCGTCTACCACTCTGACCTATGTATTGAGCATTACAATCAGAGCAAGAGACTTTATGAACACCTGATTTTTTAATTCCCCTCCCCTTCACGTACGCCCTCATAGGGGCATAGGGCCCCTTTACAATTAACCTCACCTCGGTGCTTTGCACAATAAATTTACTCAAAGTTTTCCATAATGATTATTTCATTCCCACGTGAGTAAATTCTCTATTTCATATATTCTTCATGATTAACTTGTATCATATTATAGGACTTTTGGTTTGTAAGGATTAAGGCTGATGATGGACACATGACTGTCCGAAACAGGTTCCCCTAAATAATCTTTCGATTGAACGTTGTAGAGATGATTTTGTGTGTTCTAAAACCCATACATTATTTTTTATTCTGAATATCTTCTATTAGTGACCTGAGTATAGACCCTTACAATCAGATTTCATCAAAATGAAGCCATTTGAGTAAGAAACCTTCCACAATCTTGCTTCTACATTGGTAGAGGATTTTAGGTTTGCAAGTCCCCCATTGAGCATACCGAAGAAAACAAACGATATAATATATAATGTCGCTTGTCACCTTTTTTCTGGATTTTTCGAGTGATAGGTGATATGACAATCGCCGATCGAGGTGATTTTCAATAACGAGGTACGAGGTTCTTCGCTGCGAGCTGGTACAGATTGCAAGGAATGTTGTATCATTAGCTATTTTGTCGGCTACCGTCCCAAAAAAAGTCCAGTAGGTATCGAGTAATTGGAAAGAAAAATATCAGTCACTTCTTCCACAATGTATGAAAAACGCGAATTGAATATAAGCTCATAATAGTAACAATAATATCCATACAGCGAAAAACTTCATTTCATTTCTTTACCACAATATACAGTGTGTCCCAATTTAACAGTACAAGCCTAGATTTCTCTGAATCGTGGACTGGATGTCAGAAATCTTTATTTGTATACCTTCATCTCTTTCCAATTATCTACCTCTTAAGGATGGCTTTAGTGTTATGTGGTTTATGCTATGAAAGTTGCCAGTTTTTGAGTAAGCTGTAAGATATTAATCATGGATATAAACTAGGCCATATCTGAAGTGAGACAAGCAAAAATGTATTCCATTTCCAACCAATATTTGAATTCTTTCAAGATTCCAATAACTCATTTCAATATTGAATACGTCAGTATTTTTTCGTTTTTCCACAATTTCGAAATGATGATCTACAGGGTGCTATCTGAAAGTGTGATAATGTTTCAAATGTTATTGAATACGTCAGAATTTTTCGTTTTTCCACAATTTCTAAAAGATGATCTACAGGGTGCTATCTGAAAGTCTGATAATGTTTCAAATGTTCGAGCCGTTTTGACCAATAATGAATAGTTTCGACTCAAAAAAATCCTAAAGTTGTGAAATCTCGATTTTGAACACCCTATATCTCTGTAATCATTCCTGCTAGACCCCAAGTGTGATCCATTGATGAAATCAGCTTTTCAGGGAGAATCTGGAAATGCAATAAAATACAGGGTGTATCATTTGAAATAACAAAGTTGTTGTTTCTTTTCGTTAGAAGCGGCAACGCCGCGGGGCTGAAAATATTTTAGAACCATGTCCCCCTCGAAAATGTAGTTGACGTGTCTCGGGATTTTTCAAAAACATACACACATTTCGAGAAAATTAGGGTGGGAAGTCCTGAAATGAACACCCTGTATATAAATGTAGACTGGCTTTTTACAGCAAACGAATCGTTGTGTTTATATCTAGATTCAGCTCATCGAACTACACGGTAAATAGTACATTATAGACCTAGGGAATGAAGTGATATTCAAAATCCCCAGACATAAAGTTTATAGCCCGACCAACAGGAGACGTTGATCGCGATGAAACATCGAAAAGGCAGCTCACGAAGCTAAAGGCCAATTATTGCCAAGAAAATCTGGAGAACAATATGAAAAAGAGTTATCGGAGTTCATCAAATGGTGCAAAGAACGGAACGTAAAAAAATGTACAGAAGAAAAGGTACTGCTAGAATATTTCTTGGAAAAGTCAAAAAAGCTTAAAGCATCGTCATTGTGGAGCGTATATTCGATTCGAAATTTAGCTGTTATTACAAATAAATTCACTTTGAATCCCTAGGGATTTGAAGTACCACTTTTTCCCCGAAAATAGGGAATAGAGTTACCCTTCGAATCCCTGAAGTACATAAAAGTTTTTTTACGCGGTAGTAGAAGTTAGTTTCTCTGGTAACAAAAGATGGGCAGCAGTTTCGTTTTATTCCCTAGGGAGATAATGTGACATATTTTCTCCCTAGAGAGTTACTACTAACGTCACATCATCCGCATAGCTCTGCGCTTTCTTTTCGGAACACCCTTCTCTGAAGCGAGTATAATCTGCATCATACAGATTTCTAGATCTCACAGGTAAAGGGCTTTCACGCTGGGTTGATAGTGACGTCAATATGTCAACACATACAGTGTTGCCAGTTGAAAGGAAATGACTGAATGACCAACCGCCCGAATATGGATATGTCTAGTGTAACGATCGTCGAACGTTATAATGTTTTTGGAACCAACTCAAAAGCCGTCCATTTATGTTTCAAAATCAGCACTTGAAGTTGATAAATGAACTTCAAAATTTGTATTTCATGAATCATGCACCTAAACAATATACTGAATATGAAATTCAATGATAATGAAATTCTTATAAAGAATAATAACTTGAAGAATGATTTATTATATAACAACATCAACAAACAATCACAGATATTGACATTAAAAATAACTCATTTTTCTACCAATACACAATTATGTCTTGAATTATTTTTTTTAATAAAACTGATCAGTATTCACATTTACTGAGTGAAAATAATAAAAACTTCAATTTTGAGGTTATCTAATCGTTTTGAATGTTTTTCAATCACTATAAATTGGTGAAATGAAATAGAAATTCGATCAATTGATTTCATTTTGTGAGAAACTAAATAGTGGTGAATATACTTATATTGGAAATAATGAAAAAGACAACAAAAGTTGTTCTTACTTCAATATTCTCAATATAATTCATGAGGAAAACCCACAAAAACTCATGAAACCACTATGGCATCACAATTAACTAACACAAATCATATTTGGATCATTCGGACAGCACAAAATAGCATTATTAATACCATCTTTCATCTTCTGCCCTTACGCACTCAATGGTTTAGGCATTTTGAATAAATCGAATTTCACCTATGATCCACAAATAAATCACAAACAATTCCTTGAAAGTATAAATTGTCAGTAATGAATAATTCGCAGAGATCAGCTGATCACAACAAATCGCTTCTGAAAATGTCAAATAAATCTGGCATCGGTGTACAGTATTGCCAACTTAAATCGATAACGCGATTCGCCCATTTCGAAAGTAACCATATTCGTATTAATAAACAATACGGATCATAACGGGTGCCAGGATGAAGCCAAAAATATGAAACAAATGAATATCCATAAGGATTTGGTGGCATGAGGCATGATACGCATGCGCCATGCGCTATTATAGTAGTCATCAAAGACATGCGTTTCGGTGGACAATGACGTTTACTAGCCTTTCAATCAAAGCAGTATGTGTCTGATCGTTTCAAAACTTTTCCTTATATGGATAGTCATTTGTCTTCAAAAATCGGCTTCATGTTTCGCTATGGAAACAGATAGAGATTATCCGTATTGATTATTAATAAGTATATGAAAGTAACTAGTATTTTTCGATGTGCAGTTTTGGCACGACATTGTTACCAAGTATTGCGCAACTATCAATCCAGCGTGAAAGCCCTTTAATATTTTTCCCTAGCCCCTCTGGAGAGCACTTTCCTCGTGCGTTTTTTCATAAAATCGCGGGACTGGGTATCTTTCAGAAACACGTGACTGCAATCGGGTAACTGAAATTTGAAGTTACAAATCGAAAACTACATGGAGATTTTTGAAATTCACAGTCTTATAACGTTCCTATCATGTATATGTATACGTATCTTGTTACCCCTGTTCATTCCGACCTCACTGGTGAATCGATAAAGTGGAGAAGACCAACCGATAACATGTCTCGTCGCAGAAAGAAAGACATCAGACATCAGCAGTCTCCCTTGCAGAGCCCTTTTTACTTTCGTACGAGGGTCGATTTTTTGCTAATACCTTATCAAAATTCAGCCGATGTCACTGTGCGGCCAGTAATGACTCCTAAATGCCCTTTTATTATGGGATTTAGTCAAATGACCACAAACGTCTGTAATTTTCTAGGAAATCGATAAAAACATATAGGGGGTTGTGAGTGGAACGCTTGCTTTTCCTCAGGCTGTACCGAGTGACACTTTTATTGTCAACAGAAGAAAACAATCTAAAACAGCTATACAGGGGATTTTTCATCCTTAAGATCCTTAAGTTCTCTTCCAGAATTCCCATTTCTTCCCAGGAAACTAAGAACTCACGGCGCAGGCAGGTCAATGCTGTCAATGAAGACCTTGCTGAAATCACAGCCTGGGGAACCAACAACCTAGTTGAATTCAACGCCACCAAAAATCAAGCCTGTATTTTCTCTAGGAAGGCGGAACTCAGTATGCCCGACATTGTAATGTCTGGCACCACCATCTCCACCAAGCCCACCATATCTATGCTCGGTATTTCCATCAGCAACACTCTTTCATGGGATAATCATGTCAGATCCATCGCAAAAGCTGCTTCACAAAAACTCGGATTCTTGTTCCGTGCGAAAAGCTACTTCACACCTCAACAGCTTCTCATGATCAACAAAGCGCAGATACTGCCTGTTCTAGAATACTGTTCCCACATATGTGGTTCAGCAGCAAAACATACGCTGATGCTCTTAGATTTCATCCAGAGAAGAGCCATCCGCCTGGTGGGTGACGCCACACTCACTCACTCTTTGACATCATTGGAACACCGAAGAAAGGTCAGCGACCTTTCACTTTTCTATCGATACTTCCACGTGAAATGTGCTTCGGAAATCTCTGCTATCATCCCTTCACTAGCAATACCAGTCAGACGAACTAGGCAAGCCCAGTCACACATCCTTTCGTTGTCAACCTCGAAAGATGTCGAACAGCACTTTATCAAAACTCCTCCATCCATAGAACGGCTAGGCTCTGGAATTCATTGCCTGAGGAAGTATTCCCAACAACATATAATCTCCAGAAGTTGAAGAAAAATTCCAATACCTACCTCCTATCCCTATCCTCCCTAGGAACGCACGATGTTCTTTGAACATTATAGGGATTCCCTTTCGTGCGCTCCAAGCGATAAAAAAAATCAACAGATGCAAACTTCATTCTCGTGGGAAATCACTATCATTCCGTGCTCGTTAAACAATAAACTATTCCCTCTCTCTCAATTATTATATAGTAATAGCTATTGTGAATGTATAGTTTAAAGATAGCATTTCAGGCATTTCTAGGAAATGAGCCAAAAACTTATTCTTCATTTGGTGTGCCCTTTTTTTATTGTTGGACTATTATTCAATAAAAGGCATGTATTGATTCTCATACCTCCGGTTGGGAAGTGGGGAGTGAGTTTACAAGGGTGGATAACGTGTTATCTCGATTTCCGAAAAAACTAGCTTCATTGAAAAAAAATTGAATGACAATGTTATTGCTATTAAAAAGATCTCTAACTTTTATTTCAACGCTTTTTTCACATAACCTCTGGTCTGGGTTATCTGAATTTTTCATATAAATCTCGAGGTTATGTGAAAAATATACAGGGTGTCTGTGGAAGGTTGGGACATGGCTCGGCTGTGGACTCCTGGGATAAAAACAAGTTGATTTTGGCCAACTTACCTATATCTGAAATCGTCTCGTTGACTTGGTACAAGGCGTTGAAGTTTTTTTGGAAAAAATAGTTATGCTCATAAAAAGAGTAGGCTCTGAGACCGATTTTCATAATTTTTGGCATGGCATGTTCTGTGACTGTAAGTCACGTTTTGAAATGTTTTTGATCATCATCAGTGACCTGCCAGTGTTTCAAACAACCATGTTGCTGTACAAATTTGATGATAACTTTCCAGAGGACAGACTGGGAACTTCCAGTTTTTTTTAGAAAGATATTCATTTTATCCCAGGATTCTATACAGTCAAGCCATGTCCCAATCAGGTTATTTTCCTAAAGAATACATAAGATGCCTCAGATCAGAATTTTTTTATTTGCAAATGAACCTCCAGACTTATCAATAATTAACATAATACAAAAAATATTTCTGATGGGAATATCTTTCTGGAAAAAGACTGGAAGTTTCCAGTCTGACCTCTGAAAAGTTATCACCAAAGTTGTAGGTACGGTAACATGGTTGTTTGAAATACTTGAACACTTGCAGGTCCCTGATGATGATCAAAAACATCTCATAACGTGACTTACAGTCACAGAACATGCCAAAAATTATGAAAATCGATCTCAGCCTACTCTTTTTATGAGAAAAATTACTTTTTTTCCAAAAAAACTTCAACGCCTTGTACCAACTCAACGAAACGAACTTGTTTTTATCCCAGGAGTCCACATCCGAGCCATGTCTCAACCTTTTACAGACACTCTGTATGTATCCACAAGAGCTTTAGTTTTTTTTATTACCTACAATCTCGTCTTTCAACTTTTTTCTATAGTTTTGCCAGAAATCAAAATTAACCGTTTCTCACCCTTAAAAGCTCACCCATTCCTCTTCCCGACCTCAGATCAACCCCTATCCATTTTTTCTTAAATCTATGATATAATCTCATTCTTTTTCAAAGGATTTCATTCTACTATAATTTTTTTCGGCTTTAAAATTTATCGACCCTGGTCTACCCAGGTCGAATTTAAAAATAGATTATTATTGAAAATGCTTTTCCTATATTATGATACAAAATTTCTGCACACTGTATATTGTATAAGTGGGAAATCCGGGAAAATATAATTCTGTATGGCTTTGTATAGTTGACTCACATCGAATGCGAGTAATTTGTTTTCTTTGTGTATATACAGTGTGTCCACCTTAAGGACTTACCACCCCTGTAAAATCGTTATTATCCGACCAATTTCAAAAAACCTATTTTGTTGGATAGGTATTTGAAATGCCCATCCAACGAGAGTGATCTAGTTCTTGAACTGTTATCGTGGCCAACTGCGACAAATTTCAATGACCCATATTCCAGAAAGTAATATTAGGGATTTTTTTCCACGAAACTTGATGATGGATTCTGAATCGGTACCACTTGAAATATACCTGTACCGATTTTCATCATCATAAAATACAGGGTGTCCGAAAAAAACGAATCATCATTTTCTTCAAATAGGTGATCAGCAAATGTAGTTCTGTGGTTCCTCTAGAAAGAAATAATCACAAATTATCATTGAGGATTATTCCAAATATACCTGTACCAATTTTCGTCATTTGAATATACAATGTGTCTGAGAAAAAAATTGAAAAGGATAGGTAAGCAATATTTAATTCTTCACTCAAAATAAAAAAAAGAATCAGGATCACTTGGAACATACCTGTACCGATTTTCATCATCATTAAACACAGGGTATTCGAAAAATCAAATTAATATTTTTTTTGAGTTGATGAAAAAATATTGCCTACTTTTTCTTTTTAATTGATTTCTCATACACATCGTATTTTTGAATGATGAAAATAAGTACAGATATGTTCAAAGTGATCCCCAATAATAATGTGTCATCAATTCTTCTCAAAAAATACCACAATATTACATTTTCTGATCACCTATTAAAAAAAAAACATGATTAGTTTTTTCCATCATTGTTTTTTGTGCAAAAAATCCCTAATAGTACTTTCTCGAATATGGGTCAATAAAGTTGGTCGCAGTTGGCCACGATTATAGTTCATGAGTAAATTCACTCTCTTGTTGGATGGACATTTCAAATACCTATCCAACAAAAAAACTTTTTCGAAATCGGTCAGATAATAACAATTTTACAGGGGTAGTAAGTCCTTGAGGTGGACACACTGTAGATTTCAATTTCCAATCACAGCATTCTTCGATGCAGAAACGTGAAACACCTTGCTGCATTATTCAAACTCCAGTTTTATTGTTGATACTTAAACTGATAATAAATGTTTCCGCATCGACATTAACACGAGATCTCAACAACAATTCATAATCATCATGAATAATTATAATAAAACTGTCTCGGAATCTTCAAAGGGGCCGTATTTCTCACTGCACGATAGGGCTGAAATGAAATCAGCGGTAAAAGGGAGGGTATTGAGGTTTCAAATGTATTTAAATTTCTTTACGATCTCAGTTAATGTTATGATGTTTTTTCATCATTTGAATCTCACGGAACGGAATCCCTATTATGTCCCTGAAACATCGTGCGTAACTGTCGAAGTAGCAAGGAGGAGAAGGTTAGTATTGGAATTTATTCGGTAGGTACGTTTTCAGGTTGAATGGGTTTTATGGACGAATGATTTAAACATGCGAGTTTTGGTAGAGACTTGTTCGATCAATCTCAAGGCATACAGGTGTTTGCTAGCTAACCCAGGTAGAACACTAATATATTGAATATTGAACGAATATGGAGTGAATGTTGGGGAATTATTGATTTTAAATATTGCACCAATGAATCAATATGAACACTCTGGGATCTTTGGGCTATTCAATATCGAGTTCATATTCGTTTACAAGATTGGACCTAGATATATGTTGCCAACTTATAGAAACCCGTTTCTTATAATTCTCATATGTGAATTCGGTATTTAATTAATTTTTTTTTTGTTCTGGTTCCCACGAAAAGGGATATCTTGTAATGTTCGTGAAAACCAAGGGAAGTAAGGTAGGAATTGGTGTTCTTCTTAAATGTCAGAATGTTGTATGCCTCGGGGAACACCTCCCTTGGCAATGTGTTCCAGAGCCTCGCTGTTCGTTGGATGAACGAGTCTTTGGAAAGAGATGTTCTGCAGGTCTCCAAAGTGACCACGATGGGGTGCGAAGCCTCAACTCGACGGATTGGCCAAAAAAAGGATGTGATCAATTTCAATGTTTCAATGTCGTTTTCGCTACAAAAAAAAATTCAAATTCAAAATTCGAAGCCATATAAGCTTCATTAAAAAAATAGCGATATTGGTACAATAATACATTAGCATTATGTATCAGATCCATTTTCGTTTTTTGTATCTCAGAATACCAAGTTAAACGAATGCTGCGGCATTTGATACCTCTGATCAGTCATTTGTTGGAGACATGCTAGTGGTACCAGCTGTTATAACGTCGCTCAAATACTTAGAGAAATATTACTAATATTCATTTGATTTTAAAAATCCAATATCAGTGCAATATTGGTTCTGGCATATTTCATCAGTTATATCAATCTCGAATGGGTCTCATATTAATAAACTATATTGGTTACATTAAAAATACAAATATGGAAATGATGTTCGTAGCAAATATCAATAATGATCTCGAACATAATATAGGAGAAATATTATTCTGATAATATTGATTCGATATTGGAATCAATTCGAAAATAATGTTATATCATTTTCATTATATCCAATTGATAAAAATCAGTGCACAATATTTTTTCCAAGATTGATTCGATATTGGAAATTCAATACCAGCCCATCATGAAAATTGACATATTATCGTAATCGTTAATATCTGTTGGTCACAAAGAATGTTGAATTAAAAAGTTGTTTGAAACGACCCAAACTTTCATTCCGTGAAGTTGCTTCATATACAGGGTCATTCGTTTTCTCGGAAAGGACATTAACTTTGATTTTTCCAATTAAAATCCCTATAAATTTTCTGACATGTCAATAGAGCCTTTTTCTGATTCCAAAAATATATAAGTATGAGTTGCACATTTGGATGTTATTGATTATCAGAGTTTACCATAATACCGAATATTTCAATTTCATGATAAACTATACTATGACATCTCTATGGAGCTTGAACAATATATAAACGTTATTTCAAAGCCCACTATATTCAACTTACATTAGATGATATATGAAGTGAAGATTCATAGTGCGGTATTTTGGTAAATTTTTGATCATCAATACCTCAACTATTTTCAATCCAAACATGCAACTCATATATATTTTTGAAATCAGAAAGAAAGGCTCTATCGACATGACGTGAATTATATAGGGTGTTCTATTGAAAAAGTCAAAGTTGATGTACTTCCTGGAAAAAAGAATGACCCTGTGTATGAAACAACTTCACGAAATAAAAGTGTGGGTCGTTTTTAAGGGGGGATTCCATTTTAAGAAGCGCACCCTGTATAGTACCGATTCATGACATATTCTATTGGATTCTATTGGATGCCAACCTGATCTGAATTCATTTTACATGATTTTTTGGGATTTTGTCTCCTCGTTCCTATAAAATAAAAATATTAGTATTATTTCAATATATTTGTAGTGAAATGATATCAAAACCATGTAGGAAAGGAAGATAACTACTGAAAACTGAACATGAAAATGGTAGATTCAAGATCAATTAATGAAAACATCCTGTAACTCATTTGTAGACTAAAATCTCTCATTCATATGCCAACATCAGTATGACACTGAAAACTGTCAAACTATTTATTCATTTATTTAATTTTTTTCATTTTCAATTGCATTTCCTCTCTATAAGCATCAGCACAACTTCCAAAGAGAAATATTTTGCATTTTCATGTTGAGAACGGGAGCAGAATCGGTCCCGAAACGTCCAAAGATAAGTGTAATTTGTTTCAGTTTGAAATTAACGACTCCTTGTGGAGAGATTCAAAATGGACAGTTGCTAATTATTCGGATAAATAAAAATAAAGGAAAAGAGAACCAACGAGCCTTCCAAAATCTTACCTTAACTTGGTCGCTGCCCTCACACATGAAGTTGCGTAACTCTGGATCTCACCGGCCGGTGCACTTGGTGTTTTCACTGGATTTTAGGAAAACTATCAGTTTTTCTTTCAATTATTCGATGATCACGCACACGGTTCATTCGTTAAGTCAATTCGTTTTAGTGAAGTGAGTTCGTGGTTTTACCGCGACAGGTGTCGCGCCTGAGGTTTAGATTCTAGAAGGCATTACTTCGCGAAATGAACTAGAGGGTGATCCAAGTGATTGGTTTTTTGGTATAAATATTTAATAGAATTTAATTATTAATTATTGTAAACTATAAACTAATGAATTACATTGAAACGACAACACAAAATAGCGTATGGACGCAACATACCGCCCACCTAAAATACAGAGTATTTTACGTATAGTCGATGGGGAGTGGACACAGCTTAGACACAGGTCGCCGAAGTTCACTCGATGTCGTCCGCACAGATGCAACTCGAATTTGTCCGTCCGCACCAGGATATGTGTCAATAATCCTTCCCATATGCCATTTCATAGGTGGAAGGGAATCAGATTTAATCAGTACCAAAGAATCCTTTTTGATTTCATAAGAGTTATTGAGCCATTTGCTCTTTTGATGGAGGGTATGTAGATATTCCTTTGACCATCTGTTCCAAAAATCCTGTTGCAGACGGATCAGCAATTGCCAACGAGACAATCGGTTAAGAGGAATCTCACGAAGATCCGGTTCAGGTATAGCAGTCAGCGGTTCCAGGGTCAGGAAATGACCTGGGGTAAGCGCACTCATATCGTGGGGATCATTACTGAACGGGGTAAGTGGTCGTGAATCCAAAATAGCTTCGACTTGGGTTAATACGGTCAAGAGTTCTTCATATGTCAACACCTGGTCCCCCACCACTCTACTAAGATGGGACTTCACCGACTTCACCCCCGCTTCCCACAACCCTCCAAAATTTGGAGCAGATGCAGGAATTCTATTAAAGGAGATACCTTCTTGAGATACAGCATCTTTGAGTAGGTTCTGAATTTGGCGACAAGCCCCTAGGAAATTTGTGCCCCCATCAGAGTAGATGACTTGACATCGACCTCGCCGCGCGACAAAACGGCGTAGGGCCGCAAGGAAAGCTTCAGACGAAAGGTCAGAAGCTAATTCAAGGTGTAAAGCCTTCGTGGCGAAGCATACGAAAAGACAAAGATATGCCTTCAAGGTTTTTGAACTTCGAGACTTTGACATCTTGATAGAAAAAGGACCTGCATAGTCCACCCCAACATGAAGAAAAGGTTTTACACGAGTAACACGAGCAGCGGGCAAGTCACCCATTGGGGGCTGAATTGATTGCGGATTGACTCTCCAACATTTGAGGCATTTTGTTAGGACTTTTCGAATGGTTCGCTTCGAGGATATTATCCAAAATTGTTGTGATATTAAAAATTGAACAGTTTGGGCACCTGCATGTAGATATTGTTGATGCGTTGACATAATAAGTCGCTCGGTCAAGATACTGCGACTTGGCAGGAGAATGGGAAATTTTCTCTCGAAGGACAAAGGGGCCTGTCGAAGTCGACCACCTACTCGAAGAAATCCTTGCTCATCTATGAAGACTGACAATTTTCGAAAAATTGTCGGGAGCTTTTTACCTTTTTTAAGATCTGCAATTTCTTCGGTAAAATGAATAGATTGCTGATATTTCACTAAGGTCAAAAGAGAACAACGGAGTTCTGACGAACTGAGGCATCCTGACAATCGGCGTTCAGGATTACGAATATTATGAATAAATCTCATGAGATATCCTAGAATGCGATTACATGTATTCAGCGATGAATGATTCTCGAGACGAAGATCGAGAAGGTTGGGAGAAATCTCATGTGCGTTAACAATTGAGGTTAAAACAGTTTTGCGTTCTTCCTTGAGGGCCTCACCAGATGAAGAAATATCACTTTCGTGACTGAAACTTATCGACTGGAGAAGGGGTGGCCCCGCCCACCATAACGAACAAGCGGTTAGATCTCGAGGAAACATGCCTCGAGAGCCGATATCAGCGGGGTTGTCAGCTGAAGCGATATAAAACCAGCATTCTGGCTGAGTATTTTCATGAACTAGAGTAACTCTGTTAGCAACAAAGGTGTTCCATCGGTGGGGTGACGATTTCAACCAATATAAAGTATCCATGGAATCGGACCAACAATAAATCCTACTTATTTTTAGCTTATCGGAGTACACGCTTGAAATAAAGGCCACCAAACGAGAAACTAACACAGCTGCGCAAAGTTCCAGTCGCGGAATCGAAATTCTCTTCAGAGGTGAGACCTTTGATTTGGAGCAAATAAAGTGAACTGAAACTTCATCAGTTACTGAAATAAACCGGAAATACGCAACCGCGCAGTAGCCTTTTTCGCTCGCATCTCCAAAACAATGAAGTTCACAACTTTTGAAATTGTTCAGAATGATATGACGAGGTATTTTTATTTTTTCCAATAATGGCATATCCGTCTTGAACTTTTTCCATATTCGGATTATGTCATCGGACGGTTGATCATCCCATCCAATTTTCAGAGACCAGATGTGCTGAATCAAATGTTTAATGAAGAATGTAATAGGAGACAGGAAGCCTAAGGGGTCAAAGACGCGGGATAAGCTTGATAACAGATTCCGTTTTGTACACATTGATTCAACCGGATGAAATGAAAATTTGAAGTAATCGGATGAAGGAGACCATTGGAGTCCCAAGACTTTAACAGCACATTCTTGGTCGGAGCTGAAAGACAGAGCATCAATTAGTAAATGTGACGAGGGTAAATGAGCCAAAAGTGTCGGTTCATTGCTTGACCATTTTCGGAGTTGAAAACCACCTTTACTCAGCAGTGAAATTAACTGATTTTGTAAGGACAGAGCGGTTTCCAGAGATGGGGTGCCAGTAACCACATCATCTACGAAGGTATCAGTTCTGAGGACTTGAGCAGCTAACGGAAAATTATCTGCCTCATCGTCGGCTAGCTGTAACAAGGTCCTGATTGCCAGAAATGGTGCACAGGAAGTTCCATACGTCAGAGTATTCAATCGAAAATCCTGGACTTCTTCATTAGGTGAGAAGCGCCAAAGAATACGTTGGTAATCTCTGTGTGATGGTGTGATGAGTATCTGCCGGTACATCATTTTGATATCGGCAGATAAAACGATCGGATGAAATCGAAAGTTGAACAGAATGGTTACGATATCTCTCTGTAATTTTTTCCCAATTAACAAATGTTCGTTCAGTGAGCTTTGACCCGGAAGTTTTGCGGAGGCATTGAAAACAACTCGAAGCTTGGTTGTGGAACTTTCAGGCCGAAGGACACAATGATGCGGAATGTAGAACATTTTTGAGGACATATCAGGAGAACGAACCAGTTCCATATGGTTAAGGTCCAGGTATTCCCGCATAAATTCGCAATATTTTTTATATGTGTCGGGCTGTTTCAAGAGCCGCTTTTCTAAAGAAAAAAATCTATTGAGAGCTAATCCGCGAATATTGGGAAAATTCGGAAGGGAGTCTTTGAAAGGTAAATGGAGAATGAAGCGACCTTCCTCATTTCTCTGATATGTCTTCGTGAATATACTTTCTGAAAGTTTGTCTTCGGTAGATAATGATGTGACTTCAGGAAAATTCTCGATTTCCCAGAACTTTTTCACTTGTTCTTCCAGCGAATTGTCAGCAGTGAACGAACAATATAGTGAGGTAATGGCGGGAGTTGGAGTATTAAACTTTCCCATCAACACATAACCAAAAATGGTGTTGAGTGCATCGGGTTCTCCTTCGGCACCAATAATTCGGCCATCTAATAAAACCTGTGCAAAAATGTCAGCTCCGAGCAGCAGGTCTATGTTACCCGGACTATGAAATTCTGGGTCAGCTAGTTTTAGTTTTGAAATTTGTTTCCATCTTGTAGGCGAAATTGGGGAATATGGAAGGTGTTCACAAATTTTTGGTAAGATAATGGCCTCTACATTCAGTAATGGTTCAGATTGCCGCCAAGGTCGTATTGAAATGGCGACTCCGCCAGAGTTAACCAAGGAATGCATGTTGTCCAAACCATAGAGCTTCACCGACAATTTTTGTGAGGAAAGACCAATACGTTTGACACATTTTTCAGTTATGAAGGACGTCATGCTGCCAGAATCTAGCAAACACCGGAGGGGTTGAAAATTCCCTTTTTTATCGAGCACTTCGACTCGAGCTGTAGATAACAAGACACCATTAGATTGGTTGGATTGAAAATTTGTTGAGACTCCAGCAAAGATAGTTGCGGGATTATCTGGTGCGGAAGATTGTGAGGCGGTGTTTGGTACAGGAGTATGAGAAGCGTTTTCTGAATTAAACAATGTAGAAGAAGAGGAGGCGGAGGACGAGTCGCGATACCTGTTTGAATTGTTCTCGAAATGTAAAGTTGTATGGTGTCGAAATCCACATCGTAAACATGTCGACGTAGATTTGCATCTTTTGAAACTATGTAAGCTACTTAGACAGTTGACACAAAGCCTTTTATTTTTTGCAAAATTATAGCGGTCGGAAGGATTCTTCTTCAGAAAATCAGGACATCGGTGGATCGAGTGATCCGAACCACATAGAGAACACTTTGAATTCACATCATTATTTTCCTTGGCTTGGATCAACAAGGAGGTTGCAGGACGCGGGGAGAAATTTTGTTTCGGAATTTCTGGTTTTTTGACTACCTTTTGCTTGCGGGTTAAATTTAAATTATCTAACGCAACACAGTGTCTCGAAAGAAATTGAAAGACCTTGTCATAGGAAGGTATTTCCGGAGAGTTATGAAACAATTCAAATTGCGTGGCGAGTGAAACATCAACTCGTTTCAATAACATTTGCATTAAAATAAAATCCCATTGGTCAGTTGGGAACTTTAAGTTTGTCAGGGCCAACAAATTTTCTGCAAAAACGTCTAAAAGATTTCGCAAATCTATCGGATTATCTGAGGTTGATTTGGAATTTTCGATAGCTGACCAGTGAGCGACGGCGATAAGTCTTGAATTTTGATACCTATCTGTCAAAGATTTATATGCAATAGTGTAATTTGCAGCAGTGAGTGGTAAGTTCTTGACTAGCGCTAATGCGGGACCTTTGAGTGATGACAATAAATAATTGAATTTTTCTATATCACTCAAGTTTTGATTATTTGCTACTACCGCATCGAACATATCAATGAAAGAAGTAAAATTTGTAATGTCACCATTGAAACTTGGTAATTGTATTTTTGGTAATGAAATATGAGCAGTAGAATCGTTATTAGAATAATGAGGTGATCGAGGAGGTAATTGCCCAACAGGCTGAAATTGAGAATAAATTGCTTTTATTTGAAAGTATTTCAGTTCAAATTCTTTTCTAATTGAATCTTCTTCCCCGAATGATTCATCGTCATCGTTATTCAACGATCCGATAATCAAATTATGCTGTTCAGAAAATTCGGTTTTTATATCATCAATATCTTCATACCAAACTCGAAATAATGATATCATATTAGAATCTTGTTCGACCTTTTTTGCCACCTCGTACAGTTCTATGATTCTCTGAATCTGAGTTTTCCGAAGAGATTTTGCTTTTTTCACTTTGTCGGACATGATAATGTTGAAAGTACTCACTTTAATTCAAATCCTATAATCGTATAGATACCTAGTATGAATGAGTGTGCGAAGCGACACGCGTAGAAATTGGTTGGGATCGCCTTGTATTTTCAGGCGATAAAATCGATGATATCTATTTTGTTTTTGCGGGTGCCAGCTGACCGCTTGCGCTGAAGCCGGCTGAAGCGAACGAATGAACGGACGGCGCTATCCACGACCTACGCACCTATATCCACGCCCCACACTATTTGTATTGAAAAGAGACAAGGCTAAATGCGTATGTCGTGAACGAATATGGACTAAAATACGTCGTTTTTCGATGTTTTTTTGGAATTCAGAAAAACAATCAATTTGATGCACAATCAATTTTATGAATGATTATAACTTAATATTTATACCAAAAGAATCAGCAAATCCGGCTCGAAGGACCATTATGTAATTTGTTTCAGTTTGAAATTAACGACTCCTTGTGGAGAGATTCAAAATGGACAGTTGCTAATTATTCGGATAAATAAAAATAAAGGAAAAGAGAACCAACGAGCCTTCCAAAATCTTACCTTAACTTGGTCGCTGCCCTCACACATGAAGTTGCGTAACTCTGGATCTCACCGGCCGGTGCACTTGGTGTTTTCACTGGATTTTAGGAAAACTATCAGTTTTTCTTTCAATTATTCGATGATCACGCACACGGTTCATTCGTTAAGTCAATTCGTTTTAGTGAAGTGAGTTCGTGGTTTTACCGCGACAGGTGTCGCGCCTGAGGTTTAGATTCTAGAAGGCATTACTTCGCGAAATGAACTAGAGGGTGATCCAAGTGATTGGTTTTTTGGTATAAATATTTAATAGAATTTAATTATTAATTATTGTAAACTATAAACTAATGAATTACATTGAAACGACAACACAAAATAGCGTATGGACGCAACAATAAGTAAAGATTCGATATTTTTTTCAATATATCTATATTTCTTTGCTTCAAACATTTTTTCAGTCAAATTGTCACTGACGCAGAATTCGTGTAACTTTCTTTTAGGCTCCCTAATAGAAAAATGTGTTAAATGCAGTGACATTTCAGATGATTTGCCACATTACAGAAAATATATTGAAATAATACGCATATTTTGATTTGATAGAAACGAGGAGAGAAAATCCCAAATAATGTAAAATGAATATACCATGCACCTCCTCGATTAACCTACAAACAGTACTGATCTAAATGTTTTGAATCGCCTTGTATATCGACTAGTACGCCGGAGGAAAGACTTCGGTGTCTTTGTGCCAGCCAAAGACACAAAAGAACATGCAATCCTCATTATTAGAAGATCGGATTTCCAGCTCCCAGCTCTCTGCAGTTTGTCCGAATCCGAATCCATTCAACAGCATCCGCAGAGGCCCGTTCAAATTAAATTCGATCGTTTTCTCTTCTCTTTCTTTTTTTTTTCTCGTTTCTTTCGTCTTTTCAGGAACTGCCGAGTTGGTAGGAAGTCGCCTGATGGTTGAGTCTGAACGAATTTGCCACCATGACACCAGTGGAAAATAGTATTCGCGAAAATCACGAAGTGTGCGGCCTCTGGTGGCTAACTGTACAAGTCTTGCGAGTATGAACAACAAATATGGCGACCATTGTTTTGAATTACATGAATATGTGTTTTATTTGAAAATAATGTATTTGTTGAAGTGCATATTCCAGAACCTCATTTCTCCCTGATGAAAAAACTCGAATTATTGCATGAACTTTTATTGTTTACAATGAAGAAACCAGTACCAACCTCATAATAATATAATATACATTTTCTGAAGCACATCAATTAGAATCATTGTATAAATGTTGGTTGCAATGATTCGATCTTGAGAATAACTTCAAGTCCTCAATTGCTGGAGATCCTTGTTTATGTAAATCGATGATATTGTTCATTCTGAGCAGCCTCTCCAACCATATCTTCTTTTCCAACCCCTTCACTAGAATTCCATCTCCTTCATAAAAGCCAGTGATATTTCTTGATGAATTCAATTATTTATTCATACCTATACCATATTCTTGTAATAGCTGATTGCTTGTATGGTTCCATTTCAGTCCATGCAAGTGTTGAGTGGACCATTCCGATCATTCCATGTGTTGAAAACTGTGGGATTGTAGTATGATATCAATTATTGTCCACATCAAAATGGCAATTTATCTGCACAAAAAGTAATTTTCTCCATACTGGAAACCTTCTACGTATTTCAAGAAGTCAACTCATTATTTACTATTTTGCAAAATGATTTGGAAATAACCAATTTGCAATGAGTGCATACGGCAATGTGTTTGTTGTTCATACTCAGTTGGAAATTTGACGTTGATTTGACGTATAATAGAGCCATCTATTGGTTCGTGATTTTCGCGAATATATTGTTCAACGAGCACGGAATGATGGTGATTTTCTACGAGAATGAAGCAATCATTCGAGTAGGACATTAGCATTCCGTGCAAGTTATACACTATACATTTTCTACGGGTATAATAGATAACAGCGGCATTTTCGATTTCTTCGTCTTGAAGCCATCTGATTTCCTGTCAAGTAATTTGACATTCGCTGGGTGAAGAGATTTTTCTGAAATAATATCACAATGGAGTCATTGTGATATCTGATACGGAAATAAAATTGATGACAAACAAAGTACCTCATTGATGTATCGACCACCGTAAAACGAGGGCAATTTTGTGTTATAGCCGTAGAAAAACAAATTTTCTGGATTTTCTTCTTTTATCAAAAATTTCACTAAGGAATTAGGATCATCACTTCTTCAGAAGAGTATATTGATCTTTAAATATTTGCTGAGTTGAAGAAAACTTTCATCCATTGAATATATGAATATACAGGATGTCGACAAAGCTAAATTAGAAGAACCTAGCCCAAACTACCTCATTCTAAATATCTTATTGTAATATAATATTTTCATTTCCATGGAAATATTTATCTCAAAGATAGCTTGATTTGCACTCAATTTGGCAAATGTGGTATTTTGCAGGATGAAAGTCGATAGGAAGTCGTCTGATGGTCGAGTCTGAGCGAATTTGCCACCATGACACCAGTGGAAAACACATTTTCTTGATTTTTTTTATACCAGATTTCACTGAGAAATTTGGTTTATTTTCTGAAGAGTATATCGATCTCTAAATAGTTGCTGAATTGAAGAGAACTTTCATTCATTGAATGAATATACAGGATGTCTAAAAAGCTAAATTAGAAGAATCTAGCCCACACTGCTTCAGTCTAAAAATCGTATTGTTTTATAACATTTTCATTTTTATAGAAATATTCATGTCAGTGATAGCTTATCAGCTTGATTTGCACTAAATTTGGCAAATGGGGTATTTTGCAGGATGAAAGAACAAAACAATACCTGATCACAGTTTTGACATGTATAGGTACACCATGAAATATTTTCCTGTAACTTTCTTGTTCATATGAAGATACTGATTTTCTCAGACTGTTCACATATAGGTACTAGTGAAAAAGTAAACGAAAGAAATAAAAGAGAAACTCTAGGTAAAATGTTTTTTAAATAAAGGATATTCTGAGAAATTTCGATATGCCATTTTATTTCCTGATGAATTATTCAAATGTACATAGGTCAGGTATTATAATGAGGCAAAAAAATTATTAAATAACAACTATATGAAATCCTCTGTATTTCACCATTATAGGCAATTATTGCAGAACAATCAATATATAATATATAACACATATTATGTAAGTAGGTATTATTCATGGAATTTCTTCCAAATTATGGGTTTTGGGTAGGGGTATCAGAACTAGGGCTCTCATTTCCATAATAGGATTGCATCATGACAAGAAAAAATGGAGTTTTCAATTTGAAACAAATAGAGAGTTTTAATATTGTTTCACATTCACTTTTTGGACACACTTTTCTGTGCACCCTGTGAATCACTCAGTGGTTATAGTGAGTGATCCAATCAATATTCATGATTTAATCACTGCATATCACTCTCAAGTGTTTGTGTTTTATTTTGTGTTTCTTATCAGAACTCAAAAACACAGTTCGTTCTAGGAATAAGGTATGAAACATGAATTTGAATCATAATCATGAGAGGAAATTGGAAATGTTATAAAATCAGAGTGTCCATTAGAAAATAACAAAGATAACTTCACTTCCAGAAAAATCAAAAGGTTCACAATAACAAACATATTGTGTTAGTTTTGGGGTCGTGTATTATTTAGTTGCGTTGTGGTAACTTCTGGACTGGCCGGAAATATATATATATTTTTTGTATTTCGAATTCAGGATCCCAGTCACTATTTTCATTATCCTCTAATACTGCGTGTCCCCTATCACACACTACATCTACTCGGCTACTCCTTAGTGGATATCATGGCGACATCTCTTGGACAGAAGCCCAACCTCCGCTTGTGAACAGTGAGGAGTGCAGAAAAGAAACCGATCACACTTGCTAGCTCGAAATTACAGAACGCTACCTTGCATGCCACCGTGTGCAGTCAGAAACATATAAAGGGGAGTTTACAAAGCAGCGTTTTTACTTCTCGCGTCGTTCATCACGCAATCTAAATCAAAAAATCATGAGAATATCTGACAAAATTGAAAATATAAAATATAGGAAAATGATTGAAAGATATATAGGTAGAGCTTAGTACCAAGTGGTACCAATAACACACCACATTTAGTAGCTATTTGTATAACAATAAGGAAGCAGAGTGCTTCTTTTCCTCCCAAGGAAGAAGTTTCATTCAATTAAGGGAGGAAATGGCACTTTACCCGCATGTAATGAATTTTCCGCCTTCCTCAAATAACGAGTCATTTTAAAGTAATGTCCATTATTCCAAATTTTTTGGGATTTTCTTTCCTCGTTTCTTTGGACGTTTCGGGACCGATTCTGCTCCCGTTTTCAACATGAAAAGAGATTATTTCAATAGCGAAGTCGTATAATATGTCTTCAAGACATATATATTACGTATTAGCAAGACGTATTACGTTCATTCTTATGCTTAGCTGATGAGAGCTTCATTTTCAAGTTCTTGGAAATATGCAAGTACCTACCTAAAACTGTCTCTTCGATTTCACTTTCGTCTACAATTTGCATAATGAAGAATTCTGATACAAACAAAAATTGTTTGAATAATTCTGATTGCCACAAAATTCGAAAATGACAGTTGACAGCTCCTACAATTCACAGGCTAGACAGGACTCGAACGTCTGAAGGTGTGTTTAAAAAACCCTGATGCCATGGTAATGTGTTTGAGAAATTGTGTTGCCATGGTAACGTGTTAAATTTTTTGAATGAAATGCCATTTTAGTTATGTGGGTAAAAAAAAAGAAGATATTGGCGTGAATCAAAAACCATTGTGGTTGGAAGCGATCACATTTGAATGCTGAGCTCAACCACTTATACTTTTGCCACAGAAGTTTTGGGTAAAAAAGTATTTCTTGTTTTTTTCCTGTATAATGATCAAGCCATCAGCTTTTTTCAAGAATTGAAATTCAGGATAACACTTCGAAACATAATACATTATTTGCTGGCCGTTTTTTTTTTGTGAGTGTATTATTATCAGTATAGAAGCTCAATTCTCGAAAATTGATGTACTACAAAACACCCTGTGAGAAGATCCAAATCTCGCCCACCTAGAGAGAAACTAAAATGGTATGAAACTATAGACAAACTCTACGATTATTGTATTTTTCTAATCGCATTCAACTGCTACGGACCAAAAACCTTTTGTAGTTCTTACATTGTTCCATTTACTGAAATAAAACGACTTATCTACAATCTGATAGGACCTACTTATATCAGTTTTGCTGTTATATATACGAACAAAGCCTGATGCGATTCAGGCATTCGAAAAGAGAAAGAAAATAATCTCACTTGGTGCCACAGAGGCGTTACAATAGTTATTTATGTATCAAGGGAATTATGAGGGCCTTAATTACCGATGGCAAAGTTTGCGTCCCGAGGGCCTCTGGCCCGAGGGACAGCAATTGCCAGAGGTTATTGAGACTCTATAATTCCCGTGATACATAGATAATTTTATTTCTGACTGATTTCATTCATTAGATACCTTCCCGATTGGAAGTTAGACATTTTTTTCCGTATAGTTTCAATGTCATCAGAACGTCAGATGATGATCTTGACTACCGCGAATAGGAGATTCCTTATTGCTACGTTATTGCGTGGTTGTTGCTATGCATTCCTTATTTAATTTTATCTAGAGGGAATTATAGCATCTATAACATCCCAAGGGAGTTATGACCCTCATAATAGATATCGTAACTATGACGATATAAGCTTATAATGTCACTGTCAGAAATAAAGATTTTTTCCCGACAAGGTTTTCACTTGAAAAAATCATTAATCTACGAAAGCTATGTCAAAATGATCAATACAGTTACATGCTGAAGTGGGTAAGGGTGTTGATTGTTTCTTTGAATTAATCAATCACACTAATCTATGCAATCAGTTATCATCCTTATTGAGAGTTCAAATTATATTATGTGAGTATATCCTTATAATTGTATCGTAATTGTATGCACTGCGACCTAAAAATATGTTGCTATAGTTGCTATATAGCAATTCCTATAGTCCTATAATATATCTCTTGGAAATTTCAGGATAGGTATGTTGAAATGTTCAATATATGCTGAAGTGAGCAATAGCTTATTGTTCCTTTCAATTAATCAATCAATTATCGTCCAATCTATTGTGCCCTTTTCTTTGCTATATCCGATTAGGTAGTTCTCAGTAACTATAGCAAGTTTGTGTGACTGTGTTTTCACATAAAATTACGTGTTTCCTAGTTACGTAAATATGTATTTCATCATGCAAGAATATGGGTTCCTGTCAGATATATTCGAGCGCATTCTCTGGTATCAGACACATGGCATTGAAGTGAATGGAATCATATTTGTCAGGAAGAAACCAACAGGTCGAACCTAACCTGACCATTTATCCGGACTACTGAAAGTTACTTGGGGAGTACCTCAAGGTTCAGTTTTAGGTCCATATCTTTTTCTAACGATGCTCTTCTAAAATATCAACAATTGTTGGAATAATGAATTGTTGTCGTCTCGTGGGTAATGCCTCGCTCACAAACTCACTTACTTCTCTGGAACACCGTAGAAAAGTTGGCGATCTGGCTCTCTTTTATAGATATTTTCATGGACGATTCTCTTCTGAAATATCAACAATTGTTCCTTTCTTGGCAGTCCACGCGAGATTAACCCGTCGAGTTGAGGCTTCGCACCCCTTCGTGGTCACTCTGGAGACCTGCAGAACATCTCTTTCTAAAGACTCGTTCATCCAACGAACAGCGAGGCTCTGGAACACATTGCCAAGGAAGGTGTTCCCCGAGGCATATATAAACTCCAGAAATTCAAGAAGAACACCAATTCCTATCTTATTTCCTTTGGTTCTCACGATGTTCTCTGAACATTACAGGATATCCATCTTCGTGGGAACCAGAACATGAAAAAAATATATATCTGGTTCCTTCACATTATTTTCCGACGACACTACCATTCTATGGCACTCTGAAGATATGAATTGGCTTCGTGGAAATGTTACTAGATCTACAAAAAATCAAATCGTGGTGCGGTGCAAACTTTCTATGTTCGAATTTCAATAAAACAAAATATCAATCACATTTAAATGTCATCTCCCTGATATAGAACTAGTGCTGACTCCTTACCATCTGATAGCAATATAAAATTCTTGGGACTCAACATCGATACCAATTTGAAATGCACAAGTCACATTAACATCTTGAACAAAAAATTAGCATCAGGATGTTCTGCTTTCAGGTCTACAGCAAATGAATTAGGTTATGCTGCGGCAAAAAAGATTCACTTTGCTCTCGTAGAGTCAAACTTTGAGGTACGCAATTCAGTTCTGGGGTTCATGTAGTAATGAACTCTTTGAGAGTGAATTTTTGCTGAAAAAACGGGCGATGCGGTATTTGTGCCAAGTAAATAGGCTGAGTTCCTGCAAACCTCTTTTCCTGAGACACGGAATATTGACACTAACCCCAATCTACGTTTTAGAAGCTACGAATAAATCTTCATATGAAAATAACAATCGAACTACTCGAAATTCATCGAATCTATCATTAGTCATCCCTAAATCCACACTGATTAAAGACTCAACAATTTACAATGGTGTCAAAATGTATAATAGACTACATGCAGAATCAAAGAACTTGGATTCTCTCAAAACATTTAGAAAAAAGCTACATGAAAAACTGGCATCTGAAGCCTATTACAATTTAATAATATATTTTTATGACGAAACGTTCTGATATTGACGATGCTTATATGTATATAATGATATATGTATAATGTGTATTTTAACCTGGAAGTGATTATTAATATGTATTGTTTTTATATACTTTTGTAATTCAATATTTATTTGAATGTAATTATTTTTATGTCTTCTTTTACTAGCGTTTGTCAATAAGGTCTTGTATCTTAGATAATAAACACATACTGCCTCTCTCTCTTTCATTATTTCTGCTCACAAACGCAAATGCTGTCAAATCATGACATTTCATGGAAAACATCAATTTTGTGTTGAGATTGGCGTCAAAGGCTACTTTGTTGATCGCTTGGAAAAAAAAGTTTGGTAGGGGGTAAAAACTTTCAAGCCCTCCGTCCTCCGTATATGTACGCCTCTGGGCCGTCATAAATACTATTCTTTTGTAGTGTTTTGGGATACCGCATTCGGATTTGGATGGTCTCGTATTTCTTGTAGTAATTGATATGTTTAATTCCCATTCTTCTGCTTCGAACACTTGAAAGTTTTTGTTGGGAGGTAGAATGGAATGAACCTATCGATTTGTCAGTTTTGTATAGAGATACACTCGTTCTGTCATTCATCCACAGAGAACCTGAAGTGGCTGAGACAGGATTAAGGGATTGTTATTTTTTGTCAATGCATGTTTTCATAATCGAGAAAGAGTTAAAGAAGACTCATTTTGCTTCAGCGAATCCTAATCCTAAACTTTTGGAACGGTATAAAAATATAGGTAATCATTAGTGGTCGACGGAGTTTCATCTGACTCTCTTATCGTAAATGCTGGTGTTCCGCAAGGATCAATTCTAGCACCAACACTATTTCTACTCCATATCAACGATTTGTTGGAAGCAACTTCATGTCCAGTACACAGCTTCGCGGATGATAGTACCCTCCATACCGTCTTCTTTTCCAGGGCTCCAAAACCAGCCAGGCAAATCAGAAACGAACGAGGAAGAAATGTTGACAACATAGTTGAATATGGACTTGGCAACAATTCTCGAATGGGGATCTAATAATAACTTGGTAGATTTCAATGCAAACAAAACACAAGCAAACCTTTTCTCTAGAAAAGCCGATCTCACTGTGCCCAACATAAGCTTGTCAGGAGTAACCATACCTTTGAAGACATCCATTTCGATGCTTGGGATTTCTATCAGCAATAACCTTTCTTGGGAAAATCACGTGAGATCAATTGCTAAAAGTGCATCCCGAAAACTTGGTTATCTGTTTCGGGTCAGGAGCTATTTCACTTCCAGTCAGCTGCCATATGATCAATAAGGCACAGATCCTACCAGTCCTGGAATACTGTTTCCATATTTTTTGGAGCGCAGCACCCAAACATACCCTGAAACTGTTGGATTCTATCCAAAAAAAGGGCAATTCCTCGTGGGTGATGTCTCGATCACAAACTCACTCACTTCTCTGGGACACCGTAGAAATGTTGGTGATCTGGCTCTATTTTATAGATTTTTTCATGGACGATGCTCTTCTGAAATATCAACAATTGTTCCTCCCTTGGCAGTCCTTGTGAGATTAACCCGTCGAGTTGAGGCTTCGCACCCCTTCGTGGTCACTTTGGAGACCTGCAGAACATGTCTTTCCAAAGACTCGTTCATCCAACGAACAGCGAGGCTCTGGAACACATTGCCAAGGGAGGTGTTCCCCTATTCATATAACCTCCAGAAATCTAAGGAGAACACCAATTCCTACCTTATTTGCCTTGGTTCTCACGATGTTCTCTGAACATTACAGGATATTCCTTTTCGTGGGAACCAGAACATAAAAAAAACTTACAGAATCGGCATTTGAATCGAAAATATGGATTTCCTACATTGCCTTGCTCGCACGTTAAAATATCTGGACCATTAATCGTCCTCACTAATACAGTTGGTGAAATAACTATATATACACTCAAAAAAAACAACCGGCCAGCAAGAAATGTTGCCAAATTGATCACCCTGTAACCTGTAACCTGTAACTTTTTCAATCTTTGTCCGATTCTGGTGAAATTTCGACCAGATCGAAGACTCATATTATGTTCCGGGGTGTTGATTTGAATTTCATTCATTGAAAATATCTGATGATGGCTTGATCATTATACAGGAAAAAACAAAAGTTCTCCAACTGCCTGCTTCATTATGGTGCTTTTTATTCACGGGAAATATGCTTCGGAAATCTCATGTGCTTCGGAAATCTCTGCTATCATCCCTTCACTAGCAATACCAATCACACGAACTACCCAGTCAGCACATCCTTTCGTTGTCAACCTCGAAAGATGTCGAACAGCACTTTATCAAAACTCCTTCATCCATAGAACGGCTAGGCTCTGGAATTCATTGCCTGAGGAACTATATAATCTCCAGAAGTTCAAAAAAAAATCCAATACCTACCTCCTATCCCTATCCTCCCAAGGAACGCACGATGTTCTTTGAACATTATAGGGATTCCTTTTCGTGCGCTCCAAGCGATTAAAAAAAAGAAGAAAAAAACACCCCTTTAGTGATATACACTGTTCACCAACAGCCATAGAATGATATTAGGAGTCAAAATACGTCGAAAATCACTTCAGATTTGGAATCAGGACGCCCAATTCACTAACTATTCAACTTATTCCTGGAAAATTTTCAGTTCTCAAATATTAAATTTTGTCGAAATTTTCACGGATGCACCCCCTTATCCCACGTGATTTACTTTATCTTTGGGCTTTCCCTTCCTCTTGCAAATTTCAGAACCTTACCCCAATAATTACGTGAGATACGGGGGTGCTTCCATGAGAAGTGAGACAAAATTTAATTTTTTCTGGATTGAAAATCTTCTAGGAAAACTATAAATAGTTAGTGGATTGGGCGTCCTGATTCCAAATCCGAAGTGATTTTCAACCTATTTTGACTCCTAATATCATTTTCCGGAAATTATGGTGGTTCGATGCCTGTTGGCGAGCAGTGTATATCACTGAAGATGACTCCACGTGGTCATAGAGTGCATCTTTGGTATATCTCTCGCTCCAGCAAATTTCAGGATCCTTACCCAACGATTACGTAAGATACAGGGGTGTTTCCATTAGAAGTGGGTCACACTGTATGTATAAATATATTTTCAAATATGATATCTTGATATATAGAGATAATTTGACCTCTAGTGGTATTACAAGTGAAAATTCCCCCGAGACGAAGATAACGTTATAATTAAAGCTCCCGTGGTATTATATGCGAAAATTGTGCTGCTAGACACTTCTAGAGTTGACCAGCTTATTTTCGAGCTAGTCTATCAGCAAAACCTAAACAGAAGGCCAGAAGGCAAGGTTCGTTCTATCTCTCCCGTAAAACGCCTAAACAAATCGCACAGACGCGGACCCAAACAAAACACGAGAGCTCAACAAAGGTAATAATAACCGGTAGCCGCTCGCAATGCCCAAATACAATGAAAAGAAGATATATCTCGAGGCAGAACAAACCATCTGCTCAAAAGGATGTGTACGCGGAATCTTTTACGTAATAACCTTCGAGTGGGGTATCTTTTTTTCTGTAATGTTGCATGGAGGAATGCCCAGGGTATCGAAATTCAGTATGGTTTCTGACAGCGATATTTTCAATTCGTAGAATCCGTGGCTTCAGCAAGATTTTTTTAAATGGCGTTCTATCATTATTTTCACTTAAACGATGATCATCAGTGGGTTATTCTGAATGCTGAATTTAGTGTGTGAAATCGCATCTTGGGAAATTATAGCAGCAGAACAGATTGTCCTGGATTATACACAAAAGGTGGGAATGAATGAGCGCGAAAAAAATTAGGGACTGACTTCTTTTTATATTTTGTGAAAAGTATATACATTATAGTTATTTCACTAGGACATGATTTAATTGAATTTTTTCTACCATGTGACCTATAATATTCTTTCGAAATGTTATAAAACAAATTTTGTGTAATTTTTTATTGAAACTCTCACTTTGTGTTCACCCAATGTCAATGTCAATTTTGATTACTAATTTTAATTCAAATTACTTTGAATGTTGCATAGCAACGAATTTTTTCTGCCTAGGAAGAAAAAGTACACCTTTGCTGCTTGTTGAGTGTCATAGAAAAGCCACTTTCCATGCCGTTAGGAGAAAAACATATTTTTCTACGGCTATAACACAAGATTGCTCTTGTTTTACTGTGTTTGATACATCAATCTTCGTCAACAATTTTATTTCCGTATCACCATGACTCCATTGTGTTATTATCATTTAAAAAAAAACTCATTGCCTATGGAATGTCAAATTTCAAAAAATGACTGTTCTATCTAATAGATGAGTATTACTTGACAGGTTATCTATTATAGCCGTAGAAAAATTATAGTGTATAACTTGCACGGAATGCTAATTTCCTACTCAAATGATGGCAAACTTCATTCTCGTAGGAAATCACTATCATTCCATGCTCGTTAAACAATATACTATTCCTATTAGTTTTCGAGAATTCATTAAAACAATTTTTTTCATCAAACACTCAAATGTCTTTTTGTCAATCTCAGTATAGATTGTTTTTATTCATAACCCCCTGTATAAGCGTTCATGGTGCCAAAATTCAGTATGATTGGAGACTGACAAAGCCCCACAATTTCAAAATGATTTTAATTGGGGTTATTGAGTAATCTCAATGGAAGTCTTGACAACACCTACATTAAAATTTGGAGTCAAATAGAATTTTCATTGATTCTTAAAAAAATAAGCTTGATACAAAAATCGCACATAAAATAAAAAAACATTATTTCAATAGTTCAATCTAACAAAAATATAAAACTCAGAAAATCCGGTATGGTGTACAATGACATTCACCATGAAAGAAGCTCCATATCACGATTAACAAAACCAAGGTTTTATTGAAATTGACTCCTCATATACTTACGAAGTGTTTCAGCAAGATTTTCTTTAACTGAAAAATAACACTCCAAAATATCTCTTCTTTGTTCCAGTGGATATGGCATCGTGAGAAAATTGTCGAAATTTTGCGCACTTATGTCACTGGACCAAATGTCAATTCACTTATTCATCATCTCATTCTATTTCAACCAAAGCTAACTTGGACCAAATATTAATATTTAATTTTGCTGATATTTCAATCCCTCGATAGGATATATGAAAAGTATATATTTTCGAAATCAGGAAAGATAGCTCTTCCGAAATATGCGATAATATACAAGGGGTTCCATTTGAAAAAAAAATGCACAAACCCTGTATATCAAATGATAAAATCAAGCGGAGTACACATTTTCTAAAAGGAAACGACATTCAGGTACATTTTTCCAAATTTCGAATATCTTTTTTCGTTTTCCAGATATCAGCTGTTGAAGTCGTGAAATCCATAGTCAATCACCCTGTACAATAACATTCACCATAAAAATGGATGAATTTTTATGTGAACTTTATTTCCTAAAATATCACAAGAAATCATCACTTGATCTTTTTCGGTGTTATCTAGATACACTCTGTATACTATTATACAAAGAGTTACACTTTTCGAAGCGGAGCGACAGTCAATCTATTACTTTGCTGCCTAGTAAAACAATTCGTTTCCATTTGGAAATATATTGGAGGCATGAAGAAAAAATAGCATTCTTTATTTGGAGGTTCAAGTTATTTTTTGGGGATTGATTATTGATTGCAAACTTGTAGTAGATAACACAATTTTACCTGCAATTGTATTTCTAAATAATGTAATATCCACATTATCAACGGCACTCGCGTTTCTAATTTATGGTGAAAGCGCGGTATTATCTATTATTTTAAATTTTGCCGGATGCGCAAAATCCCTTGATCGTTCCAAAAGTCAATGCAGTCTCACGGGAGTGAGAGGGGAGCTTATCTGAATTGCATTGCAGAAGTACAAAATCGTACGGTTTTTAAGTTCGAAAACTCGGGTTTTTTTAAAAAGCCAAATTTCTTAACATTTTTTTTGTATTCTAATAACGCACCCATGGTACTTACATGACAACAATATTTCATGTCACGTCCTAAAATATTGCCTATCTTACTGAGAATATGCGTTGAAATTGATTCAATAAGTTCCTACCATCAAAAACCACAATATTTTGGATAATCAACAGAAAAATTAGCTTCATTCGTACTTAAACAAGATTCCTTACAATTCTCTATTCAACTATGTATCACGATTTGATATTCGTACATTTATATCCTGTTAAATTGCATGTTATTGAATTACATCAAGTTGGTTATGGCCCGAATACAATGACATTTCGATGCTTGATAGGCTTAGAAATCCAAAGATCATCACTTAGACGATATTATCAGAATGTTCTCCATACCCTTATCGGTCCTAGAAGATTGCCAATAATTTCATTGAGTTTGAAAAAATCATCCGAAAATAACGATATTGAGAAACCTAAGATAGAAACTCAGTTTTATTCATTCCAGTACTTGTGAGGAAACTATTCGTCTTTCATTTTTGCCATGTAGCGATAATAAGATCATCCATTTGGATACATGAAACTGAAATTGTTGTAATAATTGATGTATCGCCCTAATACATCAAGTCTACATTAGTGTATTTTCAGTGTCATTCCGCTTATCAAATTGAGATACATTGTTGAATAGAGAATTTTGAGGCGAATAGGAAAGGTTACAGAAATATACAGGATGCCTTTTGAAAATTGTCATCGGGTTCAAGGGAAGCGCCATCATCGATAATATAACCCTTGTGAATCTCAAATTTTAATTTCCTCAAATAAAAAAACTACCAGGCTGTAACATGTCTCCTGTATCACCCTATTGTGTTTGGTCACCATTAGCATGAAATGAATTGCCACAAGATGAGAGCTTCAATTTACAGGAGATTCTTGCTGGACAATACAAGTAAAACATTCTCTTCGATTTCTCTCTCACTCAATGAGAAATTCGTATAAATGTTTTAAATTCTGATTGTCACCGATTTCAACAAAATTCGAAAATGACAATTGACAGTTCCTTCAATTGACAGGCCGGACAGGACTCAAATGACTGAAGGTGTGTTTGAGAAACTATGGTAACTTGTTTAATTTTCTGAATAAATCAAAGATCGTCAATCTGTGATTAATCGATCATTTAGCGTGGTACATATCCTTCCGCGAAATGCCATGTTAGTTATGTGAGTAGAAAACTATGTTTTGTCATAATCCTTCTCATAACCACTCCGCTCACCACCAAGACAAAACGAAAATAAAATAAAAACAAAGGCCCCAACCCGAACGGCTCGCATGCACCAAAAACAAAACACTGACGCGCTCTAATCAAATTAACCCCCATAATGGCGGAAAGCCGCGGACAGAGATCGAAAGATAAAAACGAACCGGGACAGAGGCCCTCGGCAATAATTAATACGGTCGCGTCTTTATTAAAAAGAATAACAAAAGCCGGTCTGAGTGCGCTCCCGCCACTTCAGAGACTCTCGCAGTAGGCCATGCTAGGCTGCGTCCGTGAATACAAATTTCGTATGTACTTTTATACACATGAGAACCAGTGGAGTGTTCCTGTTTTGTGTGTGTATATAGTTCCTTGCGTTTTATATTCGGAAACAGGGAATGAAAACAAACACGTCATATTGTGACAGAGGGGGTGGGGTGCAATGTGATCTAACAGGGTGGAACTATAGTTCTAGATAAAAAAACATTTACGCAGAAGAAAACAGCAACAGAGAAACATTTTTTTCAACCACTAGCTATATAAAACCAAGGTGGTTTCACTCATTCCATGAACTTTTAGTCAACAAAGGCATAGCCTCCTCTGTTATATTCAACCCGATTTCACTGCTCTGATGCGAGATCCACAGGAATGACACTCGAATCTACAGTATTTTACAATTCGGTCCACCCCACCCCTGTACTTTCGTATTCCTAGGGCAATTTGGATTTTTTTCCTCACAGTATACTACTCAAATTTATCTACTTTTTCGAGCAAAAAAATTATCAATTACAATTCCTTAGCCTCCTACTGCGATCACAAAAATTCCAGCAAAATTGAAGGAAACGAAAATTAAGCATTTTTTACAAAAACTTTGATATAATTTAAGCAATCGATTCGGACTAGCCACAAATACTCTTATATCAATTTTCAATACAATATCTCATACGGGGTGTTTTTTATCGACGTTACAATTTTTTAATAATTGCACTTTTCAAGTCACCGTGTATAATAATTCTTGGAATTTGAATGATAGTAGTCAGGATCAGAACATCTGGCTACAGAGTGAGATGAATAACTACTAAAATCACTGAAAATTAAGATTTTTTTCATCAAGAAATGAATGGAAACCAAATGATACTTATCAAAAAATAACATCAAAAATTAGACAGAGTACAAAACAGCAACTATTCCTCACAAGTTCAAATTTTTGTATTCTCGATCGAATCTCCCTCATTCTCACACACTTTTCGAAAGACGTTATCTTCAACACTCCTGCAAGGTTTACAAATTGAGGACAAGAAAAAGAGAAGAGTTAATTGCGACAAATAAACAGTTTGTATCTGTCAGATACCACCAGAAGAACTGAGGAGAGTTGAAAATAACGTACGAAAGGGATGTGAAAAGTGTGTATACCTATATAGAGAATGGAGATTTGATCGAGAATAAAAAAATTTGAACTTGTTAGGAATAATTGCTGGTTTGTTCTTTGTCTAATTTTTGATGTAATTTTTTGATAGGTATGATTTGGTTTATATTTATTTCTAGATGAAAAAATCTAAATTTTCTTCAATTTTGCTGGAGTTTTTGTGATCGCAGTAGGCTAAGAAATTGTAATTGATGAATTTTGTTTGCTCGAAAAAGTAGATAATTTTGAGTAGTATACTGTGAGAAAAAAAAATTTCGAATCGCCCTAGGAATACGAAAGTACAGGGGTGGGGTAGATCAAATTGTAACATACTGTAGTAGGTATTTATCAATGACGAATTGTCATATGATGCTGTCATGCATGGTCATGGCTACTAGATCTTAATCAGAATTGAAAAGAAGTGCTTTCATACTGACAATAGGTCCATATTTCACTTATGAAGTACCACTTTATCAACAAGTGGATTGATGAAATCACTCCATTTCACTAGTGGAATAATAAAATTACTTCATTCCACTAGTTGAATAATGCAAAATACTATCTCAATTCAATCATAATTCACGTTTTTATTATTATTAACATTTACGTTTATATTGATAGACATTCCGTTTTTTGTTTCATCATATATTACTTCACTTCTTTTCCATTTATTAGATAATGGAAAGAAAATGCTAGGAGCAATGAACCGCTTTTCAAAATCGATTTTTTATTATAATAGATAATTTTTCTGCAAAATTGGCTCTTGAATTGACGTTTCCATTACTGACACAAAATTAGGTATGTTGCTAGGCAACATATTTAGTTCTTAGGAGCTGAAGTTGAACTTTAGCTCCTAGGAACTGAAAAGGATGTACCAGACGTCATCAAGAATGAACAACATTGTTACGGACGGTTGGATTTGGCATTCCATACCCATGCTGGAGATATAGATACAGGAATCATAAACATCTCAGTATTCTTGTTTTGATCAGCAAAGCCTTCAAGGTTCACATACTTGTTTGATCTGTATTCCATTCGTTATTCTCGGGATGGATAACTTGTTTTTGAATAATCACGGCAAGCAATAGTTTGTTGTCTCAAACAACGATATTGTTTACCTCCATTTGATTATCAAGTCAAACACAGTATAGCATGGAGAGGAATAAATAATCGCTATTATTATTGTTGATATGCTCACTAACCTAACATTTTCCACGTCTTATTCCTTTATCTGGCACTGGCGCGGTATTTGTCATTAAAGCACCTAGTCCATACACTCTGTGGTTGTATTTATATTGAAACTACAATTCGAGCAAACTTGAAAATTGAACAAACCTGCTATTAATGCAGGTAGAATTTTCTCACCACATGGATTATTTGTCAATATTTGTTGTATTGCATACATATTATGGCACGGCATTGGTGGTTACTCTGGTTACTTCACACCTTCACATATTTATTTGAGTTAATTAATTGTTTCTGTTGCAGACAAAATAGCATGTTTCATTCTTAGTTCCTGAGATATAAGCCGGCAAAGTTCGAAAATACGTCGTATATCTGGGTAGGATTGACAAGGAAAAAACCATTTTTTCTTAGTATACCTATATAAGACAAAGTAAGCTAAAAAATGCATTCATCGGAACTCATCAAAAAAATTCATGGTGAAGTTTTTTAACACATATTCTAACATTTCGATATTTCATATTTCATTTCAACCCTGTTACAACCCTGAGGTCTCAATAAACAAACGGCAACAAACACGTGATCACTCAGCCGACTTCGTATATTCCCGCCGAATAAACAAAACAGCGACGGAAACGAGCTAAAAGAGACGCCATTAGTGCACCCCCCATATACCCCCTTATAAACCCCCCAACCATCGCTGCGTTTATTCGCGAAACGACCAAAACGAGCCCCTAGATCTGCGACATAATGAGATTTTTAATTAGGGGGATGGATGCGTTAGGGGAGAGCAAGTACAAGGCCTAGATTAGCACCCTTTCTGACAGATTGTCCCCTTCGTGCACGTATATGGGGTTGAGGAAGACCACGCCTACCGGGTTGGATTTTCGGAGGGTGCACGATTTTCATGGCCGTGTATATTGTGGAAAATAATATACACTCACCGGCAAAAAGAAACGGCCAGCAAAAAAGTTGCGAAATTGATCACCTTGTAGCTTTTTTATTTCTTGTCCGATTGTGGTGAAATTCCGATCAAATCGTAGATCCATGTTCCGAAATGTGAACCTGGATTTGACATTGAAAAAAAAATTATGGCTTGGTCATTATACAGAGAAAAACAAATGTTAATTCACGTCTAACTTCTCAACACCCTGTGGCAAAAGTGAGTGATTGAACACAGATCATTCTATACCGTTTGGAGAGAAAAAGCTTAAACTGATTGATGTGTATTGAAAAGGAAGATTCCCAGATATATTTATGAACACAAAAAATGGATATACACTCAGTTCCAAGAAAAGTGACGCACTTGATATTTGACCTATTTTCTTAAAAAAAAACAAAAATAGTAGGCCGATTTTAATTTTTTTCAATTGTTGGTAGGTAATGCAATTGTCTTCAAGAACAAAATAAAGAGGTGAACATGTTTTCAAAGTCTCCTTGATGGTGGTGGAATAACTCGAACCATGATTTATTCTTAATTTTTGACTCACCCTGTGTGTTAATTGAGTAATGGTATACAAAGTGCTTGCACCCTATACGAAAGAAGCTTTTTCGCGATCATTTTGTTTTTTTATTCATTGATTTATCTCTAAAATTTTCCGAATTACAGCTTTTTTGCTGATACCTCACGCTATCTAACAAATTATAAATTGATTGAAGGATCAGAGTACTCAAAATTGATTGGGTTGTACTCTGGTAGGATCACATTGTCTTTGAAAAAACAAATGCCGTTGCCGTAGCAACTAATTTGTTGTATGCCTCCATATTTGACCATTTGTCGTTGTGTAATTAATTAGGTGTCTTGTTTTATTGACGAAAATTACATAAAATGCCTCAAATAAATCCTGAACAAGTAGCAAGATTTGTTGCATTCGTAAAGGATGGGCGTAGTAAACGTTACGCCGCTCGTGCAGTGGGAGTTCATGAAGCAACTGCTCGTAGAGCAATCCGCAAGTACGAACAAACAGGAAGCACCGGTCGGAGGGTCGGTTCTGGTCGCCCCCGAAAAACTTCTCCAAGAGATGATCGCTTCTTGAGATTGCGGATTTTACGGAATCGATCAAATACTGCGGTAAATGTTCAGCAAGATCTTCGCCAAATTCGTGATGTTGCAGTAAGTAAGCAGACGGTATATAGACGTCTAAAAGAAGTTAATTTAAAAGCTAGGAGACCTGCAAAAGGTCCCAAATTATTGCCCGAACATCGTGCTGCTAGAAGAAATTTTGTTGAAAATTATGGACAGTGGAATATTCCTGAATGGTCGAATGTCTTGTTTACGGATGAGTCAAGGTTTTGCCTTAACATGGTGAATGGACGAAAAAGAGTGTGGAGATGAACTGGTGAACGGTTTAATCAAAATTTAATAACAGAATGCGAAAGTTTTAATGGTGGGTCCGTTATGGTGTGGGGAGGGATTTCAATGAATGGAAAGACACCCCTTCATGTTTTTCCGGTGAGGCAGTCGATGAATGCCCAAATTTACATTGACATTTTAAAGCAGTATGTCCTACCTTACGCAGAGTTAGTGGGCAATAATTTTATATTGATGCAGGATAATGCCCAACCACACACCGCAGCAATAGTGCGAAACTTCTTAGAAGCTACTGGTATTACCACATTACAATGGCCTGCGAGAAGCCCCGATATGAATCCTATAGAACATTTGTGGGATATATTAGGAAGAAGGGTACGAATTCGCATTCTCCATGTGATGAAAATATTAATTCTTTCTCGGTTTATTCAACAGGAAACAATTACTTTCCTGACTATATGCCACGACGAATATTGATTGATGTGTGTTCATTATAACTTACAGATTGTATAGTTTTGAAACCAATATGTTGGTGCTGAAACAGATATTAAACACGATACTTGTGAAATGAATGATGATGAGTGGATGAACTTAGTCTGGATACAATTTTCGCTTCAGCGAGTGTAAAACTATCCATAATATATTCAAAATAGTTGCATCTTCTTCCCCTACAACTCGTATTGTGTGATGATAAATTTATTTTTTCAGTATTTTTTCATTCCCATATTTTATAATATAGAATTGACTGTATTTTCAATAGGTACTAACTGAATTCTGTACATTTCAATGAATGATGTTCAGTGGACGAAATATAATATCAGAATTGGAATATCGTTTTTCCCAAGGTATTTTCATGCCGATGTGGCTGTCCCATTATTTTATCGTGGAAAATAGGAAAATCTGTTGCATGAAAAATGAATGAAAAAAAGCACAGTTCATTTATTCCAATGAGTTTCATTCCAGCGCTCTTAATTGGTTGGGAAACGAATCCATCAATAATGCAGTTGCATTTTTTAACATCAAATATTTGATGTTACAGATTTTGGTGGTTGTTCAACGGGTCGTGTTATTTTACGAATCAAAATTACGCTATGTGTATGGCAGTCAAATTGATATATTCACTGATTGATGAATAATATTCAACATATGAACAACATGGAATTATTAACCGATATTTCGTTCCTGTATAGACTTTTAAAATTACTAATGTATGTTTTTGGATGTATGATAAATTGATATTCAAAAACAAATGCCCGATGACAGTGGTTTTAGTTATATTATAGGATGATGAAAATTGTGTATATCATGAAGAATGACTGAGAGAATAACTGGACTTCAGGTTACTGAATTTTCATATCAATACTGAACATACTGGTAAGTTATATTTTCATATCATCATACATCATATTATTCTATTCGATTTGAGAGATAATATCAATTCTCAATTTCAGAGGATTTTGATTTTTCATGCTCTCTTTTTGGATACTCTATATACAGTGTGTCCACCTTAAGGACTTACCACCCCTGTAAAATTGTTAGTATCTGACCGATTTCAAAAAACTTTTTTTTGTTGGATAGGTATTTGAAATGTCCATCCAACAAGAGAGTGATTTTACTCATGAACTGTAATCGTGGCCAACTGCGACCAACTTTATTGACCCATATTTGAGAAAGTACTATTAGGGATTTTTTTCACTAAAAACAATGATGGATTCTGAATCACGATCACTTGAAAAACACCTTCACTGATTTTTATCATCATAAAACACAGGGTGTCCAAAAAAACGAATTATGTTTTTTTTCTAATAGGTGATCAGAAAATGTGGTATTGTGGTATTTTTGAGAAGAATTGATGTTACATTATTATTGAGGATCACTTTGAACATATCTGTACCGATTTTCATCGTTCAAAAATACGATGTGTATGAGAAAACAATCAAAAAGAAAAAGTAGGCAATATTTTTTCATCAACTCACAAAAAATATTAATTATATTGTGTTTAATGATGATGAAAATTGGTACGGGAATGTTCCAAGTGATCCTGATTCATGTTTTTATTTTGAGTGAAGAATTATCAGGATGAAAAATATTGCTTACCTATCCTTTTTAATTTTTTTCTCAGACACATTGTATATTCGAATGAAGAAAATTGGTACAGGTATATTTGAAATAATCCACAATGATAATTTGTGATCATTTCTTCCTAGAAAAACCACAGAACTACATTTGCTGATCACCTATTTGAAGAAAATGATGATTCGTTTTTTCGGACACCCTGTGTTTTATGTTGATGAAAATCGGTACAGGTATATTTCAAGTGGTACTGATTCAGAATCCATCATCAAGTTTCGTGGAAAAAGATCCCTAATAGTACTCTCTGGAATATGGGTCTTTGAAATTTGTCGCAGTTGGCCACGATAACAGTCCAAGAATGAGATCACTCTCTCGTTGGATGGGCATTTCAAATACCTATCCAACAAAAAAAGGTTTTTCGAAATTGGTCGGATAATAACGATTTTACAGGGGTGGCAAGTCCTTAAGGTGGACACACTGTATATATGAAGGAAAATGCAAATTCTCTACTTCAGAAGATTTTGTTTTCAGATTCTCATCGTGTGTGTTCAATAGATGTAATTCGTAATGTTCGTCGTGGAATATAGCCAGGAAAGTAGTTGTTATCTGTTGAATAAACCGAGAAAGAATTAATATTTTCATCACATGTAGAATGCGAATTCTCGATCTATTTCTTTATATACAGTGTGTCCCTAGACCAGTGGGACAGTTGAATATCTCCTGAACCAATAGGAATTTTCAAAATATTGTTGGTAGTCGGTGGCATATTCTATCATATGAAATACTCATCTTCTTCGAAAGTTATACAGGGTGGTCAGAAATATTATATGATTTTCACGAAATTCAAACTTACAATACACAAGCTCTGCGGGAGTTTTTTCTCGCTTCGCCAAATATGAGCAACATGTCAACATATTCATCTGGTGAAAATAACTGTGCCATTTCAATATTCTTCCACAAATAACGGGAAACAAACTAAACCCGTCTTAAGGAGCTTTGAACAATCAAACTACTTTATTGGATATGATCTTGAGGAACACAATAATTATTTATGCACTAATGTATTTTTATTGACTCAGCGAATGTAATATAATTGACATGGCTCCAATTATTGTCCAAAGCCACACCGGAGTGCTTGATATTATCGTGCCTAGATATTCAAAAAGAAGATGGTTTCTTGTAGGGACTCCTAGTTAATTACACTAGAATACGTAGTTTGATGATTTTTTTTTGTATTTGCTGATGATGAAATTTACATCTCTCTTTCACAACTATTGACCATGAGCAATCAAACCACCAATGGGATATAAAATTATACATATTGTAGGGTGCACTATTTGAATAATTGATGTGAAGAAAATTTGAATTTCGTGAAAATCATATAATATTTCTGACCACCCTGTATAACATTCGAAAAAGATGAGTATCTCATATGATAGAATATGCTACCGACTACCAACAGTCTTGAATGATTCCATAAATTCTTAATAGTATGAATGATGGGTTTGTCTATAAAAATGCCTGCATTTCATGAAACACTAGTATAACTTGGCAACGCCTTGTCGGATTTTCAAAAATAAAATACTGATAATTAGCCTAGAGGGATGAGAATTCAGATGTTGAAATATATGGAGTGTCCCATTTGAAAAAATTGATGTTCGATTTTGTGAGCCTTTCTTGCGCCCCTCGTATAAAATTTATTCATTCCTGAAGTTAGCACTCATGATGCGATATGATGTGGAATTATAATATTTCGAAAATTCCTATTGGTTCAGGAGATATACAACTGTCCCACTGGTCTAGGGACACACTGTATATATCCACTTTTTTTTGTGTTCATAAATATATGAGAATATTCCTTTTCATATGATAGTGATGAGAAGTTCGGACGTAAGCAATGGAGGAATCCTCAAACTTTGGCAGAATTCTATTGGAGACGATGGATCAGAGAGTATATCGATCAACGTTAGTTCAACGTCCTAAATGTGGCATTCAAAAACAGAACAGATACAGATTGGCGACATCGTTGTTATTGTTGACAAAAAATCAGCCAGAAATCAATGGCTATTAGGTCACGGTACAAGTATTTCCTGGCAAAGACCAAACTGTCAAAGTCGCTCAAGTGAAAACAAAAAATGGAAATTACACTAGACCAGTCACCATCAAGCTGTGCATATTGCCTACATCTGAGGATTGATTGGTGAAGAGTATATCTCTTCACGGAGGGAGAATGTTGAATTTAGTTTTATATCACCCTGTTTTCTGATGAAAACTTATGTCAGTTCAATTCATGTGAAAATTTCACACCAAACATATTCGATCACTTTAAAGCCTGTATTTCGTATCGTTACCATAGCAACTAGACAAATTTCTTGGAATTTTTTTGTCCTCCTCAGTGGAAGGAGCATAAAATTACACTGGACATTTTTTATACGTTTATAGGTTGAATGACATTCACATTCAACTTCCGATTATTTCGAGTTCATTCAATAAGTCAATAACTAAAAATCATTTATCAATAGTTAACCATATAATATTACTCCTCATACCTCCTTACACCTCAACAGCTTCTCATGATCTACAAAGCGCAGATACGGCCTGTTCTAGAATACTGTTCCCACATATGGGGTTCAGCACCAAAACATACGCTGATGCTCTTAGGTTCCATCCAGAGAAGAGCCATTTGCCTTTTGTGGGTGACGGCACACTCACTCACTCTTTGACATCATTGGAACACCGTAGAAAGGTCGGCGACCTTTCACTATTCTATCGATACTTCCACGGGAAATATTCTTCGGAAATCTCTGCTATCATCCCTTCACTAGCAAAACCGATCAGACGAACTAGACAAGCCCAGTCAGCACATCCTTTCGTTGTCAACCTCGAAAGATGTCGAACAGCACTTTATCAAGACTCCTTCATCCATAGAACGGCTAGGCTCTGGAATTCATTGCCTGTGGAAGTATTCTCAACAACATATAATCTCCAAAAGTTCAAAAAAAATTCCAATACCTACCTCCTGTCCCTATCCTCCCTAGGAACGCACGATGTTCTTTGAACATTATAGGGATTCCCTTTCGTGCGCTCCAAGCGATAAAAAAAACTTGCAAATTCAGAATTTATAAAAAACATGTTGTTACTATACGTTAGTTCTTACATTCCATCACTAACAACCATAAACATGTAAATTTTCTTACCGAATACCACTTTAGCTTCAATTAATATCCGGGCATTTTTTCTCGAACACGAATATTTGAAAAATTCTTCTCAAAAAAATTTCCGGGAATAATTGAAGCTCTCGTATTATTATAAGTGAAAATTTCCCACCAAACATTTTCGATCAATTTAAAAACCTGTTTTCCGTATCGTTACCATAGCAACTAAACAAATTCCTTGGAAATTTTCTCCTCCTCCTTAGGGGACGGAGCATGAAATTACACTGGAAATTTTTTGACTTTTATAGGTTAAATGACATATACATTCAACTTCAGATCATTTCGAGGTCATTCTATAAGTCAATAAATAAAAATCATTTATCAACAGTTTACCATATAATATTATGTAGGTATACTTGCAATGCAATATAATATTTCAGTGTGAAATTTTCCTACCGAATACCACTTCAGCTTCAATTAATTTCCGGGATTTTTTTCTCGAATACGAATATTCAGAAAATTCTCCCCCGTCATAAACTTGGGTAAATTTTCAAAATATTCGTGTTATCGAAAAAATTTCCGGAAACAATTGAAGGTCTCGTGATATTATGAGTGACAATTTGTCAGAAAAATAAAAAGATAGTTTTTCACATATTTTATTGAATTGTGTGCCGTTATTTGCGCTGTTATCAACAGAAATCTGTTTCCCCTCATTTACCGCCCTAAGGCGAGCTTCGTTATCAACCCCGAGCACCCCGCGGAGTGTACATAATGGGACGACGACGCCGAGAGTGTACACCACACTCGGCGAATGTACACTACGGGGTGGTAACTCCGACACGGCCGACTTCGATCGACGCCATCGGCGTCGTCGTCATGGCAACGGCGTTCAACCGTTATCGCCGGAGAGGCTAGGGACCGTAGGGACCGTGAAGGGGGAGAATGGGAGAGCCAGAGACGCAATTTGGTTCGTCAGGGTCGGAGCAATGGTAAGCAGAAAACAAAGTACGAGAACTAAGATATTATACTTTTCCAAGATATGATTCTTCCAAGATATGATTCTTCCAAGATATGATTCTTCCAAGATATGACTCTTCCAAGATATGATTCTTCCAAGGTATGACTCTTCTAAGATATGAATCTTCTGAGGAATTACTCCTCCAGTAGTGTGAAGCTTCTAAGATGTGACTCTGTGCATGATATGACTCCTTCGAGATAAAGAAGGTAAGAGGCATAAACGAAAAAGGATCTGTCAGGGTGAGGACAATGGCAAGCAGAGAACAGGCTACGTAAAAATAGCTCTGAAGATTTGGAAAATAACTAGCCATACATATGTGAAATGACTTTTCCAAGATATGACTCTACCAAGATATAACTCTTCTGGAAAAAAACTTCTCCAGTAATATGAAATTTCTGAGATATCATCCTCCTAAGATATGACTCATCTATGCATGATATGACTTCTACGAGATGAAGAGGGAAAGAGCCAGAGACAGAATTGGATCTGTCTATTTTGAAAAAAACAAGTCATACCTCTAAGATATGACTCTCCCAAGATATGATTCTTCCAAGATATAACTCTTCTAAGATATCAATCTTCTAGGGAAAAACTCCTTCAGTGATATAAAGCTTCTGAGATATCTTCCTTCTGAAATATGACTCATCTATGCATGATATGACATGACCAATACAAGATAAAGAGAGTCAGAGACGGAATTGAATTTGTAGGGTCGGGGAAATTGTAGGCAGAGAACAAGCTAAGAGGGAAATTAGCTTCGAGGATTTTGAAAATAACAAGTCAAACATCTGAGATATGACTCTTCCAAGATATGATTCTTTCAAGATATGACTCTTTCAAGATATGATGCTTCCAAGATATTACTCTTCTAATATATGAATCTTCTGAGGAATTACTCCTCCAGTAGTGTGAAGCTTCTAAGAGGTGACTCTGTGCATGATATGACTCCTTCGAGAAGAAAAGAGGCAGAAACGCAACTGGATCTGTCAGGGTGGGAGTGATGGCAAGCAGAGAACAAGCTACGTGAAAATTAGCTCTGAAGATTCGAAAAATAAATAGCCATACATCTGTGATATGACTTTTCCCAGATATGACTCTCTCAAGATATAACTCTTCTAGGAAAAACTTCTCCAGTAATGGGAAGTTTCTGAAATATCATCCTCTTAAGATGTAACTAGTCTGTGCATGATATGACTCTTACAAGATGAAGAGGGATAGAGTCAGAGACGGAATTGGATCTGTCTGGATCGAGGAAATGGTAGGCAGAGAACAAACTACGTGAAAATTAGCTCTGAAGATTTTGAAGAAAACAAGTCATACATCTAAGATATGACTTTCCCAAGATATGACTCTCCCAAGATATGATTTTTCCAAGATATGATTCTTACAAGATATAACTCTTCTAAGATATGAATATTCTTGGAAAAAACTCCTTCAGTATTATGAAGCTTCTAAGATATCATCCTTCTAAGATATGACTTATCTGTGCATGATATGACTCCTACAAGATGAAGAGGGACAGAGCTAGAGAAGGAATTGGATCTGCCAGGGCTGGGGAAATGGTAAGCAGAGTACAAGCTACGTAAAAATCAGCTCCGAAACAAAAACAAGTCATACATCTGAGATGTTACTTTTCCAAGATAAGACTCCTCCAAGATATGATTCTTTTGAGGAATTACTCCTCCAGTAATATGAAGCTTCTAGGATGTCATCCTTCTAAGATATGACTTCCCTGTGCATGATATGAAATAAATTAAAAGTAAAAAAAAGTTTCAATAAAAAGCTTTTATTTAAACGCTCTAAAAAGAATAGAATAAAATGTTCCTTCATAATTGTAACTATCAACTTATAACCTCATTATACACAATTTATATGATCAAAAAAACCAATACAAAGGCTCTATAGTCTATGTGAAGCTGTAACAACAAAATTATTGGACCGGTGAAAATTCGTCGTTGCCGCCGCTGGCTATTGGGGGTGTTCTTTTCACCCCATCGCCACTATATTATACACCGACAGAGAGTACAGAGTAATACTGTTTCCCTAATGAAATGTGCTGATATTGCACAGCCTAATTAAACGAGCTGGACCACTCGGGCGGAGGACACGGTCTTTCCATAATCAACACGCCATGTAGACTGTACAGGATGTCTGCGATTGAATGGAAGGAGTAGCACGGAAACGAGAAGGAATAAAGATGGAAATTTCATGGAAGATCAACTTATGGTTATGTACCTCAGGGATCAGTTTTAGGGCCTGTACTTCTCATTATCTATGTCAATGACTTTATGTTCAACTTCGTTCATGATAATTCACTGTGAACGAAATGAAAAACCCTCAAATTTGGAATGAGAGTAATTATCTTGCTCTCAATAATGGAAAAACTCTTTCTGAATTTCAAGTTGCACAATGGTTCAGACGGAAACGTGGTTAAATTGCTTGGGGTACATCTAGATGCAGGTCTGAATTTTTCGCTTTACATTGATCAATGGGCTTATATCACAAAAAAAATTTATTTCATAATTCGATAGAACTCACCCAAACTAGCTCACCACCGCAAACCGTTTCTTGCTGTGAGCTCCCTACGTTTTATAAAAAATTATTGAAATCCCCGATTTTTCGGACCTCTGAAAACGAGGCGATGATGTGACGTCAAAACCCTAATACTGAAACAAGACTATTCCAGACAGAGATGAATGATACATGATTTCTGACAAATCAATTCTAACCTAGATTGACTTTTTGCAGCTCCATGTGAAACGGGTCAACAAAGCAATGTTGCTATGTTTATGAAATATATTGGATTATTGTGAAATTGTAATGGTGCAAATGGTTTTGAGATTGAGACATTTCGTTGTCTAGAGATTGTTTGTACTCCAATGATTCAACCTACAATCGACAACTCGAATATATTTTTCTGCAGTAGTGGTAGTGGATATCAAAAGATATTTCAATATCGATTTCGATTTCTCGGATATTTTGTTTGGATGATATGGCAACAGTAATGAGTGTCAGGAGAGTGTCAGTTTCAACCATATATCTACTATTTCTATATATGGCGCATCGCCTATACGATATCTCAACAAAAATGGGATTGAATCTATGAGAACGAAAAGTGAAGGATGGAAACAGCCATATTGGTTTGACAAATTTCCTATTATTTTTTCCCAACGTCGGTATCAACGCCTATTGGTCGATTTCATTACCTATACAGAAATGGGTCCCGCTTTGAGGAGAGCTATGATTCATATATCAGTAGTAGATATATATGGTTTATATATATATATGGCGAGATGGGGTTTCTACGTCATGAGAGGGTCTCCGTTTTCAGAAGGTAATATCATTTATGTCCAAAAATAAAACATTCCAGTTAGTTTTTCGATCGCATTATGTCGTCAATCATTATTTATGTATAAAAGGATCATTATAAACATGGTTTGAGTTAAAAGTTCTACTAAGGTGTACACGCCCATTATGTAAGCGCCTAGCAACATCAACCTATACAGGGTATCCCAAAATTGCTGGGACATAGAGCTACTACGTATAGAAGAGGTCAAAATAAGTTGATTTGCCCAATTTCTTTATGTGCCAAAATGTACCGTTTGTCCGTGAGAATAAGGGTTCAGAGTTCACATAAAAAAACACATTTTTGTACACTGTTCAGAAACAAGTAGAACGACTTTGACGAAATTTGGCAATAGTCTATTTCAGAGGATTACTTTCCTTCTGGTGATCGAAGAAATCTGAAAGAAATTGTAGGCTAAACCGCACCCTCACCCCCTGAAATATTTGTCATAACTTTTTTAGGGGTCATAATACGGTTCTGAAATGTTTTGAGCTTGAAGACTAATCAATTACCTTAATTTTATTGCTCTTGTGAAAATTTCTTATACCGCATAGTTTCGAAGAAAAAAAAATGTTCTCTCAAATAATGCGAACACTTCAAACTTCCTGCATAATTACAAATCGTGCCAGTTAAACAGAATAATCCTCCCGCTGCGTGGTCGGTTTATTTGAAGTTTGTAATTATTATGCAACAAGTTATCGATGTATAACCCGAACAATTTGAGGTACTTGTAGTATTACTACTGATAATACAAGTTGTTTTTAGCTTGAGATTGGTCAGAATATGTGAGAATTTCAGATGACTGAAATAGTCATCGAATGTGAGTTCATCTAGAGAACAACTAATTCCCCGATGGACAATCTGTATATAGCGAGGCAACAAAGCACGCCTGGAATACATAGCTTTTGGGCAAACTCGAACATCATAATATGATGACATGACATGTCGTACACCCCACAAAGCCCTATCGCCGAACAAAGGACGCCAGCGATGGGATGGCGTCCAAAATGGCGTCTGTGTCGGACAGCTACGGCGTCGTCGGAGCGTCGCTGCGTACAAACAGAGGCGGCGGTGGGGTAACAAAAAAAAATTAGAATATATTCTATACATCAACTATTTCCTGATCATAACCGTTGCAACATTGCATTTTTTTATGTTCTGGTTCATACGAAAAGGCATATCCTGTAATGTTCAGAGAACATCGTGGTATTATATTTTTCTTCAACTCTTGGGAATACTTCCATTGGCAAATAATTCTAAAGCTTTGCCATTCTAGAGACAAACGAGTTTTCGTAAGGTATATTTTTCGACATAATAACAAGGTTGACAACAAGAGGATGTGCTGACTGGGCTTGTCCAGTTCGTCTTACTCGTATTGCTAGTGATGGAAAAATAGCTGAGATTTCTGAAGAACACCTCCCGTTGAAGTATCTATAGAAATGTGAAAGATCGCTGACTTTTCTACTGTGTTCTAATGAGGTCAAAGGACTGGTGAGTGTGACATCACCCACCAGGCGAATGACTCTTCTCTCGATGGAATCTAAGAGCATCAGTGTATGTTTGGGTGCTGAATTTTCTATGCGAGAACAGTATTCTGAAACTAGCCGTATCTGTGCTTTGTAAATCATGAGAATTCGTTGGCATTCCACCAAATAGCATCTGCATGATTGGTCTACATTTCGTGTTTCCTATATTCCTGCTTCATCATAATCTATGATCAAATTTGTACCTACCTCATAAATTTTATAGCAATATTGTTTGTAGCCATAGCTCATGCTATTCTACAAACTCAATGATGTTTCTAACTTAATGCAACATTGCAATTGAAAACTCACCGATCGTTCCATGTGTATGAACTTGCACTGATATATTGATTTTAGATAGTTTATGTTTTGTTGCAATTGTTATGAAGAATTATGATCAATGCAATATTGCTATTGAAACTTCAACATTAATAGGTCACTTCGTAACTTACAAACAATTTGTCAGTATAGTTTTTGCTATTATGCAATATTGAATCTCCGTATTGTGTATTATGAAAGCAAGCTCTGCATTACATTGACGCAATTTCAATTTCAAACTCAAGTGCAGAAAATATTATGTCATTAAAACAACCTTACATGCGAATATATAGAAGAAGACATACCCTGTAGATAATTGTTGTCACTAAAAATCATCCTATATGTGTATAAAGGAAAATGGCCCCCTTTGTTTTCATTGATGAGCCCCGTTGGCCGTCTGGCTAAAACAACGTCGCATCGCCGGAAGCGGAACAAAGATGGCGGCACTTTGGCGACGCCATTTGCATTGTGTAGCGGCGGTCGCGAAAGCCGTCGGTGCCCTTTGTGACATTCATAGGGAGAGGGCACGATCGGCGATTTCCTGTATTAATTAATTCGCGGATTGTCGAGAGATTATTTCAAAAGAGTGAAGGGCAGAAGGACCTCAGGCGAGAAGAATGAGGATTGAAATTGGAATTTTTCAGCTGAGGAGACCTTAAAGGGCAATGGTTTGCGTACATGAACTGTCAGATGACCGACCTTGGAGGCACAACATTGAAACACAACCTCACTTTTCTTATTTGTTTACGAGTGATTGAAATAGTTTTTCACAATTACTTTGGCATACGAATCGTGTTTTTCGGCTATTCATTAATTCGCTCATGCCATCAGATTGTGCTGTTGTACAATGCACAAAAACTGCAGCAGAAGACGAAGGAATCCTGTTGGTACATTACGATTTAAAAGTAAGTACCTACTATAGTCACTCACATATAGTTTTCATTTTTTAAATTCGGTAACTTCTCTGATTTCTCATCGGAATACCTTCTGCAATAGGAGCTAATAGAAATACACATGAAATTTCTAAAATAATGCAAGAAGATTGGATTTATGCAATCAAACGGAAGGACTGGTCTGACATGCTGACGAAACATGATCGTGTGTGTTGTAGACATTTTCAATCTATTTGCAGTATTAGCTTGTATTGCAGAAGTGGCCGAAGGAATTTTAATAAGGAATGACAACATTTCATAATGATTACTATGCAAGATTACTATATTTACCTGAAAATTTATATTCCTTCGTCTCTCGCTGCATTTTTTGTGCATTAATTGTACAACAGCACAATGCGAAGGCATGCTTGAATTAATAAATAGAGCAATAAACACGATTCGTTTGCCATAATATTGTGAAAAACTATTTCAATCCTTCGATTTCTCTGTAACCAAATGAAAAAGTGAGGTTGTGTTTTGAGTAATTCACAGAAGAGTGAGATTGTGTTTCAATATTTTACCTCCAGGTAAAGTTTATGCAAAGTCAGTTGAAACAATACCTCACCGCGGGCAGCCGGTCTTTTTGAAAGTTCAAAGACATTTTTTTGATGATCTGTTCAACTGATTTTGCATAAACTATAACTCGATTATGATTGTGACTTTTGAGAAGATTTGGAATTGTCAAAATCAGTTGAGCAGATGTGTCTTTTTTGCTCTATTCAATATAGGAAGACATAGGGGAATGGAGTTGTTTCTCAAGATCAAGAATATTTGAAAAGTCGAGAGAATTTAAGACAGGGACATACAGGGTGTTTCTAAAACCCCTGACCCTCTTGCTAGGGTAGGTAGAACACTGCAAAATAATTTCAGTTAGCTCAGTAACAAAATGTCGTATCGACATCCGTTTTCAAGATAGAAGGTGTTGAAAAATATTTTTTCTACAAGCGTGCGTGATTCACCCTATACCCGCACGCAATTTAGTTTGGAAAGTGTCATTTTCCCGCAACAGTGCGGGAAAACAAAGATATGATAAAATCGCTAGTAATATAAGTGGTTGGTGATGGAATATAAAAGTTTAGGTTTGTTTGTTGCAGTATTGAGTATGTATGTTCAGAATCATCCATCAAATTGCACTATTTATTGTAAAAATTAAGAAATATTGAGAAATAAAAATTGATTATTACAAAAATCCCCCTATAGATTTGGATTGATCTGACAGGAGACGTCAATTTGTCATTCCAATCAAACCTCAAATAAGTTTGAAATTGTCGAAGTGACAGACACAGCGTTACTGTCATTTTCGATTCAGTGGAAATGCCACAATGTGATCAAAAACTTCTAGCTATATGGATTTGATACAGATGCGTTATCACCAACGAAGTCTTAAGAAAGGTATAAGAAGCTATACACGCGTTTTATTGAATGGTGCAACAATAAAGAAATGAAAAAACCGAATGAAGAATAGGTATTTTTGGCTCATTTCATAGAAGTGTCTGGAACCTAGAGACCAAACTCCTAATGGGCCTGCTGGCTTCCGCAATGAACCAACATAATACGTCAAACTGTGAGTTCACAATAGCTATTACTAATAATTAATAGATAGAGAATATATATCTCTTGTTAGTTGTTCCTATTTGCTTGAATAATTAATTGAACGATTCAATCAATTTCCTACGCTTGTAGAAAAAATATTGTTCCTAACTCATGCGGAAAGTTTCTTTCCCGCACTCGACTGCTGCAACGGCAGTCACGTGCGGGAAAGAATCACTTTCCGCACTTGTTAGGAAAATTACTATTGTTTACACATTTTTACGATTATGCCGAAACAACTGGCAATATTGTAATGACTTTTTGTATGAATATGTACTTTCCTCGCTAATGCCACGCAGAACATTGAATTACATCCTCCCGAATTCTATGCATCGACTCATATAAACGAATACTGATACAAGTGATGTTCTGCGTGGCATTAGCATTTTTCTCCCGAAATCTAACATTGTGTGGAAATGACTTAGAGCTTTTTGAATTTATTTAAATAATTAAGAGAACATTGTACAATTTGTGTACATGGCCGTTTTTTTCTATATTTTTTTTGTGAAAGCGCTTTCGAAAATAATTTCCGGCGGTATATTCACCAAAGAACAAAGGCGATTATTACTAAAAATATGATGTTAAACGTTCTGACGTATCCGACAGAGCGTGAATCGAAGCAATTGAATGGGCTTCGATACCAAACTAACGCTTACACGTCGGATATCCGTCAAAAAAAGAATAACGGGCTTTCAATCCATGTTTTTCTCGGGGCTTATTATGAGCCGTATCGCCTATTTATTAGCTCCATTCCCTATAACAAAGGGCATCGTTTTAGGTTCTAGTACCGCAAATGAATTGATTGAAATGTATACCTCTAACCTATAGCTATATACCTGAATGCCCCGCACTTCAATGTGTTGAAAGACTTGAAAGGAACAGGGAATGTTTATTAGTACCAAACAAAAAAATCACATTATTTTGTTTTTGATACCTATAGTTGAGTGCCTAGTTGATTTATTCTTTTTAAAATCGACTGCTTATGGTCTTTCCATACAACACAGTTTTGTTTAATTGCAAAACATTGATTCAAAATTCTGGAATATTGCAGAAATATCTAAACGTCCACCCCAACATAAAATCCAACATAAATGTTTGTAAATATATTTTGAAAATATATCCACACAATATTGCAGAAATAATATGCAATATTCAAACTTTATTCGAGAGGTAGGTACGGTTTGCATGGTAATATACATATATATATAGAAATACTAATGTAACACGTGATTTATTGGAAAAAAATTTCAAATGAGGGAATCTATTGGTGAAAATAGTGCTGACTGACTGAACTGAATCAGTGCAGATGCCTTTTTATCTAATCAAAGTATTTCGAAAGAACGCGTTTAACTGATTCAGTTCAGTTTAAGTAAAATATTTCAATTAGTTCAGATTGAGAGAATATAAATAGTCATTAAATACATTTTGGTCTCTTTAGACCTTTGTGTTTTCAATATTCAATATTGCTGCAACATTTCTTAGATATTGCATGTATATGGAAGCATCGATAATATAACCGTATTTGACCATTATTTCCCAGAGATTGTAAATGCATGTATTTGTCGAAGAACCTCAATGATAATAGTGACACAGATACAAATACAATGTTTCTGCAACATTTCTGGAAGACTGCAATATTGCAATAATGTGGCAATATTGGCTGAATATGTAGATGGGCTCTATCAAAGACATCGTACAGCGACTCTTGTTTCTTGTCCACTATACAGTGTGTACACCTTGAGAATTTATACCATCGCTGATGTAAAACCTAAACTCCTCAATACATTTTGATATCCTTCTTCTGTAACCAAAATTTTCGAAATACACATTCAAGAAGTGGGTGACATATTTGAATTGTAAACGTGCCTAACTACGACCCCTTTTACTCAAATACTTTCAACAAGTATTATTAAGGAATTTATATATCAAAAAACTAATAACATATTTTTATATAGAATCAGTCAAATCATACCTATGTCTCCACCCATTCTCATAATTTCAAAATTATGGGACTACTGAAAGAATTCAATTTCCTGTATTTTAAAATGATGGGTATATAGATATATATATACGTTTATAATATGACGGGAGAATTCATCGTTATAGTTTGTGTGATAAAAATTACAATATGTACAGTCGGTTTACTTTCAGAAATTTGTATTCCTAAATTTACATGTTTTCTCTTGATATCGCGTTAGTGCTAAAAAGTTACTATTTCGCACGATTTTTGTATTGTTGAGAATGATGATATTTGTGTATAGGACTAACTAAATGATCTATGTAAGTATTCTGTCTTATGTGTTATTGTTCATTAAAAACCTGCATGAATGATTTGTACAAAAACACTCGTAGGATAAACTTTGTACCTAACTCTTGTGACAAATGCCCTTGTTGTTCGTGCATCTGCTGTCGCGGGCGGAAAAGAACTACTTTCCGCACTTGTTAGGTAAATAACTTTTTCCGGCAACCAACATAGCAAGTTCGTTTTCAATATTTTTTACGCGAAACGAACTCAGAAGCAATGTTATTCTTGTCTATATGAATATATTATTTATCTAATAATTTTAACAATTGATGATATTAGAGGTATTCAATTTGTTTCAATAGCTTCGATCACAAAATATCTGTTGATGAAGTAAAAGCATGAACCATGAAGGTAAAGTGGCCAATTCATGTTGATGTTTCGGGATCGTGGCTATGTTAATATGTGTCTTCACTCCATGTCTAGAAGAGTATCTACCTACTTCCCAGTATAAGAATATGTTCTACAGGGTAATGAATTGAAAGATCTTCGATTTTTATGACAATCAAGCCAAAATCACATCCACTGTAAAAGTTCAGCATTTCTTCATATCCATCCATTCCTACATGTTATATAGTTTCAAAACCAACTGATGGAATGACTATGTATGTTGTATAATATTGTGCCTACATTTTTTTTCTCCGTGTTCATACATTAATTTCAAACGCGAATCCTCCGGAAGCCATAACACGGCTTGCGTAATGTATGAGGAAACAATCAGTTGATATCCATCCACCCTTTTCCCTAGAATTGATCCACCCTGAGCCGAAATACTCCATTAGAACACCCCTGTGTAAAACATAATACTAATTCCGGTCTCCTCTCTTTTCCCTAGGGGTTTGTTGGCTTTCAGACAATTCTATCAGCAGAAAAGTGCTGACATATAGTGAAAAATCCTCATCAGTGGCGTTTTGCGAAATGACTCCAAACAGGACCATTAATGCTTTCATCATCAAAATCACTTTACCACTAAGAAAGTTTCGGAGAAAAAATATTTATGATGAAACTGACCAAGAGAAATCTCTGGAAAAAATGTTCAAGTTTCCAGGACGGACGCTAGTGAGCGTATTTGCATTGGCCAATTCAAAATACGGGATTTTGTGAGAATTCGATATATTAACGTATGTCGAGAACACTTTTTCCATAATCTCGATTTGATTTTCAATAATTTCGATAAAGAAAATGCGCTAGTTCTCTTCAAATAAATGAAGGATGGGATGATGAATAGCGCTGTGGAAATACTCTTATTACTATAGTTTGGTGTAACGGAATTCTTACTATGAAGGGATTTTTCCAGTTCTTGGAACTATATATTTTTCGCACTCTTATATGAAAGTAGAGCAAACGAAAAGAAAAATGGTGAAAATCGCGAGTTGATCTATCTTAACCGGAGATATAATCGAAATAATATTGGCTTGCCTCCCCAGTTATGTTCTCTGCTAGCTAGTTTTCTCTCAAACAGGTCTCTCCATGTAGTGGTCGACGGAGTTTCATCTGACTCTCTTATCATGAATGCTGGTGTTCCGCAAGGAACAATTCTAGCACCAACACTATTTCTACTCCATATCAACGATTTGTTGAAAGCAACTTCATTTTCAGTACACAGCTTTGCGAATGATAGTACTCTCCATACCGCCTTATCTTCCAGGGCTCCAATACCAGCCAGGCAAATCAGAAACGAACGAGGGAGAAATGTTGACAACATAAATATGGACTTGGCAACATTTCTCGAATGGGGATCCAATAACTTGGTAGAATTCAATGCAAACAAAACACAAGCATGCATTTTCTCTATAGAAATGCCGATCTCGCACTGTGCCCAACATAAGCTTTCCAGGAGTAACAATATCTTTGAAGACATCCATTTCGATGCTTGGTATTACTATCAGCAATAACCTTTCTTGGGAAAATCACGTGAGATCAATTACTAAAAGCGCTATTTCACTTTCGGTCAGCTGCTTTTTTTTGTGGTTCCCACGAAAAGGGATATCCTGTAATGTTTCCATATTTGGAGTGCAGCACCCAAACATACCCTGAAACTGTTGGATTCTGTCAAAAAAAGGACAATTCGTCTCGTGGGTGATGCCTCGCTCACAAACTCACTCACTTCTCTGGAACACCGTAGAAAAGTTGGCGATCTGGCTCTATTTTATAGATATTTCCATGGACGATGCTCTTCTGAAATATCAACAATTGTTCCTCCCTTGGCAGTCCCCGCGAGATTAACCCGTCGAGTTGAAGCTTCGCACCCCTTCGTGGTCAATATGGAGACCTGCAGAACATCTCTTTCCAAAGACTCGTGCATCCATCGAACAGCGAGGCTCTGGAACACATTGCCAAGAGAGATATTCCCCGAGGCATATAACCTCCAGAAATTCAAGGAGAACACCAATTCCTACCTTATTTCCCTTGGTTCTTACGATGTTCTCTGAACATTACAGGATATTCCTTCTCGTGGGAACCACAACATAAAAAAATTAAATACTTTCTGAGTAAGCATTAGGCAGATCAAGAAGCACAACCAAAGGAAACCAACCTATTATTTTATGGAACAACACTGGTGCCAAAATAATCCTCAATATTATATAACCTTGAAATTTTAGATGGGCTAAATATACAATAATAATAATTCTTCTGTCAAAATAATTATTATAATACAAACTGATGCAGTGAAATTGCCATATCCCTAATAACACAATAACATCTGTAAGACGTCGTATAGAAACATCCATATGGGATGATAGGAACATCTCTGGAAAATCCCTATTTTCCTTGGGACATTCTTGGGATGTTGCTGGCAACACCCGTGTCAACATTTGCGATGTCTTATAAACATCCCATCAGAATGTTTGTGGGATGATACGGGATGAACCAGAGACATTCAGAGTACTTGATATGGAACATCTTAAAGAAACTTTTATATAGGATGTTTTTTGTTTGATGACAGTAATGGATGACACGGTATGAATTATTTTCAATCTGAAATCCTGAAAATGGCCGACCTATTTCCAGATATCAAGTAACAATCCGAATCCAAGAATATAAGGTCGGTGCGGTCCAATAACTAATGGAAGATGATAACAGTTGTTTGAAGCTCATATTTGTTAGCGCTGGGCCGACGGCTGTTAGTAACTCTTAGCAACGTAGTTGTACCGCCATCTATCGGCTGGTATAACAAATAAATTCAGCAATAAATATGCTGAAGAGATATATTTTGATTTTGTCGTTCATTACATTGTTCATGAAGTTAAGCAGGTACTTCGGTTATCTTATTGGGGAATATTTAGTATAATTATTTCAATTTGTTATCGATGAAATTAGCCGGCTTTGGTATAGGTATAAGTATATATGTACGAATACAGTTTCGATTTCCATTTTTTATCAACTTCTCAATGTTTCAAATGTCACAATTGTTCGAACTGTTCAATCATGTCAATCATCATTAGCAGATATGGAACCATGATATTGTTTATAAAAAAAGATCAAATGGGATGTTTCTGGAACATCCAATGAAAACATCTGATGGATGTCCCAAGAGAAACATCTCTGGGATATCGTACCTAAGTCTGAAACATTGGGACATTTGTAGGACCTTAGCGGGATGTATCATCAAGATCCCGTGTTGTTATCAATCTCGTTCGATATGGGATCCTCTGGAGATATTAAAAACCCCCGCCACAGTACTGGACGAGCAGGACTGTTATAGGGACCGTAGGGACGACTGAAAGCCCAAAGCTGAAATGCTAAAAATGCTGAAATGAATGAGAGAGGGTGCCGAAAGTAAGGAAATAAATTGGTCGCGTAATGCATCAGCCATCCTGATGCGACGACAAAAAGGCGAGGGTTCGACGCTGGTGCAGGAAGGAAGGTAGTTACGAAACGGAATTTTTAACAAGGCATTTCCAGAGGGGCTGTTCAAGTTGAAAGGATATTCGCAGGGGGTGGTGATGGGGTGAGGTTTTCTCTTGTTTGATGGGAAATGCTGATGGGTGTTCGACAGGGACGGTATGAAAGAGAACATGAACGGAGTGGAAATTGCCATTTGCTTTCATTCTTCAATTGGACATAATCTCTCAATAAGAGAAATTATATCTGTTCGGGATGATTCACACATTCACATTTTGATCGAATTGACCATTTATTTCAGAGAAAATGAACGATCTTCCAAATTTTTTTATTCCATTCAAATACTTCTGAAAATAGATTCTTCATAGAAAAAATATAATGGGGGGGAATTATTACCCCCAACCCCTATTTTGAGAACCGAAAAAAGAAGAATTCCATCTAACTGTCAACAGTGATAGAAAATGTTTCATCACAGATAATTATGGAAACCGCATTTTGGTATTATTACCCCCTACCTAATGGGGGTGCAAATGAAAAAAAAAATCGGTGGATTTCGCTGAATTTCCGTTCCGTTCAAGCCCGTTTTGAAGTTCTCTGAGATTGGGATCTTTTCATCAATTGATCCTGATGTCGTGATCTTCCTGATTTACTAAGGGTGAGCATCTACCAAGTTTTGTTGATCATCTTAACATCGCATGATCAGTCGATATCTAACCTAACCAAATCCATGAGAAATCGTCACCTATATTCATCGATTGGGGAGACAACTGTAACGAAGAAAAAAGCTTTTTTACGCCGGCGAAAGTAGAACAAAAGAGGGGCAGAAGTCTCGTATCATTCCCTAGGAAGATAATGAAACATATTTTCTCCCTAGGGAGTTTATACCAACTTTACATTTTCCGCATAGCTCTGCGCTTTCTCTTCGGAACACTCTTCTCTGAAGCGAGTATAAGCTGCAGCATAATAATATACAGATTTCTAGATCTCACTGGTAGCAAGTTGAGAATCACTGCAGAAGCAGTATCAATAGTTTCTTGGGTTTGATATTGCAAATGATCTCAGTCAAGAAGATCAATACAGCCAAGGATAATGGTATCGAAGTCAGCATTGGAAGAATTCACATGATCATCGATAATACCCACGAAACAAGAAATTAGAATATTAATAATCACAAAGTAACAATGTAATATAACATCTATGTTCAATTCATTATTCCTTTTTTGGGATTTTCTCTCCTCGATTCTATAAAATAAAAATACGAATATTATTTCAATATATGTGTAGTAAGGACAAATCAGATGATTTGCCCCAAAATGTCACTGCGTTTAAAGAATTTTCCTATCAGAGAGCCTAAAAGAAAAATTCACTAGCTTGTCAGTGACAATTTGTATTGAAAAAAGTTTGGAGAAGTGAAATAAAGGTATGTATATAAAAAAAATATCAAATTTTCACTTATCTTTGGACGTTTCGGGACCGATTCTGCTCCCGTTTTCAACATAAGAAATGATTATTTTAATAGATACGACTTAACTATTAAAATAATCATTTCTTATGTTGAAAACGGGCGCAGAATCGGTCCCGAAACGTCCAAATATAAGTGAAAATTTGATATTTTTTCTATATACCTTTATTTCTCTTCTCCAAATTTTTTTCAATACAAAATTGTCACTGACAAGCTAGTGAATTTTTCTTTTAGGCTCTCTGATGGGAAAATTCTTTAAAAACAGTGATATTTCAGGTCAAATCATCTGATTTGTCCTTACTACACGTATATTGAAATAATATTCATATTTTTATTTCATAGAAACGAGGAGAGAAAATCCCCAAAAAATTGGAATAATGAATTGAACATAAATGTTATAGGTATAACATTGTTACTTTGTGATTATTAATATTCTAATTAATTTCCAGGAGTTTTTAGGTTATGTCTATTCTATCTGGAATCATCAAGATAATCATCTGAATGATCTTTAGAAATGACATAGAAGATGATCTATCCCTGAATATAACTTTGCTGAATTGATCTTGTTACACAGTGATATTTTGAGATAGATCTTGCTAAGTTTCTAGTTATTCTATTTCATAAATCCAGTCATACCTATAGCTCAGGTATATGACTTCTGCATAATTCAGTGATCTCTTATTCTGCACCATATTGTGTTGAATTCTGAAAATAAGTTATAGGTAAATATGTATACGAGGTTTTGTTTCCTAACTAAATTCTATTCTGACCTGGAATCAAAGTGGGTATTATGAGAAATTTATATTTTCATTCGATTTTGATTTAGTCCAAGACTTTTTTAGTTCTTAACTTACTCTTTGATAACTACGAATAATAGCTGAAAATCAAAAAAAAAACACAGATCACACTGATTGACTTGTTCACCACAATAGACAACGAACAAAATGGCTGGAATGGAATTAAATTGACTTTTGACAGTTGCCAAGGTTACTTTGCCGTGGAAAATAGTATATTATTCGACGAGCGTGTAATGATGGCCATTACTCATGAGAATGAAGTTTGCGACGTGAGCCGCAGGCGAACGTCGTAATCATTCGAATGAGTAATAGCCATTACACGCAAGTAGAATACTATACTTTTTCTATGACTGAGTGATGAACTGGTTGAGTTCATCAGCAGTGAATATCTTCGCTTTCTTTGACATATATCCATCAGATTTCCTTTTTAGAAATATTCGTAATTTCAAATATTTGTCAATATTCACATAATTTTTCATTGAAATTGTGCCTCTTAGTATATGCATGGAATACTGTGACCACAAGGAGGATGCTTTGTGTTTAGCTGCTAATTCGCCAAAATAGGCTAGCAGTACATCATCCGAAAACGAATTTGCAAGTTTTGCTTTTCGCCAAACCACTTCATCCCTTTTTTTAGATTCCTCGGGCAAAAGGCTGATTGTACTTGAATTGGCAGCTTTTTAAAACTTCTGATAGTGGAGAGCAGTTGAATTCATTTTCGCTTTCTGAATTCATATTTGTACAAAATGTCAGTTCTAAATCACGCCAGATAGCTATTGTCAAATTATGACATTTCATGACGAGTCTGATTCAAACGTTTCACTGCATGCCCCATATGATCATTACAACTGGTGTCAACTGTTTTGTAGGTAATGAATCTGCTTTGTTGCTGATTGGCCATAGCCTGTTGTGTAAAGACTCTTACACACGGGGCGTGGCTTGTTTTGTGTAATGCATCCAGTTACCCAACAAAAATGTTACATTAAAAGGGTCTAGTTTTCAACAGTCATAGAAAAAAAATATTACTCCCTCGTATCCTGTATACATGTAAGTTACGTTATGAAATGGTGACACGAAAACGTCGTACACACAACATAACAAGTCTCTAAACCTTTCAATTCATAATAGTATCTTGGATACTTCAGAAGGACATTATATCGCAATGTTATTTCAACAATATCACAAAATTCATATCTGAAAAATATTCTTGTTATGTATCATGTTTAGTGGTAACGCCTATTCACTGAAATATGTTGTTTTTATTTTTGAGGATTTTATTGGTTTCTACTATACAAGATCATGAGAAACTTCTTATATATAACTCATATAAGGGATATATTTCGATTTTCACAACTACATTTTGATAGTTTCCGACATTAGTATAGTTCAGTACTTCTTGAGTTAGAGGTGAAATATTCCTCAGGAATGTCAGCTTCTGATAGATATAGACATGGTGATGCCAAGACAAACTATCAGATACTGGGAGAAAGAGTGTTCTAAGTTGAAATTCAGGACTTTTAAGAGGAGAATACCATTTTCGCGAATTTGTTGTGAGTAAAACCAGCAAGTCCACTTTCTGGTTCATCGCATTACATACCATGAAAACGGTTGGATCAAATCAATAAGTGACGAATTTCAACTAAAAATGCTGAGGAAATTTTTCACCCAAATTGATTTCATCCTCATTTTTCGTGGTATCATCACCGTATATCAGAACTCGATGTGCTTTAATAAAGTATGATTCTCCTGTGGTTTCATTTTGTACGTGCAAGCACAGTGTTCATTTCCGGAGTCATTTTTGTTGACTCCATGGAGTGTCAGATTATGTTATAACCTCCATCCCCATACAATTTCCCAGCAGACACTTAATTTTCCTCGGTTCTCCATTTTCCACTTTTCCGACTGACGGACGATAGTCAATTGCCCTTCTTTAGTGATTCACACGAGACCAACGAGACGAGACTTCCATGAAGTCTCGTCTCGTCTCGCCGATGGAATATGAAGTCTTGTCTCGAGTCTCGTCTCGCAGCCCCGAGTCTCGTCTTGTCTCGCGTCTCGTACGAGAGTCTCGCAAATGTATCGCAATTTCGTCATGCATAATCTTGTTCCAGTCTATAGTACGGGATATGTATACCTGATAGGTTCATACTTACATCATACATCTAAACAAGAAAAAAAACATAACATTATATATTCGAAAGTTATAAAAATGTAATAAAAAGTAACACATATATTCCCTTCTTTTTCACACAGCATGGAATAATATACGCATCGAACTCGAGCTACAAATCGCACCTTGAAAAAAATCTTGCATTTCTGTCCCTTGATGTATAATGTACTATTTTGCATGCCTTCAGGATATTATATCATTTCCTTATCAGATTATGGTCGAAATTTGGAGCCAGCTCTTGGACTATTAGGGAAGGGAGAATCTTTCGGTCCCCCGGGTATTTATTAAGCGACCCGGAGATCGGGCTTTCGAGAGGCTCAGGGAGGATTCAAAAGGGGATTTGGCAAGTATCGGGGGCTGATACGGCTTATTCAATTGTGGGGGGCGAGAGCTTTGGAAGGGGACAGGGTATACAGTGTCTTTCAGAAAGTTGGCATGGGCAAAATTTTCATTCGTAATTTACTTCAAAATGAATATTCTCAGATATAATTATGAACATAAAAAAATGAATATATACATACATATATAAAGCAATACATTGAGAAATCGCATTCTCTACAATGAAAAAAAAAGTGAGTGAAATTTCACTCAAGGTCCACGCAAAAATGAGTCAATTTCGATCCACGCCCGATTGAGTTGAAATTGCACCCTACTCGACTGTGTAAAATGGTAATTCATGAAACGATTCAATCAAATTTTTTATAAACATCCTCATTGATATGAGAACTTGATGAAATATCTAGTTTTAGTTGAGAATTCGCTCAAAAATGTCAATCAGTAAATTCACTCACAACCACATATGCATTCACTCAGAGGAATTTTCTACAGTGTATGTGATGAAAATATCAATTCTTTCTCGGTCTATTCAACAGAAAACATCTACTTTCCTAGCTATATGCCACGACGAACATTGGAATTACATCTATTGAACATACACGAAAAGAATTTGAAAAAAAAAATTCCTGTTGAATATTCAGAATGATATTATATGCATATCTTTATATGAGGGAGAATGCAAATTCTCTACTTCAGAACATTTTGTTTTCAAATTCTTATCGTGTATGTTCAATAGATGTGATTTAATGTTCGTCGTGGCATATAGCCAGGAAAGTAATTGTTTTCTGTTGAATAGACCGAGAAAGAATTAATATTTTCATCACATAGAAGTTTTTTTTGTGAAAGATTTAAAGAGTTTTCATAGCATTGTATGAAATTCGGAAATATTTTTTCGTTGTTCACTTTTAAGTAGAATATAAGCAATCATAACCCCCTAACGGCGCCACTGGTAGAGAAAATGAAAATTGTATACATAAAAAATGCAGCTTGATGCATATAGAGGAAATATACCAAATTTTATAAAGATGTCTACAATATTATCCCAGTTATTATTAAAACACTGATTTTTTTTCTCAAAACTTATCACCCTGTAATTCAGGACATACGTTAATGGAAAGTTTTATTTTTAAACTAGTCATAGAATCATCCCCTTGAATATTAACATGTATTTAAGGAACACCCTGTATATGCCGAGTTGAATAAGATGTTTTATCCGAAAAAACCAAGGTATCTATACTCTGTGGTGTGGACGCACCTTCAAGATTCAAACTCCTGACCTGCACAAAACAAGAGAAGGATCCTCGGACCAGGAGAAACGTCCATCGTCAAAACAAGAGGAAAAGAAGACTAGAAAACAAGTAGTTTGCTATCTGCAGCATTGTTCGACGACAAAGGAGCCTAGCGAGATTCAAATTTCACATTGATGATTTCAACCAATATAAAATGTCACTTATGTCAGTGACAAGTTGATTGTTATGGCTACTGAATGATTATTGTTAGTGTATCTTCCAGATGAATAACCTATTCGCGAACCAAAATTCGTTCACTAATACACTAATTGTGGATTAAATGAACTCTTCTTCCGATTGCCCATGAGGCAATGACTCATTCCATATTATGATACCCTTATGAATACAACTTTATGTCAAAACCAGTCAAAACTCACTTGTGAAACGTCACTTGTTTGCCTGTGGTGTGGACCTCAGACTAAATTAGATAAAATGTAAGCCAATAATTCCCAATTAATGGTTGTTCTATTTTCTGTTCACAATCTATATATGCCGAGTTGAATAAGATGATAAGAATAAGTTTTATCCGAGAAAAACAAGGTACCTATACTCTGTGGTGTGGAAGCAACTTCAAGATTCAAAATCCTGGCCTACACAAAAGAAAAGAAGGATCCTCGGACCAGGAGAAACGTCCATGGACAAAACACGAGGAAAAGAAGGCTAGAAAACAAGTCGAGTGCTATCTGCAGCATTGTTCGACGACAAAGGAGCCCAGCGAGATTCAAATTTCATATTGATAATTTCAACAAATATCAAATGTCACTAATGTCAGTTACAAGTTGACTGTTATGGCTACTGGATGATTATTGGTGACTCATTTCATATGATGCCCTTATGAAGATTACTCCATGTCAAAACTAACTTGTGAATCGTTAGCTGGTTGCCTGAGATCTATGGCTGAGGTGTGAACATCAGACTATATAAATTAAATAGATATACACAGCGCGATCAATGTATGAATCATTCAAAAGTAAACGCCAACAATTATTCTCAACGTCACAGATGGATAAATGAATGAAATCTCGAATGGTGGGAATCATTGCCAGATAATCTATATTTTCCATAGATATATTTTATATATCTATAATAGATTTGAATTTCTATTAATGTGTTAATAAATTATCTACCATGTGTTGTAACATAATAATTCGTCATTTTGCATCGTCTTAGCAATTTGGAATTCTGAATATTTCAAACACGCTTTTTATCAACAAAAGAAAGCTATAAAACATCACCGCCACTGAACCAAGTTTCTACGTACCTGTGAAATATCAGGTTAAGATATTCGTAACTAAAATGACATTTCTTACAATGATTATTGCTTGTCTAATACGAAACGTTGTGTAATTCATAATTTTGGTCCTACCTTACAATAACTAATAGGTTTTTAATTATTAGCAGAGAAACTCTCACAATTAGGTTCAAAAGCTATTTATGCCGAGTTGAATAAGATGATTTATATACTAAAAATCTAGTTAGGTACCTCATACCACCGAACATAAACATGCTTATGTTCGGTGCCGTTATATACTTTGTGGTGTGGATGCATCCTTCAAGATTCAAACTCCTGGCCTACACAAAAGGAAAGAAGGATCCTCGGACCAGGAGAAACGTCCATGGACAAAACAAGAGGAAAAGAAGACTAGAAAACAAGTGGTTTGCTATCTGCAGCATTGTTCGACGACAAAGGACCCCAGCGAGATTAGAGTGCGCTGTGTTGATAGAAGTGCTCCGCTGTCATCGGGCGAGGCACTCTTCTTTTTGTTTAGACCTATTCGGATCGAAATCGTCTCTCTTATTGCCCTGGAGTGGCTCTGAAAAACGAAGGGTTTCGTTCTGAGCATGGAGAGTCAGGCATCAGGTAAATATGGGGAAGACTCGTTCACTTTTTTTTTTTCATTGATTATAAACTCCTGGAAAAAATCGAATTCCGCTCAAATTTTCGAGTCCGGCATGAAAACTATATACAGAGTAACCAACGTAGGTGATCCATAACTTACAGTGGATATTATTTAAATCAGGAGGGGTGAAAGAACTTACACTCGAACAATTTAATAATGACCAATGGTCATGGACACAAGGACATGTTTCGAAGGATTACTCGTTCATCATCAGCAAATTTATAAAAAGAAGAAAATCTCACCGAGAAATGTCCAGTTATACATGTCTCTATTAAAAAACTTCTTATAACCGCCAAATGAAACATTTTAACCACGAAATGTCATCTGATGAACGTGAAAAGTTCACGTTTTCAACGTGAAACAGCTCACCCTTTCAAATCACTCTTTTTGTTACAGAAAGGTTATCTTTTAGATTCGAAATGAGACAAGATTATAGTTAAAAGATGGAAATTTGAAGATAATCATTTAAATCCTAAAAGGTGTCATTTCACAGTTATACAATTATCATTCAATTTCATCCCTTCTATCATTTTCCATCTTTGTCATACTCGTTTGCCTCAATGAGTCATCTCATTCACCTATGAACACTTGTTCGATGAGAATCGTTAGTCGTCTCCGGATTCCTGATATATGAAAGGACATATTAGCTCGCGGCAGCTCGTGAACTCTTATTCTTGCAGAGTGATATTTTTTTTTTTTTTCGAAAAAGTGAACTGGTTGAGAGATCTTCTAGAAATATTAGGGACATATTTGTTCATATTTCCCCCAAGATTTGTTGAGGAACTACAGAATGTTGAACTGCCTCTGGGCGTTATAGTGTTTTCACGATATATCGGTAAGTGTATGTATCGGAATCTTTCAAATTGGAAAAACTTTTATTTTTTAACTCACCTCACTATTCACTAAGTGGAAAAAGCTTTGATTTGAACAGTTTTATCGGTGATAGATTGTATTTCGTATACATTGTGTCCAAGATTATTGATTACTATCATGGGGATCTCGAAAACGTCGTAAGAAAAGTCTCTCATCGCTCTTTTGTAAAGCTCAAGTGGCAATAACGGTAAATAAAATGAAACGAAATCTGCGAATGTGAACTCTAATTTACTGACGATACTGTGTAATTACATTTTTGGCCACTATGTTAACTAATAATCCAATGCACTAACAATGAGAACAAATAGTCCAAATTGGAAGCATTTTTGTCCTACACAAACTGAGATATTGTAAACTGAGTGTATCGTCCTTGTGATGCACTTGAGTTCCTTCAAAAAACTTTACTTGGGGTTAAGTATATAAACCAAGTATATATGTCTTCAATATTTCTCGAAGAGTTTCAACCCACTTCATTTTTCTGGAGAAAAATTAATCATCCTAATACTGAAATACCATGCAATCATTTGACTATGAAATTGAAAGCCAAATTATATTGATATGAGTATTATTTCATTTTTATAATATCACTATTCAATATTGAAATGCTTTTTATTTGACTATCAAATTGAAAACAAGTCAAATTTATATGAGTATCTTCTCAATTTTATAATATCATCGTATAGCATTGAAATGCTAGTCATTTGACCCCTATATGAATGTCATTTCATTCTCATATAAGTGATATTTCACAGTTATATGATTTTTTTGAAATGATGAACGTGATTATAGTGAAATGGGAACTATGCTGGCGCCTATCCCCTATATTCAATTCAGAAATCTTTTAATGGTTATACAATTTCGTATGACAGCTAATAGATATTTCTCTCGGGGCTGTAAAGGAAAACAAAGCTTATGTTAGTTTCTGAGTATTGTTAAAATTCTGAATATACCTACCATTATTGGTGAAGAAAGTTACTTGATATACCTACTTACTGTTTCGTTGTTCTCTGTAGATTAAACGTTTTTGAGACGACTTGGAGAGTTTTCATTATATGTCACTCAAAATGTTTGGTGTGGAATTTTCTGTGAAAAATAATCACCACGTAACTTTTCTTTTTCAGGGACCACCTCTGCCATCCCACAGCAAATCCTATTATGGCGGAGAAAAACACATTTTCCCTCGAGTTTTACGAAGGCAATATCCGATCACGTATTCCTTCTTTCCACCGCATCACTTGAAAGTTGATTCGGAGGGCAGGAAGGGGGAGAAGGACCTTTTTCACGAAAATACGTGTCTACTGGAGCAACTCACCATTCTAGAATGTCCAAAATCAAGAAATACCGAGTGCAATTCGAATAATCTATATTTTATGGGTCTATTCTTCTTTATAAACCAGGTTGATTTGCTTATTTGTTCCCCACTTCTTTAATTAATCAGAACTTATAAACCACCCTGTACATTTTTATGATATTTATTTCGTATGTTCTTTGTCCACAGTGGTGACGAATGACATAATTAAAAAAGTTTTATTCCAGGTCCGGCCATGAAAAAATGCATAAGTTGCTTTTGAGTCGAAACAACACCCTGTATATCGATATTTTGAAATTTCATTAACTAATTTGGAAAGAGCAGGAACAAATGAGTGTGATTTAATGTATTTGGTGTTTCGACAAATAACTTTTTCACCTATTAACTTGAGATAAATCTAGCTGTTTCGATAATGAGTTGACACAAAATTTTAAAAAAATAATTTTTCTACAAACGTCAAAAAATGACAAGGTTCGCACATTGATAACAAATTGCGAAGTGACACTTTTTTTCAGTTTCCTACGTTACCATGATACCCTGCACAAAACAATGCGCGAAGTAAAACAGTGCGCGAAGTACCTACTTCGCGCATTGTGATCTGAAATATGACATATTTATATTTCAAGTTTATAATCCTCAATCGAGCAACCATCCACGAAATCATTTATTTCTGAATGTTCGACAACAACTTTGTTTTATCTCTTGGAGCGCACAAAAGGAAATTCCTATTATGTTCGTGGAACATCGTGCGTACCTAGGGAGGATAGGGGGAAGCCTTTTAAGCCAGTTCAACACTATTTTTCATATCAAGCTAAGCATATGTTTGATTTAGAACTATATTTTTTGACGTTTGTAGAAAAAATGTTGTTTGCAACTCGAGCGCGAAATACTTTGGTCATCTCGACTATTTTTTTAACTCGGCTACGCCTCGTTAAAAAAATCAGATCTCGATCACCAAAGTAGCATTTCGCGCTCTAGATACAAAAATAACTATTGTCGTCTCCAAATGGTACTTTTCCATTTTTAAACCATGAAATCATCAACCATTTCTTATTCTCATAATTTTTGGTTCAGCCTAATTGAAAAACGGGCGGACAAATACATTTTTTTTGTGTTCTGGTTCGCACCAAAAGGGATATCCTGTAATGTTTGGAAAACATCGTGAGAACCAAGGGAAATGGAACACCTCCCTTGGCAATGTGTTCCAGAGCCTCGCTGGTTGGATCAACGAGTTTATGTAAGAGATGTTCTGCAGGTCTCCAAAGTGACCACGAAGGGGTGCGAAGCCTCAACTCGGCGGGTCAATTTACCGGGGACTATCAATGGAGGAATAGTGTTCTATTCGAAATTTTCAGTGTTATTTTCGCTATGTACATACATGAGGATTTGTTTTAATTGAGAGATAGCTTATGAACTTGTAACCAAGAGAAAATTTTCTCTAGATCACTTTTCATGTCCATGATAATATTATTTGAATCTTTATCGGATAAATAAATCAATGTCGTGTCATCTGCAAATAATTAAAATTTTCCTCTCAATTGACTCAATTCCAAGTTTGATATTGAATTTATGTAGATTAAAAATAAAACTGGTCCCAAGACTGACCCTTGCGGTACACCGCATGAGATGTTCATTAAGGAGCTACAAGTACCATTCACATCAATATATTGTTTTCAATTTAATAGATAGTTTTGGAACCAATCATGAATTCTTCCTCTCACACCAATTGCGAATAATTTATTAAATAAAATGTTACGTTGGGATTACAAACCTATAGTGTACGCACAGAGCATTACAGAAGCATCAGAAGAGTCGGGAAATGTTCATGATCTACTTAGAGAAAAACAATAATATATAGTGTAGGTAGTGCCGGTAGTGGTTAGCCGTTGAAAAGTGGAGTGGATAAACTGTTTTCAAAATGAGTACATTTTTGTTAACTAAACATACCAATATTATACAGTTTCAAGTACCTATTCCCAATTGTTTTCTAACTATATAGGAAGAAGTATATAATAGACTTAAAAATGGGTATTCGCTACTTCAAGAAAACATCATCCCTAATTTTATTCTGATTTCTTTTTTTATGATGATTCACTAAATATAGTATGAAAAAAACAAAAAACAAATGTTTTTATACCTATAGGTATACTTTTTATCTACATTAGCTACCAATTTCAAATAAAGAATGAAACTGGTAATTTCGAGGAGTTCCATTAGTTTTAGCTTTTTTAGATAATGAACTTATATAGCATCAGTCCCTTTTTATTCGTTTCAGGCAATATATCATCCCTTATATTGAATCTGGGTAGGGGTAGGTAAATTAAATCCCGCTAAATAGAAGCCTGTCTCGTTGCTGCAATATATTTTTCCGGCAGCAATTAATAAACCGACACAGACACTCACTGCCATCATCAACCCTTGAAAGAGGGTGGAGAATGATACACTGTTGCCACGTGTTCGTTAAATTTATGTCCATGAGTCGCTGTTTTGAAAAAGCATCAGAACTTTGTCGAATTATGATTTTCATTATTTAGATATAATTAGATACATAAGAATCCGTATAATATGGAAATCCATAATGTCGAATGAAAATGTTTCATAGAATGAACTGCGAGATTAAAGGTGGTTCACCTATATAGAGTTCTCATCAACATCTTTCAGAATTGAATAATCTGGAAAAAAACTAAGTTGAATCATTGAAGATTTGTTTATTGGCGTGAAAAAAATCATTGGAAATATGACTACCTACTCTTATACTTTTATACATTTTGACGCACTATACCAAAAATATTTCGATGACATCCAAATTCAAATTTCAAGGAGAAATATAGAGCTATTTTGCCTGGAATTTTTGTATATCATTGATCAGAGTTATCAAAGAGCGTACGCATTTTCAAATATGTTCATGAACTTTTTTCTTGAATTTTTTGTATCATGTAGGTATATCCTGATCATTTTCATCGTCAGAAAAAAACTAGTATTTTTGATTTATGGAATTAGTATGGTCTCATTAATATCGATAGAAAATGATATGAATGCTTAAATCTTTCGTTTAAAAATTCGGAATAAAATAGGTTTGTAGATTCGATCTATTTTTCATATATATATATTTTTTTGCATAAAGGTGACAAATAATATATAGCAGGCCTGTAATGATTACCCAAATGATAATAATCGAGGAATTTGGAATAGAATCTTAGATATTATCTCAAAGACTGCAATGAAATCATGAACATTTTTTACTAGAACACATCCTCAAATTCACTAATTGAGATATCGGAAGGAAAGAGGAAGATGAAAAATCGCAAAAATATTTGAATTAATAGGTACCACAAGTGATACTACACATTTTGCCGAAAATATTCGGCGATTGTTGAATGTCTTCATTTGGAATGAACAGAATAAAATTATACAAATATCCATAACATCTTCTCAAAAGCTCTCAAGTCCTCTACTAGATAGATAATATACAGATCAGAACCTCTCTTGCAGACTTACGAGTTTTTGAATTCAAAATCTCCCAGAGTAGAGTGAGGTTTAAATTATATCTTTTAGATGTCGCTACCAAAAACAGAGACTCACGATGATTTGGTGATGGGTGCGCTGAATTTCGTGGGTGGTGAAAATTTTCAAACATAAAATTCCCTAGAACCCCTGATTATATACATAGAACTCGGACTTAGGAGGTTTTGATAGTAAGCCGACGATTATTATTATTAAGCAAAGCTCCCGGCTTTTCCTCTGATCCGGCAACAGCGCCGCGTCGCAACCCCTCAACCGCCCTTAACCGTCGTCGCCTAGCAACGCATCCACCCCAGGCCAGCCGTTGCCTGGCAACACCCAGGTGTCGCGAGGTCCAATCAACACAGGCCATCTCAAGATCAATGTTTACACAGAGCGGATATGTCCCGGCGTCCAGGACCTCCTGGATGTGTGCAATTTGTCGCTCGAAGGGTGAACGGCGGGGGTTGAAAGAGGGGGAAGGGGTAGGGGGTGGGTTCCGGAAGGGTTGACGTCAATTCTCCTGGGTCGCGGATACTTTCTTTGTCATGGTAATGGACCCGGTAGGATAATAATAATATGAGGTACATTGGGGTAATGAGGCAAAAAAAATTATTTGATAATTAACACTACTGAGATAACGCTATAATTTGAAATACATTCTCTGGATGAAGGTTTTTCATAACATAAAACAAAAACACAAATTTAAAAACACGATTTCTTAAACACATTACCATGGCAACACAGTTCATTAAACACAGCTCCAGTAATTTGAGACATGTCTGGCCTGTCAATTGCGTATTAACTGTCCAACTGTTATTTTCGAATTTTGTATAAGAATTATTGAAACAATTTTCGTTTGTATCAGAATTATTCATCAAAAATATATGTGAAATAAAGACGAAAGTGATTAAAGTGAAATCGAATGTCCTGCTGGTACTTGATGCATATCTCCAAGAAGTGTAAAAATGAAGCATCCATCTTTGAGAACAATTTATTTATTCTGCGCTAAGCATGACAATAAACTTGAAACAAATAAGGTTAGTAAGCAATGGACTGGACACATCTACAACCAATATCACTTATACGTGTCTCGCTGGTTGCATGCAGTTGCATGTATTATGTTCTCAATTCCCATTCCTTTCGAATTATTTTGTGTTAGCAGGAATAGTAGGTATGTTAATGTAATTTTCGGAGTTCGTAGAAAAAGCATAGTATATAACGCGTTTATAAACTCTCGTGTTCCGCTCGTGCTTAAAATACTCGTTACTAAAAGGACGTTTATAACACTTGTTACATAATATACTACTGAGCGCATGACATTTTCGTTTTATTGCATTTTTTATTTTTAGGAACTACAAGACGAAATCCCAAAGAATCTAGGGAGATATGAGAAGTATTTTGATAACAAAAATAAAGGATCTTTGAATGTATACGATATATCAAAAAATATCTCAATGAGGTTGAAGTAATCTAAATTATTGGTCGAGTATAGTGTTGAATGATTTTTATCAAATATGGAATACTGACTCATTTCTCAATTCTACGAAATTATTCAGATATATTCTCTAATGCATAACAATATTTTCATATCATTCATTCTATGCAAAAACTAAATCAGTCTATTGTCCGTTGAAGTACAGTCGTATTCAATGAAAGAGCGTACAAGTATTACCTAAACATGGAAGATTTCGGCATTCTAGTTCTCGTTGTGTAAAATTGGCTCAGCCAATGTTTTGTGTTTTTGAGAACCTCTATGATTACTCTACTGTTAATATTTGGTAAACATTCATTCCCGTTTAACGGATGACGTCAATTTCTCCCTCCAATATACTTGTACGCTTTTTTTTGAATACGACTGTACATGTATATTACCTAGATGAAAAAATCTTTTAATAGCGCTTCTGATATTTCCAAATGGCCGAAGGCGCCGATTTTTATAATTATTAAGAAAATTTTGATATTCACTTCCCTATTTAGGTATATTTTGTGTTTGATACCTATTATATTATATTGCCTGACATATCGAACATTTCAAAATGATGACATTTTTCAATTTGAAGTACTAATCTGTTCTCTGAACATTACAGGATATCTCTTTTCGTGGGAACCAGATCATAAAAAAAGGAAGATTCATTGTAAAATTATTTTTTGTTGAACCCCCCCCCTGAATGATACGCCCGTGAACGCAGCATTTTAATGAAAATTATTTTTTATTTTGAACTTCAACAACCTGTATTTTGCAATCGAAGCCTTCTTCTAATTTTTGCGACGCTCTATATCACCCCTAGGAGTGTGCCCCACATATTACGAAACACTCTGTATTTACCGGACATGTCCTCTCGTTTTCAATTAGGTTGTGATTCAAAAATTAGGAGACAGAAAAATAGTTGATGAGTTCATGGATTATAAATGGTAAGAGTACCATCCATCATTTGGGACCACAGATTTTTTTCTTCTGTGACAGAAAAAAAGTTTGGCATTTCATCCTATACATAATGTTTGGGCAAAACCGTTGATTGATATATTACGCTTATAATATCCCTAACAACACCAGTACATCCTAGGGACTTCCCATGGACGTCCCTGATTTTATACTAGGACATCCCAGGGATGTCCTTTGTCGGGACAACGTACATACTAGGGATGTCCCAGGGACATCCGCTGGCCGCTAAAAAAGGCATCCAAGGGATGTCCTTCTGGTACGTCCCTGGGATGTACCAAGTACGATGAAAGGATATCGCCTAGGACGTCCCAAGGATATCCCAGGGACATCCTTTCGACAAAAGAAAAAAGTTGCAGGTCGAGTAGGGATTGAACCAGAGACCTTTGATGGCTTATCATGCACGCACCTTGCTCCATTGGCTATCATGCCTCCTGAAGATTTATGTACTAAACAGATTTATAAACAGGACTTAACTATACAGAAATCTGAATAAATACAACTTTATTAGGAATTGGGTATAATTATTATCATTCTTGGGTGTTTAAAAATGAAGGGCATTGAGCATGTTCGATTTCTGTCTGCGAAAAATGGTAATTTCTCAAGAAGTTCTGAGCCTTTATTCTTTATTCCCATTACAATAATTTTCCGGAAGAGAAACAAACATTTTCAAAAAAATTCTACTCAATAGTTTGATGAAATTCAATGACTCTGATGTGAATTGATGGATATCAGATACTCCAGGGACACGAATAGGATAACCTAGGGATGTACCGGGCGGGATGTCCACTGGACAACCACTGCAGGACATCCCCTGGATGTCCCAATCATGTCCTTGTACCGCGGGACAAAAAAGGGACGTACCTAGAACACCCCTGTGTTGTTAGGGATATCAATCAACGGCAAAACGGATACGTGCAGCAGGAAGCAGGGAATGATGGAATGGATGGTGCGCGTACTTGGACATTTTGACGTATTGAAACTTGAGAAAAAAAGAAAAGTCACTTGACCGTTCTCTACCTCACATCCAGCGAGACGTTAAATCTACGTTTTTCCGCTAGATGGTGATGCTGCTTTTGATGGTGTGACTGTGACAAGTGGAAATAAAATAGCAAATTGCATTTTTTAGGTACGCAGAACATTATGTAAAAGTGGGTTTATTTCACTAGAAATTCAAAAAATCTGCAGCAATTTCCATATTGACAGATGTCATAATCAAGGTTCGCCATCTATTAGAAGATCGCCAAAACCATTGTTCTCGAGAAGAATTTCTTAAACGAAAGCGCATCTGTAAGTACTTGTGCAGGGAATGATGGAGAATGTGTTTTAAAAATAAGAAGAGGAATTAAACTTGAAGTAAAAGAGACGAATATAACCTTTAGAATTTGGATGGCCTTTAAAATTTGTCAAGTTATTTTTATTCAACTTTTGAATGTAAATACTGAAATAAACGAGGACTGTTGAAGACACAATAAAATGTCTCGCGATACTTTTGAAAGTAAAACCTTCTCCAAGAACATGGGAGAGGATTCTGATGAGGAAAACTCTGAGGAAGATATCGATGAAATGATCATGAACATAAACTATTTCCAGAAGCAAAATAAATCCAGTGAGCCAAGTGTCATTTGTGATCCTCTCATGTTAGACCCCACGAACATGAGTGAGAATACTATAAAGCTCATTCGAATCATAGAAGAGAACCTCAATAAGAGCAAGATGATTCAAAACTTAGAAATTCCTGGCAATAATAATGTAAATAAGATTCAACAAGGGAAGACTGGGAAGAGTGAGACTGGTCCACAAATAGAACACAATCAACCAATTGAAAGAAGACAAGTTAGGAGGGGAACTGGATTTGAAAATAGTCAGCAAATAAATTGTGGAAATCAACCAATTGAAAGAAAACAGGAAGTTAGAAATATAACTCCACTTGAAAATAGTAAGCAAATAATATCTGTGGTAAATGATAAACTAAATCAACCTATTAAAAAACCCCATGAAGTTAAAAGTAAAACTCCACTTGAAAATAGTAAGCAAATAGTATCTGTGGTAAATGATAAATTTAACCAACCTATTAAAAAAAAACATGAAGTTAGAAATGAAACCCCACTTAAAAATAGTAAGCAAATAATATCTGTGGTGAATGATAAACTAAGCCAACCAATTAAAAGAAAATATGGAGATAGTAGTGAAACTAGGCTTGAAAATAATCAGGAAATTATATATGTGGAAGATGATGAACCAAAACCTCCACTAAAACAACCAGTTAAAAGAGTATGCACAAGAAAGAAAGCACAGACTCAAAGCAAATTCAAAAACTTTTGGTCACCAGGAAATGTGCAGGTATCTAAAGTGGAAAATAAAAGTATTGTAGAAAAACCAACTGGAAATTTAATTGACCAACAGCAAAACAAAGATGTGGAAGAAAATTTCCAAGATCCCTCTGTTATAGAAACAAATGCAAATAAATTGCTTAAAGACATAGCTAAAGATATTGAAGAATATAAGAAAAGGGCATTACCAAAATTGGGAAAATTAGTAAAACCACTGAATGAAACTTCCACAGTGATAAAAAATACATCTCAGTATGAAGATCAAATGACAAAAAAAGTTGTTGGAGAATCAGAAAAACAAAAAATGATGAATGAAAAGCAAGAAAACCCTAATGACAAATCAAAAGCAGCAATTACACATCCAGTAGTACAGGAGCCTCTTTGCAATTCAATATTCAGATGTTCTCTATGTTACAAGAAAGTCTCCACATATGAAAGCCTTCAGGAACATCTAAAGTTTGCCCATAAGGATAAAATATGTTTATGTGTGTTATGTAACAGGGCATTCACAAGCCGTGAAGGTTTAAAAAACCACCATAAAAGCAAACATATAAACATATTTTCAAATTCACATTCCAAATATTTTCAGGCACATAAGTAGATCTGAATTCCAGAAAGAATACATGATTTTAAGTTAAACTGTGTGTTATTTCCTCACAATTAATTTACTGTGTTCAGGGGCATCATTTCAACTATCACCAAGGGAGGATTTTGATAAAGCACAATTTACTGCAGGGTTGGAATAAGACTTTTATAAAAAAGTCATCAAAGTCCGACTTTTTGAATTGAGTCAGACTTTTTTGAATTATTTCATTTGAATAAAAAAAAACAAATTTCATTTACCCAATGCAAAATAAAAAAAAAGAAACAAAAAAAACTTTGTTTTTATTCCCTTCAGAAATCTTATAGAATAACATCATAACATGTCATTTTTTCAAAACATTGAAAGTGATAACAAAATAATAGATACATCAATGTCGGCTAAATGAAAAAAGAATCTAGTCAGCTCTGGCCCTCTACCAGAGCTGACTAGATTCTTTTTTCATTTAGCCGACATTGAGATACATATAGATCCAGTATCATCCATAAAGTTCATAACACATGGAGAAAAAGTTTATTAGTAGAATATCCAAACATTTTTTCTCAGGGATCTATTATTCATGTCTGACTACTTGAAAGCCGATTTTGACACGTCACTTGATCACTGGTATGACGGTGAATTCAAAAAATTACGATGGCAAAAAGTGGGGTTAGATGGGAAGGTGAAGTTATTTAAAAAAAATGAAAAAAGCTATTTTCAGTTTTCTCAAATGATGGCTGGAAACTCCATATGTGAGCATGAAATTGAATTCTATTCAACTTGTACATCATCAACATCACTACTGTCAGAAAAAAAAGAGAATTGTAACAAAATTGAAGAATATTCGAAAAAATATAGCTATTTCCTATTCTCCTCCAAAAATTGCTCGAAACTGAATGTGGAATAGCAACTTAATAAATGTTTTATTTCTACTCACATTACTAAAATGACATTTAGCGTACGGATATGTACCACGCTAAATGATCGATTAATCACAGATTGACGATCTGTGATTTATTCAAAATATTAAACACGTTACCATGGCAACACGATTTCTTAAACACATTACCATGGCAACGGCAACACAGCTTCAGTAATTTGAGACATATGTCTGGCCTGTCAATTGTATTAACTGTCAACTGTTATTTTCGAATTTTGTATAAGAATTATTCAAACAATTTCCGTTTGTATCAGAATTCTTCATCAAAAATATATGCGAAATGTAGACAAAAGTGGAATTCAAAAGAATGTCCTGGTATACTTGCATATCTCCAAGAAGTGTAAAAATTAAGCGTCCATCTTTAAGAACAATTTACTTATTTTGCGCTAAGCAATGGACTGGACACATCTACAACTAATATCACTTATACGTGTCTCGCTGGTTGCAAGCAGTTGCATGAATTATGTTGTCAATTCCCATTCCTTTCGAATTATTTTGTTGGTTAGCAGGAATCAGGTATGTTAATGTAATTTTTGGAGTTCGATCGTAGAAAAAGCATAGTATGTAACGCGTTTATTAACTCTTCTAGACACTCGTTTATTAAACACTCGCTCTTCTCTGCTTCGCTCGTGCTTAAAATACTCGTTACTAAAATTACGTTTATAACACTTGTTACATAATATACTATTATGGATATTTTGTTATCTAACCCCACTTTTCGTCGCTTTATAGTATTATTTTTATTGATCACCATGCCGATGATCACGTGACGTGTCAAAATCGATTTTCAAGTTATCGGATAATATGCATTATGGATCGCCGAGAAAAACAAATTGATGCTGTGATAATAAACCTGTTCTCATATTTTATGACTTTATGGATGATACTTGATACTGTATATATATATCTGTTAGTAAAAATCTCTGTCATGCTTGAAATAACAAAGTCTTGCCAAAATACGATCGAATGTTTCAGTTCAAACTAGTTTAAATCAAAGGTAATAGTGCAATTTGTCTCATTTTTGAAAATTTGAATGAATTCATGACTTTTTCGAAAAGAGTCAATGGAATTAATTCACGAATTAAATCATTGATACCACAGACTCCTGTGAGATGATTAAACCAAACTTATTTTTTATATTTTCATAGAGAATACTTCAAAAAACGAATCTTAATTCTAGAAAACTTTAGTTCGAATGCTTCTACAGGCTCTTTGAACAATTGAATTGAATAATATTTTGTATTGTTATACCAGAAAGAATCTTCAAAATGTTAAAAGTTATATTATACAACACTATAAAATAAGTGTTTTCATGCATTTATTCTCATTCCAAAAGTATATTCAGGAATTTTAGTGTAGGGCAAGGAAAACTATATTAAACAATATAATTTATTTCTGTTGGACAATATACAATATCTTAACCTATCAGGAATACAATAAAGCCATAATTCAATATTATTATTATTATTATTAGTAAGTCTTTCTTCTATTACAAATAGAAATTAACGAATTTTATAACATAATGTACATAACTTTTCAAGTGTTATCTTAAATTAACAAAGTACATGAATGATTGAATCAAACTCTTCAATATACAGTGTGTCCCACTTTACCATGCTCACCATTGGTATCTTTTCAACGGTGAGAGATACGAGGTCGGTTAAATGACACCAAATGTGAAGTTTGTCAAGGCCAACTATAATGTGAAAAAATATTTTGATAAAATCTATTCGTTTTTGTTTTATACGCAGAAAACAGATTTTGATCATTTTCATGTCTCCTCCGTAACTTCTTTATTTATGAAAATATTCAAATAGGAAATTCACATTCTCATGACAGTTTTTCAAAGTGATTTCGAAAAAAATATGAAATTTATACCAACTCTTCTAGAATTTGAGATATCAGCACCAACTTTAGTTTTTCAAATGTAGGTAATAGCTCACTATGAATTAGTTACGAATAACTTTTTTTTCTCTTACAGATGATTATGTTGCAGTAATAGTTTTGTGTTGATAACAACGGAGTTATCGTAATTTATACAGAAACAAATAATTATTTGGAAGCCGCCATCTTGAATTCATCAATTTTAACAAAAAAATCATGATCTCCGACCTCAAAAACCCCCACTTACCAATTTTGAATGGAATCGGACCAAATCTTGTCCGCCATCTTGGAGCAGTCATTTTTTTTTAATTTCAACAAAAATTCCATAATGTATTGTGGACAAGATTTGGTCCGATTCAAAATTGGTAAGTGGGGGTTTTTGAGGTCGGAGATCATGATTTTTTTGTTAAAATTCATAAATTCAAGATGGCGGCTTCCAAATATTTTTTTGTTTTTGTATAAATGACGATAAGTCCGTTGTTATCAACACAAAACTATAACTGCGACATATCTTCGGTAAGAGAAAAAAAAGTTATTCATAACTAAGTCATAGTGAGCTATGGCCTACATTTGAAAAACTAAAGTTGGTGCTGATATCTCAAATTCTAGAAGAGTTGCTATAAACATATTTTTTTCGAAATCACTTTGAAAAACTGCCACGAGAATGTGAAATTCCTATTTGAATATTTTCATAAAAAAAGAAGTTACGGAGGAGACATGAAAATGATCAAAATCTGTTTTTTGCGTATAAAACAAAAACGAATAGATTTTATCAAAATATTTTTTCACATTATAGTTGGCCTTGACAAACTCCACATTTGGTGTCATTTAACCGACCTCGTATCTCTCACCGTTAAAAAGATACCCATGGTGAGCATGATAAGTGGGACACACTGTATGCACATTGACTATTCACATGTTTGTATCTTAAAATTATAACCGGTATGATTGTTAAGTTAGAGAGTATTCCAAGAGAAATCAGAATGATAAAATATCCGAATTACTGAAATTCTTTACTGGGTGTTGAAATACCGACAGCCTCTTCATAGTCAGAACTTGACTTCTTTGATTTCACTTTTACTAAAAAAAAAAAAAATACACATGATCCACTCATGCAGCTTCGTCTATTTTTAAGACATGACGGAAATATTACGATTTTTTCAAATATTTTATACTTTTATTATGCACTGCATGAGTTAAAGATAAGTCAAATGGAATTAAACAAAAGTGAAATTTTCATCAGGAAAATATTTGAAGCCCCATTTCTGCAAAATCACGACGGTACTTTTGAGAAAACGGTGATTCTTATGCACTGAATCAGATATTTGCACCATATTGAATAGAAATTTCATGTTCTGATGATATTATTGAGATCCAGACAAACTATCAAACTTATCAGGCGAAGATCACTTACCTTCTCGAAAAAATCAATTCATTTTCCAATCAATGCATCAATAAATTCACACTATGAGTATCGGGTTCAATAATATTGAAATAAAATATACCTTTTTCTTTTTTATCTTTGGACTTCTCCTTCTTTTCCTTTTTGACTCCTCCAATTTCTTCATCCAATTCTAACAAATTCGATTCTTTAGGCTGCTTTGGCTTCTTCCCTTTGAGTTTTTCACTTTTCTTCTTACTGGACTTTTCCTTATTCTCCGTCTCGTTCTCTCTATTCTTCCGTTTCAGTTTCTCTGTCTGTTCTGTCAGGTTCTCCTTTTCTACCTTTTTCCTCGTGTGCTTCTTCTCTTTCTCCTTCTTTGCTTTCGGTTCCTTCACTTCATTATCTGGTTTCTGAGTATAGTCATAGATAGGCCTACAATCATTATCAAGATGAAGCTCAATATACAGGGAGATTCACGTTTTTTGGAGAACGTAAAAATCCATGTAGCAACAGTTTTCTAAAACCTAAAAAATTGGTTTCTGAATACCGTCAGTCTTCAAAATATTCTTACAAGACGCATCAGCAGCGCGTCAGTCATGAAAAAAAAGTATGGTCGATGGTTAAACTGTCTTCTAAAATGTTGAATTTGGTATCAACAGTCATTAATCAAGAGGTTGCCATGGTATTATGAGAATTATGTAATTCCACCCACTAAGCAGAATTGGAAACAATGTTGATGCAATGTTGAAACAATTACTGAAATGGACGTTCAGCAATATTGCAAAGATGAAGTTTGATAATGTAGCATTGCAGCAATATTATATGTTGCTGTGACATTGCTTGAATGTTACATTTACAAATTTTACATTTGCAATATTGCTGAACGTCAGTTTCAGTAAGTGCTACAACCTTGCATCAACATAGCAGTATAACAGTTTGAGATTTTTCCAAAAGTCGTCGAGATGTCCGATAGCGAGTGACATTTGTTTCATTATCTCAAGAAACATTGGTGTTTATGATAGGGATATATAACATAGCATGAATTCGGCACTTTCTGGTTCAATCCCAAGAAAATCTAAACGGAAATATAAAAAATGCTGAAGTGACTAAAGAAAATGTCGAAACGATGTCGGATATCTGACGCTAAAATCAGAAGTTGTGAAGAGTTCAACTGTAGAATGGGCATTTATTCTATGTTAAAGTGTATGCTCAAAATATGAGATACAATTGATTCAAGGGAGTTCTAAACATGGTTCAACGTTTAGATTGATGGCCGTTACTCTGAATAATACCCGTAAAATATCACTTTGCAACCTCCTTTCCGACTGATTAAAGTTCAAGTTCAAGGTATCAAAGTGATCAGAGGTAAAAATCCGAACTATTTCCGGAAATTACTTTGAATTTTCTACTCACAAGTGCAAATCGATATCTAATGCTCTGTGGGGATCATCTTTTGCTGCATGATCGCTATCGGAATCCGATAAAGTAGCTCCTTCAGGCAACTCCATATCCCTTCTCACTTCTATCGCGGGTTCCTTATCGAACATTCCATCCGAAGAACTGAAAACGGTACAAGGTGAATCATTTCAACTATACAGGGTGTCCGGAAAGGTCATGTCGTAAATGATAGGGCTGATAAAGTGAGCTTAAATAATGTTAAGTACTTCATATAAAAAAAATGTGTATCGCACTTCCTTAGGAAGTTATTGACCTCGAAAGTTTCTGCAAGTTCATACAAACGCATACTCATCATTACTAAACTCATTGAATACTGGGAGTGAGATTAAATAACGTTCTTCCCGATGCCTTGAAAAATATCAACTCAGGTCATTGCTTCAAGAAAAACTTCGAGAGCAGAGGCATGAAGATGATCTCATAACCTAGGGAAATTTTTGAAATTGTCTTTTTTTCTCTTTCATCTACAGAATGGTCTCAAAAAATTAACTTTCTGGTTTTGCAGTCAGCGTTTTTTTCTCGTCAACCCGTTTTTAGAATCTCATTTTGAAGCTGAAACTTTAGATAAAGAGTTGAAGATCAGAATTGACTCGAAGAGAACATTATACAGTGTGTCTCACTTCTATTGGAAGCACCCCTGTATGTTTCCTAATTGTTGAGTTAGGATTCTGAAACTCACAGGGAGCGGGAGATATACTGAAAATAATCACTATGACCAAGTACCCAACTAGCATTTTCAGTCACAGGCACCATGGTTCAAGAAACTATTACCTATATTTAGTGATAATAACGTATTTATCACTTATTTCAGAACTTCATAGTATAAATGTCAGTGATAGTTATTTAGTGAGTGAAAATTACGTAGTTTTTACACTAGATAATAACTTCAAAGTGAGAAATTCTCATGGCTTATTACGAAGTAACTATTTCGAAACTGTCACTCCTCAAAACTACTCTTAAGGTTTCGGAACTTTGGATATATTATTACGGTAACGCTTACCACCCCAAGAAGGCTTCACAGTTGCAATTTCTCTATGGTCACCAATTAGGTTTCTACGACGTTGTCGTTACTTGATCGATCACCTAATAATTTAGTCAATTCTTGGTGATATTTCAAGTAACATATTGGTAATTCCTACTCAAACAATTCCTTCATAGTTGAAACAACTTTTCGGTAATTATATTCAGTTACCAATACATAGGTTATCATAACTGACGAGTTCCAAAAGTAACTTTCTGATTCATTTTCGACTGGAAGCCATATTGATTGATGTGATAACCATTTGAACAGGAAATAATTTTGGTTTTTCTTGTTGATAAACATCATTTTATGAAGAATAATAGCATTCGTTCGATCACAAATTGCATAATAATGGAAATTAACATGATTTACGATGATTTTTGAAAAATAGCCGAATGAAATAAAACCATATTTTTGGTGAAATGAGCCGTATTTTGTGGGCGCATCTTGAATTTCGAGGCAAAATCATCACATTTATCGAAAAACTGAATGTTGTTCGAATTTTTCAAGTTCGAGTATCAATTATTTCGCGTGTTTGTCCTTGTATTATTTATTGAATGGTTAGGCATATTGGACTTGTTCATTTTTCGTGAATGTGAACTTCATGGATGAAATGAAGAATAATAAAGAGAGAAAATAATATTTTTATGAAGTGGAAAAGAAATAGAAAGTCAGGTAGGAAAATTTACTACATCTTTACGTAATTTCGACGTCGACGGGTCGTAAGCATTACGTAATTGTGTGAGTTCCCGCTACGTCGGCAAACCGTAATAATTACTCGTGATTTGTTCCCCATTTTGGTCGTAAATACGTAGTAACGACGTAATTATAACGTAACCGCAACTAGTAAATATTACTTAATAGTCGACCCAATAGTCGTAATTACGTAATCGCGACTATAAATGCTAGTTGGGTAGAGTCATCTCCAGTGATAAACACTGCTCGTCAACAGCCTTGGCACCACCCAAATTTCCGGAAAATATTATTAGGAGCCAAGACACCAAAAGAAAAGGAAACAAAATTAATGACTACATATTTTTTATGGAAAATTTTCAGTTCGGGGAAATTCAATTTTATCACTTCTCATGGAAGCACCCCCGTATCTCACGTAATTATTGATATTTGCAGGAGCGAAAGGGACGTTTTTGAATCCGAAGTAATTTTCAACCAATCTTGCCTCCTTATATCATTTTTGTGGGTGGTTCCAAGGATGTTGGCGAGCAGTGTATATCACTGGAGACGACTCCACTTGTTCATAGTGTGTATTTTCATTATATCTACTGCTCTTGCAAATTTCAGAATCCTAACTCAACAATTACGAAAGATACAGGGGTGCTTCCATTAGAAGTGAGACACACTGTATAATGTTCATCTTGAGCCAATCCAGATCTCCATATCTCTTCATCTGAAGTTAAAGCTCCCAAATGAGCCTGAGATTTCAAAAATCGGTTGATGAGGAAAAAAGTTATGACTGCAAAACCAAAAAGTTAATTTTTTGATATCACTCTGTAAATAAAAGAGATAAGGAGACAATTCGAGAATTGTCCCAAGATAATGAAATCATCTACATGTCTACTGTCAAAGTTAAAAAAAAAAGTTTTTCTTCATTTGAGATACTTTTGAAATTTCCGAAATTTTGCCCAGTTTCAGGTAACACCCTGTAGCGATTTTATGTGAAGAACCTATGTTCTGAAGAATTACGAGATTATAGCTGAAGGACTGGGCTAGCGAACAGTGTGATTCGAATTCAAATCGCTCAAAGCAGAAAAAAGTTATTCATATTTCAACAGAGGCAAAATTTTGGGGTGTGACGAAATTAGTGTTGCGTGGTTTAGATGTAGAGAAATCTCCAGATTTCGAGGTAGAATAATCTTCCGACATTTTGATCGCTTGTTCCCCGATTTCTCAAAAACTGAGTTGAATCACATCATTTAGCGGAATTTGTGTTTAGGGATCTGTTCTTTTTTTTACCATGCCACGCCCATTCCCCGTATACAGCGACATCTATTGAACAAATTTGAACTGTTTTTATGCTGACCTAGAAATTGAGAGATGTCACTGGTGACAGATACAGCTACCTACATTGCATACAGCGATGACGGCTTAGCCGTCATTCTGTAGCAATGCAAAATGCACATTTGCTTGCTTGTTATGTTATGATAATGATGGAAGTAAGATATGGTGCGCGTATTCGGTCATTATTACGTATTGAAAATTTCAGAAAAATCACTCGACCGCCTAATATGATTTCTCTACGTCACAACGAGCGAATCGTTGATTCTACATTTTCCCGCTAGATGGTGATGCTGCTATTGCTGCTGTGACGAATGCAAATAAAATGGCAAATGGTATTTTAGGTACGCAGAACATATGTAACAGTGGGATTATTCAACTCTGAATTCGAAAAATCTGCAACAATTTCAAAACTGAACATAATTGTGCAAGGTCGCCATCTATTAGGAGATCGACGGAACCATTTGATTGCTCTCGCTGTTCTTGAGTGGAGTGAAATTTTTGAAACAAATGCGCACCAGTAATTACACCATATCTTACTTCCATCATTGTTATGATCATATAGGTTGTTTTTTCATTCTCAGCTGACTTTTTAGAGTGGTAATTTCCTCTAATTATTGATTGAAGATTAGAACTGATCTGTGACACCATTTAAACCATGTGTAAACGTGTCGTGAACACTCGCTCGGTGAAATTCGGAGGCTTGGAGTTGGTGCAAAACGCCATGACATGATCGATCATTGTGCTCCGGACGAATTTGTAAAGATTATCTTTTCCTTGCAAGATAATTAGTTGCTATATTCATATTAAATGGTACAATATACAATATATTATTCAGGTATTTTATTTCTAGAAATCATAAAGATCAAACACCACCTACCTACTATTGAGTGCCATTGACTACTCACTCATGAAATGATCGAACGCAAAATAAGAGGAAATATCAATGAAATTACGAGATTAGCTCAGCAGCGAAAGGCAAATGACATGTTTTGACATTTCATGAGATACATAACCAATAATTTGAAAGAATTCTCATAAATCAACAAAAAACAAATGAAATCTTTGCGATTACCCGTATGTGCTGCCATCAAGCAATCATACAATGAACTTAGTTATTGGGCTGTCATGACATTCAGGCAGGTCACTTGATATTTAGCCGTCATTGACTGAGGCCATTACTTTCCATAAACATTTGGTATCATAGCATACAACGACCATTATTCACTCACCTTTCAGATTTATGTTTCTTCTTTTTGCTCTTCTTCTTCTTGGACGATTTTTTGTCGGCATTGACGTTGAGATACTTGTCGGATCTCTTTTGACGGAGTACCTTGAGAGGTACGTTCAAATTGAGTTCCGTCACCGGAATGTTTTCGACAGCTTCCTCAGCTGCGCCATTACCAACCCCTTTCAGATAATGGGGGTTGTTTTGTTGTTCGTATTTTCTGACTTCTCGACTCTGGAAATTGTCAACGAGATATTCTATGTCAGAAAACGGGAAGTAGAGAAAAACGTTGAACAATTTAAGGTACATTCTATGAAAAAACCGAGCGGTTACTTTCATGATTCTTCTTCCATTTTTATGAAATTTCGACCAACTCGTATATTTATGTTTCCGAAGGATAGCATGAATAACTTGTTCTTAAGAAAATCTGATGACTTGATCATTAAACAGGGATAAACAGTTAAAAAGTGAGTGGTTAAAATTAAGCATCATTATGTTTTGGAGTGAAGTGTGATCGCTTCTTAAAACAATGATTTTAGATTCACGTCATTATCATTTTTTTTATTGAAGTTACGAGTGTTTTGAAAAATTATGGGATTTTTATTTCAATTTTAATAATAATTCAGAACCAGTAGAGCATCTTTGTGATGAAATCCAGAGACGTATTCGTCGTCGACCGGCCTTGACTTGCTCTTCATGAGGAACTTGAAGCGAAAGGCGAGTAGACAATTTTATTTAAATGTAATTATCACTCAAATACCTTTCAATTTCATATTTTTGAGACTTTTTTGGTTGATTTTTAGGTGCTGAAATCATCAATAATGCCACGTTAATTTTCAAACGACTAGAAATTTACCAACAGTAAAAACTGAAGCCACGATTTCGTGAGTAGGGGCAGGCGATAGCACAGTTGCTTCAAAAATATTGGTTACTCCATAATTCATAAATTCTCAATTGAGTATTTGTTTAGCAATATAATTCAATCGTCTCGAAATTTTCCCTTATGATTTGTGGATAATTGCTTATAATAAATTTGTGTAAATGAAAATTAAATTAATTCACACTAGAGGACATTTAAATCGGTGAACGTGACAACCACGGCTCACGACTTGTGGGCGTGGTCTTGTCAGTTCTCAGCATTCAGCACAATGCCGCCAAGTCTCCAACATTCACATGATATTTTGTTTTGGAGAATTAGAAATATTTGGATATGCTGGTTGCTCAAAAAGGTCAAGAATGAACTAAAACATCATGTGTAATTGGAGACTTGACAACCTTGCTTCATGAGTGGAAATGGAAGATTATCTGACCAATAACGAAACGTCACCATTTATTCGACGTATCGCCAAATGGCGGACATGAAGGTTCGTTTGAAATGACCTCTGGAATTCAACAATTTCGAACAACACATACTCATTATTCACATAAAAAAGCGTGAGAAGGGTTGCAAAAATTGATTTAGGTTCCTAACGGCACAGTGGAGTAATTGAACGCCAATAATTCATCATCAGTTTACTCGCCCATTCCTCAAGATTGCTCGAGAAATTTGATCAACTCGATGCCACGGCGTTTGGATGCTGTAATTCTTTGATGTTTCTTGTAATATTTTTGTTTTGCCGGTAAATGCAAAAAACGGGGCGAGAATGAGCGATATTGATTTTTAGAAGTTTTTACAACTTGTTGATCGATATTTCTATGTAGGTTCTTTCTGAATTATTGTTGATAAATATAAAACAAAATCCATACTTTCTTAGAACACTTGTCTTTTCTCTTAAAAAAAAGATATTGACGTGAATCCCGTGTTGAAACGGGATCACACTCCAATCTAAAACACGAAGAAGCTCAGTTTAACCACTCACTTTTGACACAAGGATTTCAGGAGTTAAAGATGAAAGAGCAACTTTCTTTTTCTCTGTATCACGATTAAGCTATCAGGTTTTCTTTGGACCTAAAATTCAGGTTAACACTCCGAAACACGAATCTACGATTTGGCCGAAAAAAAGTTACAGGTCGATCAATTCCGGTAACATTTTTTGTGGCCGTTTTTTATGCCGTTGAGTAGTAGTTCAGAAAATCAGAAGTGATGATTGGCAGTCATCAATACCTTTTTCATTTCCTCTTCAGTGGGCTCTTGATAAACAATTGACCTTCTTTCCGATTTGACGAACAAATTTTCAGTCATTTCCGGTTCACTGTCGGTATCTGATTCCTCTATTGGTTCATTTATCCAAGCATCCAAGTCCAGACTGTAATATTGACCAATAATTTTGTGAACATGGCAACAGTGCAAAAACCCAACAAATCTGCAGATTACGTTTGAGAATGTTGGTAAAAAAATAGACAGTGAAATAATGACCTTTTTTGTGATATCAAATGTGAATGTTGATTGAACGGAAGATAAAAAAATCCAAAAGATACTTTCTACAATAATTCTTCTTCTCCTACACACCTCAATTCCTTTAACTGCTAGCACTTTTTGACTGTTGGATAAATAACTATTTCAATTACCATTTTTGTCAATAATCTTTGAAAATTTACCGATTGCTCATCTTTCATCACAAATAAATTGACAAGATCTAATATTCAAATTCATATCTTCATTAGAAGACGAAATATTTGATCAATCGAGATTTTGGAGGTTATGTAATACTCACCCATCAGGAATGGGTACTTTTTTCTGAGCCTTCGGAGCTACAGGATTCAATTCACCAGAAAACAAACTCAGCAGTTCATCGGAAATCAAATACGATTGCTCGTTTATAGGCTTTGATTCCATGGAACTGTCAGTTTCCATGATGTTATTGCTTGACGAACTTTTTCCTGCAATAAATGAGGAAAAATGCCATCACACTAATAAAGACCGATGTGGAGGACAATTTTCGTGTAGAGATAATATGATTGTGATTTTTAATTGACTATATATACAAGAATAGTAGATTGTTTTATTAGGATCAAAAGTGACACTTCGTTTGACAAGCGAATTTTGCATTTGCGAGGCGGAGCGTTTAGCGAAGCCGAGCGAAAGCAAAATTTGCGAGTCGAACAAAGTCACTTTTGATCCGAATGAAACATGCTATTTTTTCTGCAACCGAAACAATTAACTCAAATAAACATGTGAAGTAACCACCAATGCCGTGCCATATGTATGCAATGCAACAAATATTGACAGATAATCCATGTGGTGAGAATACTCTACCTGCATTTACAGCAGGTTAGGTATTCTAGGATGTTCGAATTGTAGTTTCAATATAAATACAATCACAGAGTGACATATTTGTGTATGGACCAGGTGCTCTAATGGCAAATACCGCGCCAGTGCCAGCTATAGGAACAAGACGTGGAAAATGTTAGGTTAGTGAGCATATCAACAATGATAATAGTGATTATTTATTCCTCTCCATACTGTGTTTGACTTGAACAAATGAAGCTGAACAATATCGTTGTTTGAGACAAAAAACTATTGCTTGCCGTGATTATTCAAAAACAAGTTATCCATCCCGAGAATAACGAATGAAATACAGATCAAGCAAGTATCTGAATCTTGATGGCTTCCCTGATCAAAACAAAAATACTCAACTGAGATGTTTATAATTCCAATACTGAACTATAATAAGGTGTATTTATATCTCCAGCATGGGTATGAAATGCCAAATCTGCTGAAATCGGAAACACATCAGGTATGCGTCTCAACCCAAATAACCAACCGTCACAATGTTGTTTATTCTTTATGACGTCCAGTAGATCCTTTTTAGATCCTAGGAGCTAAAGTTCAACTTTAGCTCCTAGGAACTAAAATTTAACTTTAGCTCCTAGGAACTAAATATGTTGCCTAGCAACATACCTATTATTGTGTCAGTAATAGAAACGTCAATTTAAGAGCTAATTTTGGTATCAAAACAGACGACTTTTGTGTCGGTTGCAGAAAAATATGATTTTCTCCAGAAATTAATAATCCTCGCTTCAAGTTTCTATTATGTTCAATGTTGATGTATACTAGAATTAAAAACACAACCAATTACCCCTCCCGCATATCGACGCACTTGAAATACTCACTCGCCGTAATCTCTTCTTGGACGATCCCGATGACAATCAACGATGTGCTGGCACGTTCCTGCACTTCCAGTTCACCGGATTTAACGCTATCGTTGAGTTTGTCGGTGAGAGATTCGCACACCCTGATTATGTCGTCGTATCTGTTGTCAATTTCGTACGTTCTCACAATGTGAGCGAATATTTTCAGGATGTTCTGCAGGAAGACCGACTCGATATGTTGCGGCACGAACTTGTATTTCAACATTGCTTCGAGCGTTTGCTCCGGTTTCTTCAATTCGCTACAAGTAATTGTTATTCATCTATCTATCATCAATTTACAACCATACAATGTGTTTATAACTTGTATGACCCTATATATAATAGTTTGGTACATGTATAACCCTATATAGTACAAGAGATTTTCATTTGTTGTTGAAATGACGTCAATAAAGAATTGCAATACGAACTGTAATTCTAATATCAATCTTTATTTCAATATCCAATATCAATTATAACCATACAAATACACTCCATTATCTATCAAGCATCGAACGTATTGGTCCTTCGAGCCGGATCTATTCAAATCAAACCTTCAAGAGCTGGAGTAAGAGTGAATGCCCAGCAGCCGGAACATTCACAAGTAGCAAAAAGCAGTTTAAGCGAACACAATCAATGTGTTTTGACTTTTCGAAAGTTTTATTCATGGTGATAGAAGAAAAATATGGTACTATAGCTGAATTATTCAAAGACGAGATTGTTTAGGACTTAACCTTGAAGGGTATCCAGCAAAATGTTGCCACTGCCATAAAAATCAAGCTCCAACAGCACAGATTAGTGAAGGAATGTTGCATCAGGGCCGGATTAAAATAAAGTTATTTATAAGCCTTCAGAATAGTAGTTAGTGATAGTCATAGATGTGCTCGTCCACTATGTTATGCTATGTACAACACTAGTAAAAAACTACCAAAAACTCATTTCCAAATTAAATAGGTAGCTAATTCAAAATTGAATAGATAAGATTCAAGTCAATTCGCATACATACTTACATATCTCCCAAATCTGTTGTTGAGAACTAAATTTATATCTGATGTTTTGAGCTCAAGATTCATTCTTATGAACACACGAAGGAGGACGAAGGAAGAAGAAATGAATCCGTGGAAAAATGAATTCAACATCATAAATAATTTCGACGACAGTGAAATGAATATATTCAAAAAGAAAATTAAAATTCACCTAACGAATTCACCGCATAGCCAGGCAGCAGCGTACAAAACCTCTTGCATGATAGTAAATTGTGTCGTCGAGGTATATATTTCCAACACTTGAGCCATTTCCGTTACTGCAAAGGACCTTATGGCTTGGACACGTATGCACACGTCCATTAATTGAGCTCCAATGACATGACCTGAAATAATAATTAGCTATCTTTTTTTCTGACAGGTAGGTACAGATGAAATTGCGAAAAAACAATTCATCGAGATAGACCATGGGAAAGTAGGAAATTTCTCGCTCTTCTTTTTCCTATCAGTGTCACTGAATTATTCGTGAAATACCTGCACCTGATACTGCCGTGAGTGATCACAATCAATTTGAAGGTTGATTCCAAGGATTTCACATTCAAAATGTAATACTGAATAAAGGAATTAAAAAAACTTTGAAATTTGTGCGATAAATGATGGTAGCTAGTTCACATTTTTCGAATTCGTGTATATCGGAACAGAATACGTGTGAAAAAAAATAATAAACCAATGGGGAAGTTTCCTTCGAATGAAATTTCATAAAATAAGTTCGGAACTCTCCAGTTTTATGTCCACGCTGAACAGAATGGCGACCGATAAAGTCCAAGTCGTTTTCATTTTCAAATTAACGCAATTTCTAATTTTCGGGGCGACAAACTGTGAATCTAGTCAGAAAATAGCTGAAGTCTGAAGAATATAGCTAGCGAATAGCTAACGAATGAAAAACGAATTAAAAAACTAGAAGAAGTGAAAATGGTAAACAAAAACATACATAACCACTAATGCACTCGGGGCAGGAATGCAGAAGGTAGTCGGCTTCATTCTGACAGGTTATGGTTTTGTTATTTATGCATTGAAATATCTCGAATAGAGCTCGATCCGAAACGAAAATATCATTGAATCAATGAATCACTATGGACTACATTCAATGATACTATCCTTCCTAATTTACAGCCATCGGTCAGAACAGAATGAAGCCGACACCCATGGCTCCTTCCTCTTGTTGTGCCTGTCAGTATTTTGAGTGGTGTTGACGGACTCGAAGTATTAGGCGCTGTTGCAAGATATAATCTGTAACTTTCCTAGAAAATCGATCTGTTTTATTAAGGAACGAATTCTTTAGCGAAAAAATGACTGACAAGTTATGAATAAGATAATATAGCGATAGTGAAAAGTTATAGATACCGCAAAATATCATAATTAATCTTTATTAGTAATCAACTTCATTCAGCAAATGAGAGATTTATGGGAATTATTTATAATACTTGACAAAGTAGGATTGAAGAACCTATTCTATCCCATTGCTGTTATGATATTGTTATTATGCATTCAAAGAACAATTTCCAGAAATCTGGACATATTGATGATGTCGGCAACGTCGAACTAGCACAGGGAATCGTATTTCAACTCTGTGTGAATGTCGATTTTCAAAAAGTGAGCCATAGAAATGGTGGAGGAGCCAAGTTCCTCTTTTATTTATTTTAAGTGAAATTTGATCTTACGAAAAAAAGAAAGAATACGTATATATTAATTTCTTACAAACTTCACAGTGAGATAAAAACCACAATATAGGAAACTTCCCCATTTTTTAAATTTTTTTCTGGAATGGCTGAAAAATTAGAAAATATTATATCAAAAGATATGGGTTTCACTTTTTCATGATACTGCAATTTTCAAGTTACCTGATACACAGATTCAATGCCAGCAGATATATATATATACAGGCTGATTCACGGTGGATGGCACATTAGACGTTTCTGGTGAACCAGACAACGGATCATTTTGAAAATTTGATGGAAGGCATATTTGGACATTCTCTAGCCAACTAAAATATTTTCGACAATGCGGTGTTGCCGCTTCTATTAGAAAGCAGTAGCAACTTTGATTTTTCAAATGGAACACTCTGTATTTTATTGCATTTTTAGATTCTCCCTGAAGAGCTGATTTCATCGATGTATCTCACTTGGGGTCTAGCGGAAATGATTACAGAGATATAGGGTGTGAAAAATCGACATTTTTCAACTTTAGGAATTTTTTTTGTCGAAACTATTCATTATTGGTCAAAACGGCTCACATGTCCCTATCTCAACTTTTGATCAATTATCTACTAACATTTAATTGAAACAAATACAAGGTGGTGCAGAATTCAGAATCTTGATCACCTGGTATATGTCCCAATTAAATATCAGTAGATAGTTAATCAAAAGTTGAGATAGGGACATGTAAGCCGTTTTGAGCAATGATGAATAGTTTCGACACAAAAAAATCCTAAAGTTGAAAAATCTCGATTTTGAACACCCTATATCTCTGTAATCATTTCCGCTAGACCCCAAGTTTGATACATCGATGAAATCAGCTCTTCAGGGAGAATCTAAAAATGCAATAAAATACAGAGTGTTCCATTTGAAAAATCAAAGTTGCTACTGCTTTCTAATAGAAGCGGCAACACCGCATTGTCGAAAATATTTTAGTTGGCTAGAGAATGTCCGAATATGCTCTCCATTGAATTTTCAAAATGATCCGTTGTCTGGTTCACCAGAAACGTCTAATGTGCCATCCACCGTGAATCAGCCTGTATATATATATATGTTATCTCACTGAGAAAGGGATTGAATAAAAATTGTGGTCCATAAAAAAAGGAACCAAAAGCTCTACAAAATAGTGATACCAAATCAATCTCCTGTTGAACAATCTACTAGATACTACCCAACTGTTTTTCGGTTCAACTTTAGAACTTTTGATTCTCAATTCTCGATAGGATATCATACCAAATTTCATGAGAAAAATATAATTTGTTTTTTTGAATGATGCATGCCATCACTTCCTCTACACTCTAAATATTGAATTAATTTTTTCGTAATTTTGGATATAACCTCTTCAAGATGAACACCAAAAAACATTGTTTGACAGAAGGTAGATTTGGTCGCACTAATTTAAAAGGCTTTTGATCTCAGATATTAGTGTCAAGAAAACTTTTAGAAGGAATGGAAATCAAGATTTGAAAAACAGTAACCAACTTCATAAGTATTTTCCACTTACCTTGTTTAGATCCAAATTCCATCTGAGCCAATTCCACCAAAACGGTGATGTACCACTCAAAATTAGTGATGAACTGGTAGTTATTCTGAGAACAAATCAAAATGATTTTGCTTAACAGTTCATCTCGATACACAGTACCTTCAGCCTTATCCATGTGTACCATCAATTTTTTCACTATTTCCATAAGGTTTTTTTTTGAAACCTAAGGAATTGAAACATTCACAAAATCAACAACATTTTTGCGAAAGTATATTCTGTTTTTAATGACGAATATAACAAATTAACAAGAAATAAATTTTGAAAAAGATTGAGTTTTATGAACAAGACAAAACTGTTGAAAAAGAATGAATATTTCTCACCATTCCATATAACAAATCTAGAGCTCTCAATCTGATGGACTCATCTTTATCTTCCATACATTGTAGAATGAGATCCTTATGTGCCTGTACACTTTTTGGATGAGTTTTCAAAATTTTCGACATGGCCAGCAATCCTAGATATTTAACTAAAAAAAATCACCTGAATGTCCCCATTTTAATTTTCTAATCTCGTTCGAATTATACAGGGTGATTTTTCTGACCGTCTATAACAATCAGCATCAAAAACAAAGATGACAAAATCCAAACTTTTTTCAAAGCAGAGCTAGCTCATTTCTGACTGCACCAATGACTTTTCTGGGTCGAAAAACTGCCTAATTAAGTCGCAAAACCGAAATGAAGTCGATACTTCGACAGACAGCGAAGATGTTTTTCGATTTCGAAACATTGAGCAATAAAACCAATGACAAAATCCAAACTTTTTTCAAAGCAGAGATAGCTCATTTCTGACTGTACCAATGACTTTTCTGGGTCGGAAAACTGCCTAATTAAGTCGCAAAACCGAAATGAAGTCGATACTTCGACAGACAGCGAAGATGTTTTTCGATTTCGAAACATTGAGCAATAAAACCAATGACAAAATCCAAACTTTTTTCAAAGCAGAGCTAGCTCATTTCTGACTGCACCAATGACTTTTCTGGGTCGAAAAACTGCCTAATTAAGTCGCAAAACCGAAATGAAGTCGATACTTCGACAGACAGCGAAGATGTTTTTCGATTTCGAAACATTGAGCAATAAAACCAATGACAAAATCCAAACTTTTTTCAAAGCAGAGCTAGCTCATTTCTGACTGCACCAATGACTTTTCTGGGTCGAAAAACTGCCTAATTAAGTCGCAAAACCGAAATGAAGTCGATACTTCGACAGACAGCGAAGATGTTTTTCGATTTCGAAACATTGAGCAATAAAACCAATGACAAAATCCAAACTTTTTTCAAAGCAGAGATAGCTCATTTCTGACTGCACCAATGACTTTTCTGGGTCGGAAAACTGCCTATTTAGGTCGCAAAACCGAAATGAAGTCGATATCTCGACAGATAGCGAAGATTTTTTTCGAATTCGGTATACAGAGCATAAAGTCCGATGTTGAAATCCAAACTTTTTTCAAAGTAGAGCTAGCTCATTTCTGACTGCACCAATGACTTTTCTGGGTCGGAAAACTGCCTAATTAGGTTGCAAAACCGAAATGAAGTCGATATCTCGACAGATAGCGAAGATTTTTTTCGATTTCGAAACATTCAGCAATAAAGCCAATGACAAAATCCAAACTTTTTTCAAAGTAGAGATAGCTCATTTCTGACTGCACCAATGACTTTTCTGGGTCGAAAAACTGCCTAATTAGGTCGCAAAACCGAAATGAAGTCGATATCTCGACAGATAGCGGAGATTTTTTTCGATTCCGAAACATTGAGCAATAAAGCCAATAACAAAATCCAAACTTTTTTCAAAGTAGAGATAGCTCATTTCTGACTGCACCAATGACTTTTCTGGGTCGAAAAACTGCCTAATTAGGTCGCAAGACCGAAATGAAGTCAATATCTCGACAGATAGCGGAGATTTTTTTCGATTTCGAAACATTCGGCAATAAAGCCTATGACAAAATCCAAACTTTTTTCAAAGTAGAGATAGCTCATTTCTGACTGCACCAATGACTTTTCTGGGTCGACAAACTGCCTATTTAGGTCGCAAAACCGAAATGAAGTCGATATCTCGACAGATAGCGGAGATTTTTTTCGATTTCGAAACATTGAGCAATAAAGCCAATAACAAAATCCAAACTTTTTTCAAAGTAGAGATAGCTCATTTCTGACTGCACCAATGACTTTTCTGGGTCGAAAAACTGCCTAATTAGGTCGCAAAACCGAAATGAAGTCGATATCTCGACAGATAGCGGAGATTTTTTCGATTTCGAAACATTGAGCAATAAAGCCAATAACAAAATCCAAACTTTTTTCAAAGCAGAGATAGCTCATTTCTGACTGCACCAATGACTTTTCTGGGTCGAAAAACTGCCTAATTAGGTCGCAAAACCGAAATGAAGTCGATATCTCGACAGATAGCGGAGATTTTTTTCGATTTCGAAACATTCAGCAATAAAGCCAATGACAAAATCCAAACTTTTTTCAAAGTAGAGATAGCTCATTTCTGACTGCACCAATAACTTTTCTGGGTCGAAAAACTGCCTATTTAGGTCACAAAACCGAAATGAAGTCGATATCTCGACAGATAGCGAAGATTTTTTTTCGAATTCCGTATACAGAGCATAAAGTCCGATGTTGAAATCCAAACTTTTTTCAAAGCAGAGCTAGCTCATTTCTGACTGCACCAATGACTTTTCTGGGTCGGAAAACTGCCTAATTAGGTAGCAGAACCGAAATGAAGTCGATATCTCGACAGATAGCGAAGATTTTTTTCGATTTCGAAACATTCAGCAATAAAACCGATGACAAAATCCAAACTTTTTTCAAAGCAGAGATAGCTCATTTCTGACTGCACCAATGACTTTTCTGGGTCGAAAAACTGCCTAATTAGGTTGCAAAACCGAAATGAAGTCGATATCTCGACAGATAGCGGAGATTTTTTTCGATTTCGAAACATTCGGCAATAAAGCCTATGACAAAATCCAAACTTTTTTCAAAGCAGAGATAGCTCATTTCTGACTGCACCAATGACTTTTCTGGGTCGAAAAACTGCCTAATTAGGTCGCAAAACCGGAATGAAGTCGATATCTCGACAGACAGCGAAGATGTTTTTCGATTTCGAAACATTGAGCAATAAAACCAATGACAAAATCCAAACTTTTTTCAAAGCAGAGATAGCTCATTTCTGACTGCACCAATGACTTTGCTGGGTCGAAAAACTGCCTAATTAGGTCGCGAAACCGAAATGAAGTCGATATCTCGACAGATAGCGGAGATTTTTTTCGATTTCGAAACATTCGGCAATAAAGCCTATGACAAAATCCAAACTTTTTTCAAAGCAGAGATAGCTCATTTCTGACTGTACCAATGACTTTTCTGGGTCGAAAAACTGCCTAATTAGGTCGCAAAACCGAAATGAAGTCGATATCTCGACAGATAGCGAAGATTTTTTTCGATTTCGAAACATTGAGCAATAAAGCCAATAACAAAATCCAAACTTTTTTCAAAGCAGAGATAGCTCATTTCTGACTGCACCAATGACTTTTCTGGGTCGGAAAACTGCCTAATTAGGTCGCATAACCGAAATGAAGTCGATATCTCGACAGATAGCGGAGATTTTTTTCGATTTCGAAACATTCAGCAATAAAGCCAATAACAAAATCCAAACTTTTTTCAAAGCAGAGATAGCTCATTTCTGACTGCACCAATGACTTTGCTGGGTCGAAAAACTGCCTAATTAGGTCGCGAAACCGAAATGAAGTCGATATCTCGACAGATAGCGGAGATTTTTTTCGATTTCGAAACATTCGGCAATAAAGCCTATGACAAAATCCAAACTTTTTTCAAAGTAGAGATAGCTCATTTCTGACTGCACCAATAACTTTTCTGGGTCGAAAAACTGCCTATTTAGGTCACAAAACCGAAATGAAGTCGATATCTCGACAGATAGCGAAGATTTTTTTTCGAATTCCGTATACAGAGCATAAAGTCCGATGTTGAAATCCAAACTTTTTTCAAAGTAGAGCTAGCTCATTTCTGACTGCACCAATGACTTTTCTGGGTCGGAAAACTGCCTAATTAGGTTGCAAAACCGAAATGAAGTCGATATCTCGACAGATAGCGAAGATTTTTTTCGATTTCGAAACATTGAGCAATAAAACCAATGACAAAATCCAAACTTTCTTCAAAGCAGAGATAGCTCATTTCTGACTGCACCAATGACTTTTCTGGGTCGAAAAACTGCCTAATTAGGTTGCAAAACCGAAATGAAGTCGATATCTCGACAGATAGCGGAGATTTTTTTCGATTTCGAAACATTCGGCAATAAAGCCTATGACAAAATCCAAACTTTTTTCAAAGCAGAGATAGCTCATTTCTGACTGCACCAATGACTTTTCTGGGTCGAAAAACTGCCTAATTAGGTCGCAAAACCGGAATGAAGTCGATATCTCGACAGACAGCGAAGATGTTTTTCGATTTCGAAACATTGAGCAATAAAACCAATGACAAAATCCAAACTTTTTTCAAAGCAGAGATAGCTCATTTCTGACTGCACCAATGACTTTGCTGGGTCGAAAAACTGCCTAATTAGGTCGCGAAACCGAAATGAAGTCGATATCTCGACAGATAGCGGAGATTTTTTTCGATTTCGAAACATTCGGCAATAAAGCCTATGACAAAATCCAAACTTTTTTCAAAGCAGAGATAGCTCATTTCTGACTGTACCAATGACTTTTCTGGGTCGAAAAACTGCCTAATTAGGTCGCAAAACCGAAATGAAGTCGATATCTCGACAGATAGCGAAGATTTTTTTCGATTTCGAAACATTGAGCAATAAAGCCAATAACAAAATCCAAACTTTTTTCAAAGCAGAGATAGCTCATTTCTGACTGCACCAATGACTTTTCTGGGTCGGAAAACTGCCTAATTAGGTCGCAAAACCGAAATGAAGTCGATATCTCGACAGATAGCGGAGATTTTTTTCGATTTCGAAACATTCAGCAATAAAGCCAATGACAAAATCCAAACTTTTTTCAAAGCAGAGATAGCTCATTTCTGACTGCACCAATGACTTTTCTGGGTCGAAAAACTGCCTAACTAGGTCGCAAAACCGAAATGGAGTCGATATCTCGACAGATAGCGTAGATTTTTTTCGATATTGAGCAATAAAACCGATGACAAATTCCTAACTTTTTTCAAAGCAGAGATAGCTCATTTCTGACTGCACCAATGACTTTCCTGTGTCGAAAAACTGGCTAATTTAAAATGAAGTCGATATTTCGACAGACAGCGGAGATGTTTTCCGATTTCGAAACATTGAGCAATAAAGCCAATAACAATATCCTAATTAGATCGCAAAACCGAAATGAAGTCGATATCTCGACAGATAGCGAAGATTTTTTTCGAATTCGGTATACAGAGCATAAAGTCCGATGTTGAAATCCAAACTTTTTTCAAAGCAGAGCTAGCTCATTTCTGACTGCACCAATGACTTTTCTGGGTCGAAAAACTGCCTAATTAGGTCGCAAAACCGAAATGAAGTCGATATCTCGACAGATAGCGGAGATTTTTTTCGAATTCGGTATACAGAGCAATCAAGTCCGATGTTGAAACCTAAACTTTTTTCAAAGCAGAGCTAGCTCATTTCTGACTGCACCAATGACTTTTCTGGGTCGAAAAACTGCCTAATTAGGTCGCAAAACCAAAATGAAGTCGATATTTCGACAGACAGCGGAGATGTTTTTCGATTTCGAAACATTGAGCAATATAGAATGGGCCTGTTTCAGTGAACAATTTCATTTTATCATTTCGAAGTACTGGGTCTTCAACAATGATTTGAGTGTCACGTGGTCATTTTTGATGCGGCGTCACTTTTCCACTCACGTTAAAGAGATACGATTGTATTATTGGTTGCATAGTAATCTGTCACGTGGTTTTCAATCATTGTTGAAGACCCGTTACTAACCATAACTAGTTTACTGTCGCGAACCGTTCTCTTCCTCAGAGCTCTGTAACTTTTTCACACAACACAACACAACACACAACTAAAGAATAAGATAATATGAGGACTATCTTTAAATATTCACATCTTGACTAGATGAAACTAAGATTTGACGATGAAGGTGACAGCCGAAGTTAGGTTGACAATGTATTTTGTCTTCTTCCTCTTTTTTTTAATTCTGCCAGCCAGAACTTGGTTCATGACGTCATCAAACCTTGCCTTTTTTAAAGTCACCAGAATTAGTTACCGAAAGAAAATATTTGCGATGATTTTAAATAACGAATGGTTTCATCAAATTCGACTGGTGTATACAACCCCTTAAGAATTTAAAACAGGACTGATTCTCCTCCACAACCATAAATAATGAGTATTCAAATTTGATATTCTAACCTAAAAGATGGTTTCCATCACTTGTATAGTTCTTTGTTCTCGAAACACTTACGATAGACGGTAAAAAAATCAACCTGCATATAATGTTCACAAAAACATAAGTACTAACTAGACCGCTAACGAAAATGCCATACGATCATCAGAGCTCAATTTTTCATGAGATCGAACTTGGGACCTGTCATATTAGGGAGAATGATAAACTAATGTTCCATAAACTTTATTGATAGGAATGGTAACAAAAAATGTAGGACAAATACTGTGATGTTTAGAGATGCAGCATTTCAAATGCCATTGTGCATCAGGATAGGTAGTATATTAGGTATGAGTATAAGCATAAGGTGATTTTCTATATTGTTCCTTCTCTAACCACTATAACTACTGCTGAATAAAATGAATTGAAAATAAAATACATGTATCTTAATTCCTCTTACTCATAATTCTGAACACCAAGAGACATGATTCGATGTCAGATGTCAGGAACGACAGTTTGGGAATTCTGTGCATTGAGCAGAATCGTTTTCAGGCGAGCAATTTGAATGAAATGTTCGGGTTGCTGGAATATGACATATAGCGGCCTAGTTAGTAATTATGTCAGTGAATTTTCACTAAAATATAAAATCTGAGTAGCTTACGATTTTGATCGGAATCTTCTATGAGTATCCTCAGTTTCTGAACGCAGAGTTGAATGCTGGCTGCATGGTTTGGCATGCCTGATGATATGCTGATTAACACAGCTATTACTGTATTTATACACTCGTATAGTAAACTCATTGCAGAAGTACTGAAAATATCATCGTCGCTCATCAAGCAACAGAATTCTTAATTTCAATCGCAAATCACAATCTTGCACATAATAGCTATTTTTGTATTCAGAGCTTAAAGTAATAATTTGTCGCTTAACATACATAGTTCAATTTTTGGAAAGCATCAATAATACTTTGTGCTTGAAATACAAACAAAATTTTGTCTACAAACGCAGCTCTGAACAAAAAACAACAACAATTGACTAGCAAACAACTGAAGAAAAAATACTGGCGCCCGGGACTGAATCCGAACCGACCGTCCAGTAGGCTTTGCTTCAGGACCCTAGGCCATGTGACTACATAAATAAAGATCTGATAACAAACTATTATGAAACCAAGAAATACTTCTCCAAATCCCCAAAAAACGCTTCCGTTAGAACACAACGGAAAATGTCAGCGATACTGACGTCACAAGTACTATACCTCACCGACCGTCTATTGGTAGTAAAAAAAAATCGATAAATAAAATCTTTGTCCATGAATGTACTAACTAACTCATATCTTGGAATTGGAAACAATACAATATAAGTATTATGCAGATTTATCCAGAGTGTCCGGAGAGGTTATGTCATAAATGATGGGGCTGATAGAGGGAGCCAAAATAATGCAGGTGCTCGGTATAAAAAAATGTTTATCAGACTTTTATTTGTTCCATTCTGGTAGCGGTGGCGGGAACAGAATGACGTTTACAAATAAAACGCGAATCTTCATGACCTTGCATGGGAGAATTCACATAAGAGGTTATATTTATATATTGGGGCTCCAAATAATTTCAAAATCATGATACTACAGTTCAGAATATCGAGTCTAGAAAATCAATCAATGAATATTTGGAACAGTGATTGTGGTGATTGGAGAAACTTCTCTGATTGATGGAATAAACCTCTGGTGTATCATGCACTTCAATCTTTTCCTGTTTTACAGTAGTCTCTGGTGCCGTACCAAAGTTACAGGCATATATTTACTATTTCTATATATGGCGCATCGCCTATACGATATCTCAACAAAAATGGGACCAAAATGAGAGGTACTTTTTGAATCTATAAGGACGGAAAGTGAAGGATAGAAACAGCCATATTGGTTTGACAAGTTTCGTATTATTTTTTCCTTACGTCGGCATCAACGCCAATGGGCGTGTACACCTTAGTAGAACTTTCAACTCAAACCATGTTTATAATGATCCTTTTATACATAAATAATGATTGACGACATAATTGGATCGAACAATGAACTGGAATGTTTTATTTTTGGACATAAATAATAGTAACTTCTGAAAACGGACCCTCTTATGACGTAGAAACCTCATCTCGCTATAGTTAAAAAAAAATACCAAACGCCCGACGGAGACTGATAGGCAACTGATATATTAATTCTTTCAACTGTGATCTCGCGCTAAATCACTCTGTCAGAAAACATGTATCATAATATATATATCTGTGTCTGGAATAGTCTTGTTTCAGTATTAGGGTTTTGACGTCACATCATCGCCTCGTTTTCAGAGGTCCGAACAATCGGAGATTTCAATAATTTTTTATAAAACGTAGGCAGCTCACAGCAAGAAACGGTTTGCGTTGGTGAGCTAGTTTGGGTGAGTTCTATCGAATTATGAAATAAAATTTTTTTGTGATATAAGCCAATTGGCCGATTTCGTTACCTATAGAGACAGAAGTTGGTCCCGCTTTGAGGACAGCTATGCTTCATACATGAGTAGTAGATATATGGTTACAGGCATCAATGTGACGTGACCGAATTTGTGACCAGTGAAGATAGGGAATACATTTTGCGATTTAGCCGCATCAAGGTTGGTAGAACTGATGTTGATCATGTTCTAGGAATCACGCCATCTAACATTCAATATGTGAACCCCACGTCATCGTCTGAAATTCAATTGTTTATATCAAGTTATCAAGAACCAGTCTGACAAAACAAATGAAGAGTGAACGCACCAGAGGTTTATTTCATCAATCTTCTCTGAGATCCAGAGAATTAATTTTATCTGGGAATACATATGAAACCTGTCCTACTTGAAAGAATAATGAACTTGTGAATTTCATGATCACAAGGTCTTCTAAAAATGTCTTCTACTTTCAAAAAATTTCGTTTTTCGTCAATCTAATATAATTTTTTTATAAATGTCAACACTCATTCCATATCATTCCTTGAAGTGAGACGGACTGAAAAGTAGCAACCGGAATCGGAAAAGTTGTGAATAAAACAACACATTAATCATTAAAGTGATTCCGGTGGCGGAATCGGATAAATAAAACGCAACTATTGACTTTGAGAGTTTCTGCAAGGCCATGCATAAGGCATACTTATCATTACCAAACTCATCCATGGTGTTACCAAAGTATTAAATAAATACTGCCAAAATACCTTTGAAACAGATGGGATGTATGTTTTCAAAATGTGATTTCCACTAGAATGGTACAAGATATTGATTAAAATAAAGTATACTATGTTTGTAGGAAAAAAATGAAGCAATCAAATGGTGGAAACAAAATGCCAACATTTGTCCCATCTGTCAAAAATGCCTCTATTAACTCATTAGTGCATAATGTGTCTCATAATGGACGGTCCTTGTCTAATTTTTTGTGACGTCAATCATGCAGGAATTGAATGTTTCATGCGCCAGAACTATAAGTGTAGTTCAACAACAAACAGCTATCGCTTCTATTTCATGAATTTGTATTTCGACAATATTCTGCACGTGATCAAATAGATAACAATTTGTATTGCACCCGACAAGGAGGGTAAGTATTTATTATAACGGAGTATAATGAATTTCAGAATTTCCTATCCCTCAAGATCTCATTATATGCATGTGTTTATGAACCTATAAGGTAATTCGAATGATTATTTTCTTTGTAAGACACTCAAAATATTGCTTTTGTGTTGTGTCCATTATAATGGACTCTATGCATATCGGTCATCAAGATTTTTTTGTAGATCATTCTTGCACCACCTCTTAGACATATGGAAAATGGCTCAGTTATCGATCAACCAACAGATAATCATATATTATATTGCCTCCAGAAGAAAAGTTGGCAGAAATGCAGTTATTCGAATTTAGAAACTGCGAATCCAAAATAAATCATATTTCTAAAGGAATTATCAAACAGCCGTGCGACTTTCGTTATTCTGATCCTAATTTTGATGAAATTGAAAATAATATACATCTTTGCATTATGAAGAGGAATATTATTGCATCAAATGATTGTACGTTATACTGCAGCACGTCAACTATATAGACACGACTCCATCCACTCGTTCGACTACTCTTTTTCTTCAACGGGTTCACATTTCCTTCCACTGGATCATGTGAGGAGCACCGAAAAAAGGTCTGGAAGTATCATCCCAAATAATTTCTTGATATGATGCATTTCCATATACCCATCAGCTGAATTCCATTCAAGTATACAAAATTGCAATTTTATATGTAAAATAGGACTGCATCTGAGAGATGCTTCAAAATGTATCAAGTCATCATGATGTATAATTCTCATTATTATTATTATTGATAATATTGTGATTGATGTTATTGAGTTTTCCATGTTCTGGATATGTAATTGAATAAAAATGAATACTGAAATTTTCTACTGATCACTTTCATCAATGTACCAATTTGCATAGAGTCCATTAAAATGGGCGTGTCATATAAAAAAAATCTGTTGTACAAAAAAATTATTCGTCATGAGTTATCATTCTTTGGGTATATTTGAATGGGTAAACATCTTCAGAATATAGAGATTTGAAAAAAAGTAACTTCATGCACTAATGGGTTTTAAACAGAAAGAATCAGTCCCATATCCTGTATAAAATATAATCACATTGATACCATGGCAACATTTGAAAGTTATACATGAAATATATATTTTTTATTAATCAAACTTACAAGGTCAATAACTTTGAAAAGTAGAGTAAGATAGATTTTTTTTTTATATAAGAAGTACCTACAGACATTATTTTGGCTCACTCTATCAACATTATCATTTATGACACCCTGTATATGAATATAAATTAGCAACTACTACATACCTGTGTATAAGGTTAGTCAAGGGTTCAATCAACTTTTTACCTAGCCTAGGTTCTAAAGGAGTAAGGGCACCAAACTAAAAACAAAATAAATCCATAAAAACCAGAATGTTTGGCCAGGTAAGTAGTTAATTTTGCATTCATCATCTATTAGTGGTTTTTGAAGATTTTTTTTATTTTGTAATGAAAATATTAGGCACCTCTTGGGCAGAAAAAGGGCAAACATAATCATTCCTGCTAAGAAGAAAAGAAAGAAAAATACAAGAAGAAATTTACAGTGGTGCCAATTTTAATCACATTTAACATCTGATACCTCTGTAGCTCTAGCCAACCTCAAATGAAATGTGAAAATATTGTCAATTCTTATTTCTCCTCCTTTGATTAAAACACCATTAAGCATACTCTTAGGCTCAAGCCCAATACTAATTTATAGTTTAATCACACCTTTATAACATAGTTTTTGAGCCTAATAGGCAGGTGCTGAAATTATCAAGGAACAAAACTGATAAAGGTAGTTGAGGTCTAGCATATTATCATCAATGGTCCTCTCAATTAAATAGGTACCTACTTTGCAATTATTTTCATGAGTGGTTGTGTCAACTTGAGACCAACAGCAGGTACCACCATTGTAAAGGAAGAAAACTAAGTAGATATTATATATCAATTAAAAAAACATGCTCATTGATCATCAACTCACCAGTTTGATGATTTTAATCAGCATCCAGTTATTTGTACTTGTTGTCATCAATTTGAAAAAAACTGGTGCAAGACTAAGGTAATTTTTTGGGTTCTTTCTTGCTAATTCACAAACAACATTCACTGCAGCAGACTGAACACCTAAAAAACAATTCATGCAAAAGAGAATGTACTCCTGAATTCAATTTAATTTAATTAAGGAATATTGATGACAAGCTTGTTGATACCTGGATCAGGATCTTCTAATTTCTCTTTCAATCTGGGAAATGCAGGCCTTAAGGCTTCAGGATATTTCAGAAAAACCTTATACATCATCAAAACAGCCTTCTTCCTGATGTATGGTTTGGTAGAACTGAGCTAGAAGCAGACATTGCCCAGTTTGTCCAAATCCTAGAAGAATAATTCTTGACTTACCAGAGTTAAAATATCATTTGATAGATCCCTAGCTAGATCAGTACTTATGTAACAACTCAAAGATGTCAGAGCTAGGCCAGATTCATACTGATTCTGGGAATTCAATTCCTTCCTAATCATATTGGTAGTTAACATTAATAGCTGAAATAAAAAGCCATAACTATCTAGTCGACACTATAGCAGTAATACTCACTTCTGAATCACAGTGGAATGACTGACTTGCAGCCAAATAACCAATCCTTTTCAAAGTAAATTTACTAGAACTCATAACTTCAATTATGTTGAAACCAGCCCAAGATACATCATAACCTAACATTTGGAGCTGAAAATGAATACTAAATAAGATATGATCAAAAATATGAATGGCTTTGAATAGTATTAGGTCAAAGAAATACATTGCTGGGTGTTGGTATAAAAATATCAGACAAAGCTGGAAGGCAATAACATTTTTGAACTTAAAGCATATGTTTGGATGCTGAGCCCCAAATGTGGAACTGGCCAACTGTGCTTTTTGTAATCCAAATTGTAAGTATTAAAGCAGTTTCCTTACATAAGTGAGTTTTGCAATTGCATTGCTCTTGACGGATAAATTATCTTGTCGGAGTTCTTGTTTGATACCCTCCATGCATTCTGAAATATATTTGGCCTAAAATAAAACAACATAAGGGAGAGTCAGTAAAAAATAAACCACATAACCTTAATGAGCAATTTTTACCTCATTTTCTTTGTTATTCCTTATTCCTCTCACTAGATCTGTTAAATTCTTATCAAACATTCGTTCTATGTTTCCTTTTACCTTTTTTAAAGCCATTTATGAGCTGAAATTCATTGAGAAATCAATAAAAATCACAGTGTATAATTGACAAAATAAACCTACGATTTTTATTTCGGTTTGTATATTTTCTGTCTGGAGGAAATACATAAAACTCATATCATATCACAGTTCCAGTTTAACTTCACAGTCCTTACGAATGCGAAAATGAAAAAAGAGATTTTACACTTTGTAAAATCAACAAAAATCCGCCACGTTTGTTCAGTTGTCAAAATCAAAATGCATTGACCTTAAATTGACAATTGACATTGACGACTATGACACCGACAATGGATGCTGCCAACTGCATAAACCGATGGGAAATGAAAAACAGCGGTGTTCACGACCAAACCTTTTACGTTTTGCTTTTTACGTTCTGATTGGTGAAGCAGAATCTGAAATTAAACGTGAACAAAAAAACGTCAACTTGAGTTTTTACAGCTTTTCTCAGTTGCCTTGGTTTTGTCATTCCTGCTTCATCCTAAAATGAAGTGAAATAATCATAGACATGGCGGAGACGTAAATTCAATACTCACGAAGAGGAAAATTAATCCTAAAAGAAGAGAATAAGAATATGAACACTGCAACGCAAAATGCTGAAAACATTCTGCTTTTTGCATCATTTTAATTCCAGATTTTGATTTACCAATCAGAATACGAAACGTTAAAAGCAAAACGTAAAAAGTTAGGTTGTGAACGCCGCTTTAAACTTCTTTCGTGAGAAATGTTTCAATGATTCCCTGATAGATGGAACGCCTAGCGGATTGGGTCAAGGTTGGTAGAACTGATGATTATTTGTTTTTGGATGTGAAAAGAAATTCTAAATTGAAAAAACCTAATCACTAATCTACGATTTAAGGTTTATGAAAATCACAAATATCCATCGTTCAAATTTGAATCCCTTGATTGGGTGAAAGTATTGAAATGGAATATTCTCAGATTAATTATAAATGATCATAAAAAAATGGATATATATAGGGTGGCATTGAAATAAGTGCAAATATTTTAAACACTGAGAAAGTCGAGCTTTGTACTATCGAATGGCACTAATAAAAAAATCCTCGATATTCTCTCCTTATTCAGATAAAAATATGTATGCACATTTATATGACTTTATATTCGAATGAACTCATTTCTCCCCAGTATAACCTGAAGTCCAGTTTTTCTTTCAGCCATTCTTCATGATATACACAATTTTTCATCTCTCTATAATATAACTATAAAGCTACCTATAAACTGTAATCGCAGATTCGTTCTCTCAATTCCGAATTTCTTTCCACGTCCTGTATGATGAATATCAATATGTCATATACATCCAAAAACAAAAACATCCAGATGACAGGGATTGAATGTCAACAAATAATTCTCAGATTCAGTTCGTTATAGTTTTATTTATATTATATGGAGAGATGAAAATTGTGTACATCATGGAGATATAATGGCTGATACTGATGGACATATTGGTAAGTTATATTTTTATATCATATTATTTATCTCATTTGAGAGAGAATGTCAATTCTCAATTTCAGATGATTTTCATTTTTAATGCTCTCATTTTGGATGTTCAGCAGATATAATTCAATGCTCGACGTGGCAAATAGCCAGGAAAGTAGTTGTTTTCTGTTGAATATTTAGAATGATATTATATGTGCATATATATTTTTATCTGAAGGAGAATACCGAGGAGAATACAAATTCTCAACTCGAGAAGATTTTGTTTTCAAATTCTTATATCGTATGCATGTGTGTTCAATGTTCGTTGTGGCATATAGCCAGTAAATTAGTTGTTTTCTGTTCAATAAACCGAGAAGGAATCGATATTTTCATCATAATATAGAGAATGCAAATTCTCAATATAATATGTCTTCATATATATACAGGGTGAGTCATTGAAATGGGAAAGTGAGATAACGTCTTCGCTGTTTGAGATATATGAACAAACATTTTTGTGATGGTCTAGGCTCATGAGCATCATATTTCCAAAATGTTTTGCGCTATACAGGGTGACTCAAAAATGCGTGACGTATAAAAGTTATACTTTTTCTTATGGGACACCCTGTATTTCATTGCATTTTCGGATTCTCCTTTGTGAACTGATTTCGTCACTGCATCCCACTTGGGGTCTAGCAAAAATGATAACAGAGATATAGGGTGTTCAATATCGATATTTCTCAACTTTATAGGATTTTTTTGTCTCGAAACTATTCATTATTGGTCAAAAAGGCTTACATGTCCCTATCTTAACTTTTCATTTCATATCTACTGATATTTATCTTGAATACAGGGTGGTTCATAATTCTGAATTATCAATATTCACCCAAGAATCATTTTATATCTGCATTCTTGTTATTTCTCACCATTTCACGGCTATTACCAAGTAGTGATCATTTTCAAATCATAAATTGATAAAAACTCATTTAAGAAATTCTATATATGACAAGAAGGGTAAGGAACTTTTATAGCTTTCCAACCCATCGAAAAGTCTATGGCCCGAAATTTAAATTTTGATGATGTTATTAACATTTTTGCTGAAGAGAAGAATGAAACAGAAGCCATCTTGAGATTCTTACATGATCTGACCAATCGCAAGCAAAAGATAACTTGTGGGTTATCACGAAAACAATATTGCTGTCTTTCAATTCTTATTGGTTTAATATAGGGTTGGTGTTTTCAACGATGTTATCATGGATAGTGAAGGAAAGTCTGTCAGTTCGACATAAAATATTTATGCTGCAGATGTCAGAATGGTTATACAGGGTATGACGAGCTAACACTATCTTTATATCGCGAATCAGTCGGGATAAATCCATGCAAACGCTATGCAAATGTGCATGCTCATCTTTTGGAATACGCTCTCTTTATTTAAAATATTTTCGACAATGTAGTGTTGCCGCTTCTACTAGTAAGTAGTAGCAACATTGATATTTCAAATGGAACACCCTGTATTTTATCAAATTTTTAGATTCTCCTTGAAGAGCTGATTCTATCGATTTATCACACTTGGGGTCTATCGAAAAAGATTACAGAGATATAGGGTGTCCAAAATCGAGATTCCTCAACTTTTTTTGTGTCGAAACTATTAATTATCGGACATCACAAATCTTTGCCTGGTTTTTTTTAGCGAATTGCCTGATCTAGTATAGAATACTGATGTTTCACTGTCATAAATTGATAATTCTTCTTGTTACTGTGGATTTCAAGAAGCGTGAGATAAATAAAAATTGTGGGTACTGGCATAATCTGAGGTTTGCGAAAAAGTGGACGGCAATGGTCTCTGTAATTTGCACCGCTCATGATTCTGACTACTTTCTTTGTTGAACGAATATTTTGTGGGAATGACGTGTTCTGCCATGATAGGAGGATCTGAGAACCTCTGAACTGACTATTTTCTTTATTCTACGGATCAAAAATGTAATCGAAGACAATTTTTGGCTCAACTGTTCCACATGAGCTGCCCAATTGAGTTTGTCATCAATTACAATGCCCAGTAGTGTAACAGTCTTTCCAGAAGAGTGTTCAGTTCAAGTGTATTTGCAATAAACCAGTAATTGGCTTTCTCCCGAGAACGTTCCACAGATTCGGACAAAGTTCGCAAATTCATTCAGAATTCATCTGCAAAGAGAACATCGTTGATTGGAAGCATATGATAGAATAAATCATTTATATACACAATGAACAACTAGGGTCCCATGACTGATCCCTGGGGAACACCATGTGCAATTTTAGCGAGAGATGATTGACTTCCATTCACCATAACTCATTGAGATCTCCCATCCAGAAAACTAGGGTTAGCATAGATAGATGGAAAGCGTAGAAGGACCGCAACGTGCTCTTCGGTGCTTCAGACTTGGACAGCCGTATCCTGGTGGGACAGCAAAATATACAGAGTCAGTCTCATGCGTGTGGCGACGCCGATAGTTAGCGTTCTCGTTCAATCGTCCGACATCGCCTCGAGATAGCGATCGCCGGTTAACCACGATTTTTCCGCGTGAATTTCCCGAGGCAGAAAGTTTTCCGTGAAAAATTCGAGAAAAGTTTATCGGTGAATATTTTGGGAAAAAAAGGGGTTTCGTGAAAATTATTTCGGGAAAAACGGCGATCGAGGCTGTGCTGACTCCACGAGACTTTTCGAACTGGTGAGTACATTTTTTTTCCAATTCAGACTGAGAAACACGAAAACATCTCTTCTCAAAAAAACGATACAATTTCTCAATATGTTTCTTCATTGTTCGTATATCGTCTCAAAGGTTTTGGAAGATTCCAAATTATTTTTTAAATTTTTGTTTCATAATTGGTTACAAATATATAACTCAAACAAACTCATGAATCTCCCGAGCACAGAGAATTTTTCGTGAAAAATATATCGTCTGAAAGAATTCAAAGATGATTTCCTGTTATGAATTGGTGAACCCCAAAAACAGAAGATTTTCCGTGAAAAATATATCGTCTGAGTTCCAAAGATTCAAAATTTTTTTTTTAGAATTTTCAGAGAGCCTAAAAGAAAAATTCACTAGCTTGTCAGTGATAATGTGTATTGAAAAAGGTTGAGAGAAATATCAAATTTTCACTTATGTTTGGACGTTTCGGGAACGAATCTGCTCCCGTTTTCAACATAAAAAATATTTTGTTTATATCAGGAAATTCAACTCAAAACACTGCCAGAAAAAATTACTCGTCCTATACGAACTCGTAATTTTTTCAGAGGCCGTTTTTTTCGTCAAATTGCCAGGCAACAAAATTTGTCATGTTTACTTCGACAAAACAAAGCTCCCGTGTAATTAATTAATAAGTGAAAATTTCGACAATAGATTGCTCCAAAAATTGCAAAAAAAAACAATTTCCCCCTCGATGTCCCCCTTTCTTATCTGAAGTTGATACAATTGAAATAATTTTCCCGAATAACGTCTATAAACGGTGAATCCGAAGATGAGAGCCACCAGATTGAATTTTCATGAATTGATGTTGATAAAATACATTTTTCTGATACACTTCTACATTCCTGATATTGTTATAAAGGGTGCTTTTCGAGGTTGGGTCATGATTTATTGGAGAAAACATTTTTCGTCGTATTCTTTTTGGTGAAAAAATAGAAGCATTTGGAAAAACTACGTGAAAATAGTACCAACTCTAATCAAAATATAAAAATTTCAACCGTTTTCGAGATTACCTCGGAGATTACTTATTTGTGTTTTTGTAGTGACATATGATGTTATCAGCTCATCAACAGATAAATTCATCATTAATATTTCAAGAGGCCTCGAACTTCTTGGATGGACATGCATCATCTGAATTTTTCGTTTTTAAACATTCTTTATCACGCACATAATACGCTCAAAATTGTTCTAGAATTTAGAACTCGTCGAGCGGGAAACATCTCGGCATAATGAATAAACTGAAATTTCTCAAAATCGCAGTTGAAGATCACACAATAATAATATTACTAAGCAAAAAACGAATGAAGGAAATTAACAGTAACAATCCCAGACAGCACCAGATATTCCATGAATCTCCCTATCATATTCCTTTTGGAATATTGGAATATTCTAGAAATAATCTGGAATATTCCGGAATATCTGTGGAATATTCTCTAAATATGCGAATGGGAATTCCTCAGATAATCATAGAATATACCCAAAAGAATATTCTATGTTGAATGTTCCTGGAATATTCCAATAAACATATTTCAAAATGAAAAAAAGTGACCCAAGTAGGGATCGAACTCGTGACCTCAAGACTATCAGAGCAACCCCTTGACCACTAGGCCAGTAATCGAATTGAATAATGTTATACATATCAAGTTCTTGTGAGAGCATTGTTCGAAATCGGATCATAAACACTTTTTGTTTCAAAATCCCCTTACATCTATAATTGATGTTCGATACTCACATCTCTGAAATAATAATTGGTATTTATGTGTTGGGAAACATAGGAATATTCATGAAATATTTCATGAATATACACCACAGAATATTCAGTTGAGAATATTTCATGAATATACCGCACAGAATATTCAGTTGGGTATATTTCATGAATATACAACAGAGAATATTCAGTTGGGAATATTCCTGGAAGATTCATACCTGAATATTCCCTGAATATGTCCGACTATTCACTTTGGAATATTCCTTTTAGATGTTCCAGAGGCATGTATATATTCTAGGAATAATCGATGAATATTCGGAATATACTTCTCCTTTTTAGCATATTTAGAGAATATTCTATGAATATCCAGTGCTGTCTGGGATGTTAGTGTCATAAACGGCAAAATTAAGAAGAAAATTTGATCATGGCCTCCTAAAATTTTGTTACGGATGAAAATAATCTGCTGATATCAACAAACGGTTAAAGTTTTTGTATTTTGCGAGGTATTTTGATAAGAGTATCGTTTTTATGTATTTTTTTTTTCGTTCTGTATCAAATTCTCTTATTTTTTCACTAAAAAAATAGAAATGAAAAGTTGTTTTCAACAAATCATGACCCACCCTGTAAAAATACCCTTTATAACAATATCAGAAATGTAGAAGTGTATCGGATAAATGTATTTTATCAACATACAAGCAACATGTAAGCTCGGTACACCCTGTATAATATGACACCCGAGATTACACCATAATTAATTCATTGTTTGTCGTATCTATTTTTCTGCATTCATTTTTGTCATGATAATTTCGAATTGGAAATTCAACGATTCCTTTTATGATTTAGTTTATTCTATTGGAGTTATTTTTAGCTGGATTTCGGCGATTTTTTTACAAGGTCGGCCTGTTTGAATGAATACAATAATCTTTTTTTCTGTTGAATAGATAAATAGCAATTTGGTTGAATTATTGAATTTTTATAGTATACATTGCTGAAAATGAACTTGAGTGATTTGAAATGATGACGGGTTTTGGTGTTCTTGAGATTACCAGACGTTAATAACTTTTATTGATTATTATCAACCATAGGTATTCAGTCACCTTCGTTCCTATATACACTTCATATTTCATATATATATTCATATTCCAAGTGATTTTTTTGTACGAATCCTCACTTATTTATTGAGCAGCACTGTAATACCCTCGACTGTATCTATTATCGAAGAAATAGGATACAAGATACGTTAGGTATGCACAGAAAAAAAAATTGAGTGAAATTTCACTCAAGGTCCACGCAATAATGAGTCAATTTCGGTCCACGCCCGATTGAGTTGAAATTGCACCCTACTCGACTGTGTAAAATGGTAATTCATGAACCGATTCAATCAAATTTTTTATAAACATTCTCATTGATATGAGAACTTGATGAAATATCTAGTTTGAGTTGAGAATTCACTCAAAAATGTCAAACAGTAAATTCACTCACAACCACATATGCATTCACTCAGAGGCGAGCTCAGAGGAATTTTCTACAGTGTGTCCTTTTCTATTTATCTCATCGATATGCAATTTTGGCATCAGATTTGTGTACAAAAGTCAAAACCTCTCTCTTGGGGGTGAGACAGGTAGACGTAGAATTCTATTAAAAAACAAGTTTCACCATGGGCCCCATGTCACAAAACAATAGGTATAACCCAGAGTGGTAAAACTTACCGTAAACTATATATTACAATAATGTGAATCAGCTACCTGTAGATATCTTCACAATCAGTGTTAGTCAATTTATAGACAAAAGAGGGACAAATGACGTTTTGGAATTCCGTTTTTTTATCCAGTATTTCAGATCAGCGAAGGCCACCTTTGTTAAACTGATGCGAGAACCATATAGTGGGATTTTGAATGTTTTAGGGATAAAATATCACCAGCTAGCTTTTTACTTTATTTTATAATTCATAATTTTTCTGCTTGCGATTTTGATTCTGCTGAATTGATTAACCAAGCTAACTTATCAAGTTTAAAGAACCCTGAGTAAAAATATAGGAATATTTCCCTAGCCCCTAACCTAATACCGAACTTTTCATTCTGTTTCTAAAATATATTCATAGCAAAATTATCATGTAATACTGAATAAAATAAGTGGGTACTTCAAATTTTGCATTTCTTATACAGGGTGTTTGGTTCACCGACGTATATCTGAAAGCGGATAATAGTTGAGAACATTTCGTAACATATTTGACCATATCATCGGTCTTTCAAACATTTTATCTGATTAAATCTATTTTTTCTCAGAAAGTTGAATACGCATTTCATCGATACTGAAAACGAAATGGGATATAATGTGATGAAAACATTTTTTGGCTCGTTAGAATTCAAAAAACGATTTTTGTAACATCCAATTTTGAATTTATGAGCTATGATTTCTCGAAAAGTGTAGCACTTTGTATAATAGTCAAATATGTTCAAAATCACATAACCTACCACCTCCATCCGTATATACGTCGGTGAACCAAACACCCTGTATATGATCTGATTTTTACTCCGATTCTTACTCTGTTAGGAAAATTTCTGCAAACATTTATTGTAATGGTCTCAATCATAGTATTGAATATTGATTGATGAAAAACATTTGAGAATATCTAGCTAGCTGTGCTGGTTGAACCGATCTTTAGGTCAAGATTTTTTTCTCAGTTATAAAAAAAGATTTCCTATATAGCTAGAGCAGATTATAAAAGTTTATCATTATATCAACATCAACATAACCTAGAAATACAAGTAATAAAAATATACAGAACGATATACGCATAGCTATAAATCTTAATTGTACCATAAAAATCAGAAATGAGTAACTAAAAAGTTGCTTGAATCGTATCTTTCATCTCGAAATATCATTTTTATTGAAAACAAAATCAGCCAGTCAGTCAACAGATTACATGAGGTGTTCAATTTGAGAGTTTTATTGGAATTCATTAGGGAATCCTAAAATTCACCTTCATCTGAGCAAATGACTCAGAATTTTGGAATTTCTATGATGAGTAAACCCAAACTGGAACTGGAAAATCAATGACAGAAACTTTATTTTTCCATAGGAAAAACCATTGGTATGATAGAGATTTCCCAGTAGATGTCTTTTTTGCTCAAAAAATACAGTTTGATACATGTTTCAAAAAATCAATTTTATACGTTGTAATTCGATATCAAATTGGTCACACTGTATAAGTATCAATATTTACCATCTACTATATTATTTTCTTATTGATAATATTTGTATAGTAGATATAGTTACTATTAGCTTGTGATAGAAATAGATAACACATGAAAAACTTTGAAGTCATCAAAAAGCAGGTCAAAGCCCTGGATCTCACAAGGTGATATTTTGCTACTAAATTTTATAAATAAACAATACAGTCGTATGATTATCAATATCGATGTAGTGATTGGACATATGAAAATAAATATGTACCTATACGTAGCGAGTATAGAAAGTATAGTCTTCTACTCGCGCATACAATGTGTTGATGATTAATATGAACAGATCTCTTGAATGGCGTACCGAGCATTCACAATTTCAGAAGTTTTTGTTCTTGAATAATTCGAAAATAGCGGTATCTAGCAAAAATGTGTAGAAACACAAAACTCAACAACATGATTCAATTCCCCTATATTCGACATTCACTACAGGGTGTCCCAAAACTCAACGTCATCTTTTGATGGGCTGATAGTCCAGCTCACGTCCAGCAGCTGACCAGAATATCACAATGAGACCTTCGTAAAATATTGATAGTTTTGGAGATCTGCATTTGAATGAATTTCGTGGAAATCGAAAGCCTTGATCATTATTTCTATTGCCGTAGGTACAAAACTTCATAGTTTAGAATTCTAATTTGTTATGGAAACTGTAATAACCGAGGTAATAACCCTTCTATTGATCACAATCCAAAATAAAAATATTGGTGCAATACCTTTGAAGAAAAATACACGTCTGCCCGATTAACGAGTTAATGTATTTCAATATTTCAATACTGTCTGAACATATCCTTACTGAAGATGGACAACATATGGCAGAGTGGAATAATATTAAAATCATTGGAAAAGAAGATAACAACCAGAAGAGAAAAATCAAGGAATTTGCTTGCATTCTTCTGAACGGAGACAATAGCATTGCTTCCTGTTCAGTTGATATAGGTAGAACATGGTATTCACTACTGAAATCTGAAAATGAAAATGGTGAATTCATGATTAGTTAATGGAATCATCCTGTAACTCATTTGATTACCAACGTCATCAAATACTGAACTGAGAACTGAGAAGTGTCAAGTCAAATACGAATTTGCCATACAAAAAATACATTTTTTATGTTGAAAACGGGAGCAGATTTGTTCCCGAAACGTCCAAAGATAAGTGAAAAGTTGTTTTTTTTATATACCTTTATTTCTCTTCTCCAAACCTTTTTCAATACAAATTTTCACTGACAAACTAGTGAATTTTTCTTTTAGGCTTTCTGATAGGAAAATTCTTTGAATGTAGTGACATTTTGGGGCAAATCATCTTTGTCCTCACTACACGTGTATCGAAATAGTAATCATATTTTTATTTTATAAAAACGAGGAGAGAAAATCCCGAAAAAATCTGGAATAATTAATGTATTTCAATCAGCTCACTGAGAGTGTTGCACCAATATTTTTATTTTTGATTCATTTTATTTTTGGATTGTAATCATTGAATAGAAGGGTTATTACAGGATGCATAACAAAACATAAACTATATGAAGTTCTGTACCTGTGGCACTCAGAATACTGATCAAAGGTTTCGATTCTCACGAAATTCATAAAATTGCTAATATCTCCGAAACTATCAATATTTCATTGAGGTCATATTGTCATGAGCTGGATTAATGATATGTAGGAAACATTTTGTATAATAATTATTATTCACCCGGAGGATTTGCATATATTTCAATCCTCAAGATCATTATCATTGATAGACTAATTAAGTGATCGAAATCATGTCGAAAAGTATATCAAAACATAATATGCCGTATCTCATTTTGGTAGATCTAAATGGACATTTACTACTAGTTCGTGCTACAGCAAAAGTTGATACATGTAACTGTATATTCCATTTGTTGTTGCAGATGTAATTCAATTCGGAATAGGAATGAGTTGTTAGATACGGTATTATTTGATATTGGATCGCTCGAAATTGATATCAACTGATGAATTGGGAAAGTTGAAGGGATCTCGGACATCTCGGTGAAAGTGTCGAAACATCAATAGTTATTTATTATACAAGGGAAAAAAGTAGTAGATTTTAGCTCCAGGTTGTGTTGTGACAAAAAACCGTGAGCTAAAATCTAATATTTTTCCCGTGTATAATACACTATTTTTTCTGTGACAGAAGAAAGGACGAATCAATATTGAGAAGATATTACATTGTTTTGAAATCTGAAGATTATCGACGTGAAATTTCAAGTTTTCAACAGTAGGGACACCTGCGTTGTAGGTATATCTTTATCATTCTTTTGAAGTAATCATATATCTGATGTCACTTCTATCAGTTTGATTCTGTGATTTGATATCAAAAAATTGCGAGTTTAGTGGTTGTTTAGTAATATACGTGACCGCGAAGTCCAATGGAAGATAAAAGGACTTGCAGTTCTTTCTCGGAGACGGTATTATTGACCGTTATTGACTAATTTTTCGGAACTATAGCACAACAAAAGCCATCAACAGTGTATATGTGATATATTTCCGGTAAAAAAGTACTCGCTTTGTTCCCACGAGAAAAAAAATGATTTATGAAAAGTGACATTTTATAACCTGCCAACCTCGCTGCCAACAGAGATGAAATGCCAAACTGTTTTCCCGTCACAGAAAAAAATGCATTCTATTTTGCTTAGAGATGTTATTTTCTAACTGACACCTCACAGACGAAACAATTTAATTTATAAAATGACTGGTATCGAAAAATAAATAAATTCATTGCTAGAACATAGTAGAAGATTTTTCAAAGTCCAGGGAATCATCATTGAGATATTCTAAACTTTACAAAATTTTCAAATTGGGCTCCAAAATTTGAATTTTTCGATATAGGGGACAGAGACCGAAGAGTAGAACTTATATAGTATTCAGATACTCCAAGTTCTGAAAACGAATAATTTTTTGATCCTCTGGAGCGCACGTAAGAGAATACCTATTATGTTCGAGGGCCATGGAGGACAGGTACAGCGAGGGTAGATAGTGGATTTTTTCAACATTTTGAAGGTTAATTATCTTGAAGGTACTTCGCATTGAATAATGTGTTAGACAAAGACAAATTAATACCAGAAACCTCGCCAGAAACGCTGTTAGACACATCAGATGAGTATCTCCGGCATACCTTTTATAAACATTGTTTTCATTGAAATAAACACTTCAAGTAATGTTTTGATACACTATCATATCAAGGAGATCGAATACTATTGAAAAATGAAATTAAAATCCAGGTCCGTATTCAAAAAAATAAAGTTGATGATGGCAGCTCGAAGAAGAAACGTCGGATTTTCAATTTGACAATTCAATTTTGTAGAGGAGAAAAAGTGGCAATGATGAAGTGATATGTGTTTTGAAATATCTCTTCAAATAAACTGAATAATAAATGAAAACGATTTTGCATATTTTAATTTTTTCCGGATATCTCCGGAAATAATCGAAACTTTTCCAATTTCGAAGCAGCATATTGTTAAGTACGAAACAGTGCAACTTTGCCCTAATTTGACCTACACTGTATCTCTTGAAGTAACCGAGATCCCCATTCTTAGCCACGAATTTGTAACACCCTGTATGAGCTTTGTAGATCATGAGAAGGAAGCTATAGGGGTGTAATGGTTCATTATACATCAAGGGACAGAAATACAAGATTTTTTCCAAGGCGCGATTTGTATACAATACAATACAAAGCACCGAGGGTAAAATAGCATTCTGTCCTGAGGTGTATATACTATTTTTTACGGATTAAAATTAAGGAAGACTAAGAATTAGGTCGAAGTGTTTTGTCATAATTAGTAGTAGTATCGTTTGTGAAATTCGTATCTTGACAACATGCATCTGTTGATAACCCATGGTGACAGCGAATATCAAAATGAAATTTAAGAAAACATCTTTGAAAATGTTAACGGTTATGGAACAAGAAATCGAGGGAAATCCCAAGAAACTATTGATACTGCTTCTGCAGTGATTCTCAACTTACAACCAGTGAGATCTAGAAATCTGTATGATGCAGCTTATACTCGCTTCAGAGAAGGGTGTTCCGAAAAAAAAAAGCGCAGAGCTATGCGGAGAATGTAAAGTTGGTACAAACTCCCTAGGGAGAAAATATGTCACATTATCTCCCTAGGAAATAATAAACGAGACTTCTGCCCCTCTTTTGTCATCAGAGAAACTAACTTCTACTCCCGCCGGAGTAAAAAGTAGCTTTTCGCACGGAATAATCTAAACTTCAGATGTTTCTGTTTCTTATGTTAAGCTATAAATTGATGATTTATTTTTAGGTTCGATATACGGTAGAGATACTTTCAAATGCTTGATAAAACAAGAAATTATATTGCCAAAAAACATTCGTTCGAACCCGATTGGTTGTTTTGAACAACACTGATTTATTTTGCTTCAGTTTCATAAATATTAATGGATTGATTTTCACTTTCTGGAACTGACATTTCATTGCATGTTTGCATCAAATTTGAACGTTTAGCTATGGTTTCGTAAATATATGCATCATTTCCTGAAAATTTTCAATTTGTTTAGCTTGCCATTCCTGTGAAAATTGCATTTTATGCATTCAGTCTCCCATATTTCTCCTGATTTTTATTTTAGTTTCACAAATATCTTCTGGATAACCGACACGTGCTCAATTTCAACAAAATTGAATATTATCCGTAAAGTCCATGGTGATTCATTTCTAGGAACGAAAATAGTAACGTGCAGAATATTTCAGTGTTGCCAATTCGCCAATATACAGAGTGTTTCATCATTTTTGAATGTCAGTATTTGGGAGATTCTTCGGCCCAATCTAAGAACGAAGTTTTCATATGAACGTATGACCTAACCTAACCTAACCTGATCCAAACGTCCTATCTTCTGAGATACAGGGTGGTAAATCATTACTTCGAAGGTTATACAGGGCGGATAGTTCCTAAATGGACACAGTGTATATATAGGTTGAAATATCCAGAGATGAACGGTTTTGGAATTTGAAGCATTTTTGATCTGTTGATACTACGCCTATGGTAAGAACATGCAGAAATGCAGTCGAACATCATTATAAAGATCAGCATAATGAAAACGATCTTTGCTTCTTGCTTCTATCGACCTTTCCGTTTAGTTTCATGATAATTTCGACAAACCCGTTGTTGTCTGAAATTATGGTCGCTGACCAAAGTTGGTAGGGAATTCACCAGAATATGAATTTACCATATTAGGTTTTTTATACAGGTTGGGAATTACATTACCGGGATAATCGTCTGTTATTTGTCAAAACATTCATGTGTTCTGACTTCTACAACAGACATTTTGATTCACCATTCACTAAGCAATGGGTTATATCACAAAAAAATTTCATTTCATAATTCGATAGAACTCACCCAAACTAGCTCACCACCGCAAACCGTTTCTTGCTGTGAGCTCGCTACGTTTTATAAAAAATTATTGAAATCCCCGATTTTTCGGACCTCTGAAAACGAGGCGATGATGTGACGTCAAAACCCTAATACTGAAACAAGACTATTCCAGACAGGGATGAATGACATGATTTCTGACAGAGTGAATTAGCGCGAGATCACAGTTGAAAAAATTAATATATCAGTTGCCTCAGTCTCCGTCGGGCCTTTGGTATTTTCATTTGACTATGGCGAGATGAGGTCATAAGAGGGTCCGTTTTCAAAAGGTACTATTATTTATGTCCAAAAATAAAACATTCCAGTTAATTTTTCGATCGAATTATGTCGTCAATCATTATTTATGTATAAAAGGATCATTATAAACATGGTTTGAGTTAAAAGTTCTACTAAGGTGTACACGCCCATTGTCTTGAAAACATTTTTGCGGACATTTGGATTATGAAAAATACATTTCTAGATTTTCAGAAACATTGTTTATTCTATGATTTGTTACGTAAATTACGATTCTGCTTCTAAGACTTCTAAGACGCAGTAAATAACTATTACTTTTTTTGAATGAGCATTATTTATTCATTTTTTTTCTCGTTTTTTATTCACAAGATATTTGCCAAATTCGATCTCAATGTATTCCTTCCTTCTTTGTTGTGATATGATGCTGATGAAAAATTTGTTTATATACATATATATAGAGTTTGTTATGGATCCAAGTTTGAATATTTTAAAAAGTTGTGTCTCAACATGAAAGTTGACATAAATGAGATAAGTTGACTGTCTTATATAATTTTATTGACTTATTTGTTGAATAATTTGCATCCACTTATGCTCAATCAGCATAAATTAAAGGTAATAGACTGCATGGTGATCTAAAAGTTTTGAGGCTACAAGTTTCATGAAACAGTAATTTGTCCTTGTCTTCAACGAAAATGTGTTTTATTATTGTTGACTTGTTTCTTCTTCATTTTGTTGAATCGTCTTCATGCAATAATCATTAATTGATAATATTCAAATTTTTTTCAAATCTTATCTGATCAAAATCTTCCTGTATTTTATTGACATTGTTTAGGAAAATATGCATCTTTTAAGTTGAATATACCTATGGTTACCTTGTAAGAATACATATTTTATGTTGGAAAGGAAATGATAAATAATATTATTCATCTCTTTTTTTATGTATGACAAATAGATATTCACCATACAGCACATGGAAAGAAACTCTGAATTGAGAAAACCTAATCACGAATCTGCGATTCAAGTTGTTGTTTTCTCTTGATAAACCGAGAAAGAATTGATATTTTTATCACATGGAGAATGCGAATTCTCAATGTATTTCTTTATACACCGAGAGAAATATCTATTAGCTGTTATACGAAATTGTATAACCATTAAAAGATTTCTGAATTGAATAGGCGCCAGCATAGTTCCCATTTCACTGTAATCACGTCTCGAATCACGTTCATCATTTCAAAAAAATTATATAACTGTGAAATATCACTTATATGAGAATGAAATGACATTCATATAGGGGTCAAATGACTAGCATTTCAATGCTATACGATGATATTATGAAAATGAGAAGATACTCATATAAATTTGACTTGTTTTCAATTTGATAGTCAAATAAAAAGCATTTCAATATTGAATAGTGATATTATAAAAATGAAATAATACTCATATCAATATAATTTGCTTTCAATTTCATAGTCAAATGATTGCATGGTATTTCAGTATTAGGATGATTAATTTTTCTCCAGAAAAATGAAGTGGGTTGAAACTCTTCGAGAAATATTGAAGACCTATATACTTGGTTTATATACTTACCCTCAAGTAAAGTTTTTTTGAGGAACTACAGGGCATTGAAGTGCATCACAAGGACGATATACTCAGTTTACAATATCACAATATATTTATCCAGTTTTTCATGTTCATAATTCATCTGAGAATATTCCTTCCCAATATATTTCAAAACAAAGTGTCACAGATAATCAATTAAAAGTTTATTTTAGGCTCTATTTTGTGGCAAATCAACTGAAACCGAGGGGTAAATCACGGGCTGAAATTAGGTACACTAGACTTCCTTTATTGAAAGAATTCCCGGAATTCCTGGGACTACCCAAGGAATTCCTAGGAATTCCCAAAGACTACCCGGAATTCCTGGGACTACCTGAAGACTACCCGGAATTCCTGGGACTTCCCAAGGAATTCCTAGGAATTCCCAAAGACTACCCGGAATTCCTGGGACTACCTAAAGACTACCCGGAATTCCTGGGACTTCCCAAGGAATTCCTAGGAATTCCCAAAGACTACCTGGAATTCCTAGGACTACCCGGACTTCCCAAGGAATGCCGGAATTTCCTTAAGATTTATCATACATCCCAAGGAGTTTTCAAAATTTTGCGTAAAAATAGGTAGAATACGAATGAGTTCCATTCGTGAAATGCAAAAAAAGTCAATCGATAGGTAGGTTGAATTCAAACCCATGGACGAAACTTGGGCAATGAAAAAACATGTAGGGATTAGTGATAAGTACTCGGATAAGTATCATTAACACTACTGGGTGTTTCTGAATTCAAGTGACAGAAGCCTATACAGGTTTCTTCCTATTTAAATAAAAAATTAGTAGGTATACCATTTACAGATTTTGCAAAAAAGTTCCGGTACACATTGAAAAAGAATCTGGTTTTTCATCTCAATGTTATGAACAAAATTCTTTTGCCGATTTGAATGATAATTATTTTAACAGCTCATTGAAGTATTCTTGAGATATCGTTCGGAACTCTTTAATTTGCCCAGTTATTCAAGAATCATGTTTACGACAAGTGTTTCACTTTTGTTCACGAGGAATACCATTAGTCGATTTTCCCAATTCATTTCAGATGAAACAGTTGAAAATATAGTGAAACCAAGATAAGGTAATATAGGGATCTCGGGAACAGGAAAAGAAACGAATTCGGTTAAATGGGAAACAAGTTGCGCATTTTGATGATCATACCAACGGCTTTGGAAGATTTTCACAATTATTTTTAGTTTTTCAGTTATACAGGGTGTTCCTTAAGTACGTGTAGAAAATTCAGGAACATGTTGCTGACGTCAAAATAAGAAGAAAAGTTCGTATAAATATATGTCTGAAAGTTATTCGTTTCTGAGATACAGAGTGTCACGAGTTGAATTCTTATTTTTGCTTTTTGTTTATAAATTCCAAAATAATTGTGATAATCTAATGAAGTTTGGTATCTAGGGGTATTTTTCAACGACAATATCAAATTTTCTGTTAGTTTGTCTCTTTCGTGGGACATGTCTTTTGAATTTTTGAAAAGTCATAACTTTTCTGTTCGTACCTGTATCACGTTTTATAGTAAGAAAATAGATTTCTAGAACACTTTTGTGCAAAAAGTATATTCTTGGTAGAGGTCGATGCGAGCAACTGTTTTCGAGATATAAGGATTTGAAACAATCGATGCATTTGAATTATTTCCATTGGGCTCGTAAGTCGACTCTAAGCAGTTAGAAAAGATATACGTCAGTGCATTTTTCTTCTTTCATTAAATATTCTCCTCCATTCAACAATTCAATATTGGAATGTAGCCAAATGATGATTCTAACTTCTTTGTATCTATTTTTTTGGCCATTTTGAACAATTACTTTAATCAATTCCCTCAACTAACTGTTTTAGTATTTATTTGGTCTTAATTACAGTTATTATTATATCAGTATTGTATTATAATTACACCCGATTCCTATTTTAAAATGGAATAAAAAAAAAATTCCTTACCTACTTGATAAATCAATTTTGAATTCCTACTTCTTCGTCATTCCAAATTACTTGCATTGATTATTGAAAATCCCAATAACTCGAAAACTGTTGCTCGCAGCGACCTTTACCAAGAATATGTTTTTTACGCGAACGTGTTCTAGAAAACTATTTTCCTACTATAAAACGTGATACAGGTACGCACAAAAAAGTTGTGACTTTTCAAAAGACTCAAAAGACATGTAGGTGCCGCCTCCCTCACGAAAGAGATGAACTAACATAACATTTGATATTGTCATCGAAAAATACCCCGAACTACCAAAATTCATTTGAATATCACAATTATTTTGAAATTTATTAACAAAAAACAAAAATAAGAATTCAACTTTGACACTCTGTATCACAGAAACGAATAACTATCGGACATATATTTTATAGTTTCGACTTCTGGGGAGTTGGTTCCCAACTTTGAAGTAGCGATATACAAATTTCACAAAAAATTTCACGAACTTTTCTTCTTATTTTGACGTCAGCAACATGTTCCTGGATTTTCTACACGTACTTAAGAAACACCTTGTCAGGGTGTTATTTAAGTACGTGGCCAAACTTGAAGGTGTGATTCTTTGGGTGATTCTAAGACGAAAAGTTCATATAAACATAGGTCCGGTAATGCTTCGTTTTCAAGATACAGGGTGTCAAAATTTTTAAAAGAAATCGTTTTTATCGTAAATATCTTAATAACCCTTCAACCGATTTTATTGAAATTTGGCAGTGTTATTCACGGTCGTAAAGGGCTAATTTGACCCTAACTATATCAAAAATATTAGTAAGACCCCAGTTTTTGATGGTTTAGTAGTTGAAATGTTTTATTGTGTTGTCACTGGGATGTGCAATGAAGTGATTTTTATGTTTTTTCTCAAAAACAAAGCAAGATACGGGAAAAATTCTAGATATAAAAAAGTTGTAATTTTAGTTGCTCAATGTGAAACAAATACAAAAATTGCAAAAAAATCAGTGGCGCACATTTTTTGTGTCAAAAATATTGGTTACAGTGCCTTCCGGGACGCCACTGGACATGATAATTTTGATATAGTTAAGGTTGAATTAGCCCTTCACGACCTTGAATAACACTGTCAAATTTCAATGGAATTGGTCGAAGGGTTATAAAGATATTCACGAAAAAAACGATTTCTTTTAAAAATTTTGACACCCTGTATCTTGAAAACGAAGCATTACCGGACCTATGTTTATATGAACTTTTCGTCTGAGAATCACTCAAAGAATCACCCCTTCAAGTTTGGCCACGTACTTAAATAACACCCTGTATATAAAGTGAATTTTTGGAATATCTATTTGTTTTTCTACCTCATTATTAGATATATAGAAAACTCTAAAAACACTTTTACATGGCATCTCTTGATGAGATTTAACGTGGTGATATTGATTTCTCCACGCGACGTTTCGTATTCGTAGAGAAATCAACAACTTTTTTTTCAAATACGGCCCTGATTATCTGTTCACAGATTTCGAAAGTTTTTTTTATTCTGAGATCAACCATGGGGAATTATAAACAATTTTGTAAATTTTCTAAATCCATTGGTATAACCAGGTATGACCCTTGGAATGCGTAATTTTTTTTTCATTTAACCGAATTCGTATCTCTTACCGTTTCCGAGATCCCTCGCGAGACCCTCATGCTGCGCATCCTCGTGCGCAACCTTATCATGGTCACACTGTTCAACTTTTTTGTTAAGTACCAATATCTATCGAGAAAAAATAGTTGAGAGATTGAAAATGGCAAAGATTTGTTATATTCAAAATGAAAGTAAGAGGAAAAATTTGAGAGATCAGACGACTAAGTTTATGTAAAAAAACAATTAGAAGAGTTGAAATAATTTACTAGGTATTTGAAATGAACATTCTCAGATATATTTATGAACACAAAAAAATGGATATAAATATATACATAAAGAAATACATTGAGAATTCGCATTCTCCATGTGATAAAAATATCAATTCAGAATTACTTTCCACGTCCTGTATGATGAATGTCAATTCATCATACATTCAAAAATTACTAGGTATTATTTCTCGTGCACAAAACGTCAACCTTCTGGATCTAGGAATCGGCAATAAGATGTCACAATCAATGAAAATGATCGATCTATCATTGTACAAAAATATAAGGAAATGAAGCGAAGGTTGAAATAAAGTAAATGATGATATTTCTCCAATAGCTACTTGTATTATTGTATACATCTTTGAATAGAAGAATATTGTATTTTTTTAGCTTTTGTGCAAAAAAACTTCAAAATGTTTCTCGAGATGTTTCTATATTTCTGTGAACTCGTTTGTCCGAATTGCAAAGATATACAGGCTGTCCCTAAATACTTAATATTCCTCATCAGACCAAAACAATACGAAATATACAAGCAAACTTAATTCAGTACAAAGTTGCTTAGTTTGAGCCTCGGTTATAGAGCGCTAGACAAGTAGACAAGATGTTTTAAATTACTAGAATTACGATTTTTTCCGAGATCATGAGAGTAATAGAATTTTATCAAGAGTACCTTCTAGATGTTTATTTACTGAAAAAATTTAATTCTACGCCTAGCATGGAATGATATTCATCACAATTTCGATCATTATCATGGTATGAGGTTTATTGCTTGATAAAGCTATGTCAACGAAGGTACAAAATTCTCCAGAGCCGTTTAGCGCCCGAACTGAGCAATTTTATACTTAGGTAGGTAGATTTGATATAATTCAATTGTGGTCTGAGGAATATGTGGTATTTTTTGTATAGACCTTTCAGGCACACCCTGTATGGTATTTCAAAGTGTTCAATAAAATTGATTAACATTTACATTTTGTGTCGGCCCCATATAGGATTTCAAGTAGTGTCATATGGTTTTTGTATACTACTTGTCATTCTCTCTTATTTGGTACCCATGTCGAGGGAATTGTAAACGAATTCAGTAGTTATTTACCGATTATTTACCAAACAAGTGTGAAAAGTAGTACTTTACCGCACGCGACGGCTGTTGCACGAACGACGCGGGGCGGAGTTCGGGCAAGCCGTCAATTGTGGAAAAGACATTTGCCGCAAGAAGAGTAAGGTATAATGTTTTTCCACGAGTGTTTGTGTCCATATTATTATTATTTGAGAAAAAAAAAGGTTTTTAATAAACAAGATTTTATAACAATGCTACAAAATGACAAAATAGTGACATAGATCATTTAGTTAGTCATAAATATCCCCATTTTCAACAATACAAAAATCGTGGCGAAAAGTAACTTTTCAGCACTAGTGGGGTAAAGTAACTTTTTCGCACGCTCGTATAAAAAGGAATTTTTTTGTCGGCGGCCATATTGGATTTCAAGCTGTGTTATAAATTGTATTCTACTTTATAATAACCATATTGACCAGACCCAAAGATATGTGTAAAATTTCAGCATGATTGGATATCGGGAAGTCGTCGAAAAATCGATCGCCAGACAGAACTCAAAATGTTCAATAAAAAAGAAATTTTTCTCGATCTTCTCATCTTTCCGAATAATTAACAGGATTCCAACGGGAAACCTTGAAGAGAATGAAAATTCGACTGACTAACATATGATATTCTAAGTGGGACAAGGTACTCTCGGTGCTCGCGGTACCTCTCCGTCAAAAAAAATCAATAAAGCAGGTCTTGAATCAAAATACTGTGCAGTCCATATATGTTTTCTTTGCGCAAAATTTATTTTCATATCTGAACATCGTTGAGAAATTTGACTTCAATTTTCTAAAAATTGCTGGGACTACCAAGTTATTCACAAAGAATACCCAAAGAATTCCCGAACTTCCCAAAGAATTCCTCGGACTTCCCAAAGAATACCCGGACTTCCTCAGGAATTCCCGGACTTCACAATGAATTCCTGGACTTCCCAAGGAATTCCCGGACTTCCCAAGGAATTCCCAAAGAATTCCCGGACTTCCCAAAGAATTCCCAGACTACCCAAGGAATTCCCGTCTAGGGTACACCGGACTTCCCATGTGATTTACCCCTCGACTGAAACAATATTCATTCTTTTAGGAGATTTTTATTTCACAGAAACAAGAAGAGAAACTATAATGAATATGAAAAAATCAACATCCGATTTGGCATTCTTATACAAATACATTGAAATGATACGTGAATTTTCATTCATAGAAACGAAGAGGAAATATATCAAAAATTCACAGAAATGAATGATGTATGATTCAGTATAAGGAAATTCTTTTGAAAGTTCGTTTTTTCATCTCGAAAATTTTTAATGTTTGTCTTCATTTTATTGACATAACGAACATTGAACCTGAAACATGTCATCTATAATTATTGTTCATACTAATTCAATGATTCATGTATTAACTTCTCAGAATAATTTTATATACAGTGTGTCCATCTTAAGGACTTTCGACCCCTGTAAAATCGTTATCATCTGACCGATTTCGAAAAACATTTTTCTGTTGGATACCTATAGGTATTCGAAATGTACATCCAACAAGAGAGTGATTTTATTCTTGGACTGTTATCACGGCCAACTGCCACTAATTTTTATGACCCATATTTCAGTAAGTACTAATAGGGATTCTTTTTCAAAAAAAAAATAATGATAGAATCTGAATCAGGATCAATTGAAACATACCTCTGCCGATTTTCATCATCAAAAAAGCACAGGGTGTCCGAAAATATTTTTTTCGTCGTATTATTTGGAAGAACCAATGACAAATTATCATTGAGGGTTACTTTCAAATATATCTATAATAATTTTCATCATTCGAATATACAATGTTTCTGAGAAAAAAATTGAAAAGGATATGTAGCAATATTTTTTATCAACAGTAATTACACAAGTGGTGGTAATTTTTTGATAATTTTAACTAGATGCACGAATCTTTGTTGCTATAGAAATTTCACGAGTGGACGAAGTCCACGAGTGGGATTTCTCAATAGCAACAAAGACGAGTGCTAAATCTAGTTAAAATTATTTAAAAAAATAACCAACACGAATGTAATTCGGCGTGATTATTTTTTTTACTATTTCGCAAAATGCCCCAGAATATGTTTATTAAACAATTATTTATTGAACAATCATTTATCATACAATTATATATCAAACAATTATATATCAAACAATTATATATCAAACAATTATATATCAAATAATTATATATCAAACAATCAAGAATGTTTACAATTTACGTTTGTAATGGTGCAATTATTGTATGTTATTGTACAATTTCCTTGAGATGAAGAGGTCGAAACAGTGTTTCCTCTCAAGTTGTTTATCATGCTTGCGTGATGCTCTTTGTCAAGTTGAAGATAGGGTTTGATGGAGCTTGCAGATGAATGTCCAGTTATCTTCAACAACTGCTGCTCACTTACTCCACTTTTAGCGAGTTGTGTCACAGCAGAAGAACGATGTGAATGGTTTGTAACCTTGATTTTGCTAGGATCCAAGCCAATCTTTCGGGCCGCTTGTTTTGTCCATTTTGCTATTTCATTTTGTCCTACCGGAAGATTTTTGTACCACCCCTTAGACAAAGGTTGCTGCCAATTTGGATTAGGTGTTAAAAATAAACGATCAATTTGAATATTTGCACTTCTTTTCGACATTAACTTCCGAAAGAGACGTACTGGACATTTTTCAGTCTCATTTTCATTTGGCGTTAAAAATTTGCTATCAGATAACCTGTGCGATCCTCCTTGTGCTGTTTTAGAAATTATTGGATTATATTCTATCCTTCCAGTTTGATTTCCATAATGATCCATTTCTTCTCTAAAATACTGTACTAATGCTTTTGTCGCTTCTCCGCCTCTCCAAGCCAATTCGTAGCTAGCAGTATGATAAAACTTCCTTTGTAAGCCATTTGGAGTATTTTCGTCCCATGCTGCTATCATTTTTTCTATTTCTTCTTTCTTGAGAGCAACAGAAGATGCTTTTCTTTTTTCAGGAATATGTTGAAGTTCTCGACGTTTGCAATTCCGCGCATCTCGCGCGGTCTTAAATTCAATATCAGTGAACGGATCAATGTTTCTATTATACTCCCTGAAATATTTTTCCTGGATAAGTTTTGCGGTGACATTCCACAAAGTTTTGACAACAGATTCTTTGTAGTTTTCTCCATTTTTTTTTCGCATGTTATATGCCCAGTCCTCCATAATTGATGCGATTTGTTTCATCTCGGTTGTTGCAGTCAACTCATAATTACGTTCAAGGCAGAACTCCAAAAACTGTTTCCATATCGTATTCTTGCTTTTTGTGGTGTTGATTGGTGTTGCTTGTTCGACAGCTAAATGTATTGAATCAGCCGAGCTTTGACCAAATCTCGTGCTCATGTCGGTTTCTGTTAATGACTAATAATAATTGTAAAGTTTTTCCGAACCTATACCAACTCGTTTAAACGTTAGAGAAAATCACAAAATACGAAGTCTGACTGATACTTAACAATGGCGTCGGTTCTGAATTCGAAATGTTTACATTGAGACAAATAGCTGCGTTACCTTGACAACCAAGTCAAGTCAATGCTAATTCTCTAAAGGTGCCCCATAGACTGCGTTGTTGGTAGGCCGTTTTGTTCGTCGAACAAGTCTGTTCGAACAAAAAAGACACAAAACTAAAGTGTGTGGCCAGCGAAAACGAACATTTTACAGCCACACACTTCGGTTGTGCGCAATTTTTGTTCGAACAGACTTGTTAGTCGAACAAAACAGCCTATCAACATCGCAGTCTATGGGTCCCTTTTTGTATCCATTTGAAGGAAGATCCAAACGTGAATAAGTCATCGCGGTAATTTGATACTAACAAATTATCAGTATGATTCCGAATGATTGGCTAGAATCACGCATTGATATTGGTTGAAACAAGGAAAACGTCACATTTTGACATGTAAAAAAAATAATCATGATAATTCTTCACTCGAAAAATTATTATGAATCAGGATCACATGAAACATATCCGTACCGATTTTCATTATCATCGAACACAAAGTGTCCTAAAAAGCAAGTTATTATTGTTTTGAATTGATAATAAAATATTACCTACCTATTTATTCCTTTTTACTTTTTTCTCATTCATATCGTATATTTGAATGATAAAATTCGGTACCTACAGATATGTTCGAATTGGTCCTCAATGATGATGTGTCATGAATTTCTACCAAAAATACCACAGTATCACATTTTCTGATGACGTTTTCAAAAAATAAATAATAATTCGTTCTTTTGGACACCCTATGTTCAATAATGATGAAAATCGGTACAGGTATGTTTTAAAAAAAAATCCCTAATTCTACTTTCAGAAATATGGGTCAATAATGCTGGTCGCAGTTGGCCACGATAATTGTCCAAGAATAAAATAATTCTCTTGTTGGATGGACATTTCAAATACCTATCCAACAAAAAAAACTTTTTCGAAATCGGCCAGATAATAACGATTTTACAGGGGTGGTCCCGAGGGTGGTCCTCAAGGTGGACACACTGTATACTTGTACTTTGTGCTGACCTGTCCAATAGCTTTTAAGCTCCTATTTCGTATAAGAAATTATTTTTTTTTATATTTTGTTAATGGCGAGTGTGTAATTTCTATGTATCACCCTGTACGCCACTGTTTGCACTTTTCCATTTTCCGCGAATCGTACGTGCGCGGATTATTTTTCCTCATTCAGCTGTTTCCTTCCTTTGTATTCGATTTCATTCATAAAATTCAACTCTACACTTCTGAACTTAATGGATGACTCGAAAACGCACGCCACTCGCTGACCTACAGCACTTGTTTTCTGGTCAGTGGCGCCACCAAACGGCCCGTGCGGAAATACACCGACGATTCATCATCATCATCATCATCATCATCCATCAAATATGCTTTATTGTCAGAAGAAATAGTTCTTATCGACAAAGTCATTGTATAGGTATTACAAAGTAAAATATTAAGAATGTTAAAAATATTAAAAATATTGAAAATATTAGAAACATTGAACAAATTAAAACATCAAAAACATCAAGAACGTTATGGTACAAATACAGACATAATATAATAAAATGTGCAGATGAAGCCACAGGATACAAACATATGAAATCAATCCTAAAATATAGAGGCAAGGGTATTTTAATGCTAACATAAGGGTTCACTACTAAAAAATTGTAAAAAGGATGAGTGGATAGCAATTCTTTTAATTTTATTTTAAACAATCTACATGATTGAATTTCTCGTAGATGTATTGGTAAGCAATTATAAATTTTTAGTCCATTATAAATGAAAGATTCCTTAACAAGATTGTTTTTAGGTAGTGGTAGAGGTAATCTCAATTTGTGCGATGATCGCGTATTATGGTTAGACGACACTATATTATATTTGTGACGATTCTTGGTTTCTAAGATGAAAATTGAAGTAACAGTGAGGGTTCTATTATTTTTGAAAAGCTCGCGGCAAGAAATACGCGTTTTTACTTTACAAAGAGCCCTAATGGCTCTTTTTTGTACAACTTGCACCATATGTAACAGTTGTTTGTTGCACACTCCCCAGAAAGCATTGCCGATGGTTAGGTGAGATTCAATAAGAGCAAAATAAGCTGTTTTAGCAGTTGTAAAGTCCAATTCCCGTGATATTATCCTAATTGCGTAGCATCCGGTTGATAATTTTTTGCACAATTTCGTGACATGGTCGCTAAACTTCAACTTATTATCAATGTGGAATCCTAGAAATTTTGTGGAGGAAACATTATCAATGATATTTGTATAAAAATTATGCTGAATATTTCCCTCATATATCGGTAATTGCACTGCAGAGCGAGAATTGCACTGCGAAGAGATCCCGTCGCCATAACAACACATTTATAAAGCCATGTCGCTAGACCCCAGTAAAAAATGAGATGTACTTTAAAAACTGATAAAAATGTGAGAAAGTGAATCAAAAAATACCAAATCCAACAGACAGAATTCCTTATTTCGTGAAATATTCCGATGAATTACATTCGTGCATAAAAATGACCAGACAATTTTGCATTCAAGCATGTTATCTCATACAAATTGTATTCGTTTATTTTCATATTTTGGCGGAAGAGCCCGAGTCCGAAGGCAATTTTTAGATAACAGACTTTCTTGCAAAATTATCGGTTATTTTTATACACTCATGATGCAATTATCGCCGAAAATACTCCTTTCCAGTTGTATATCAGAAAGCGTAAATTGTATTTCAGAATAGTCACTTGTATTTGAGAATAGTGATTTGAATTTCCGTCGATTGTATTTCAGATTAGTTCCTTGTATTCAGTGGCGTGCAATGCTACTCGTGTTAGGGTAGGCAAATATTGAAAAAATGTGAAATACAGACAACAGCGATAGAGATGATCCGACATTGTGCCGCTCCGATTCCGAAGTAAATTTCAATGCAAACAAAACACAATCATGACTTTTCTCTAGAAAAGCCGATCACACTGTGCCCAACATAAGCTTGTCAGGAGTAACCATACTTTTGAAGACATCCATTTCGATGCTTGGTATTACTATCAGATCAGCAGTAACATTTCTTGGGAAAATCACGTGAGTTCAATTGCTGAAAGTGTATGCCAAAAACTTGGTTTTCTGTTTCGGGCCAGGAGCAATTTCACTTCCAGTCAGCTGCTTATGACCTATAAGGCACAGATCCTACTTGTCCTGGAATACTGTTCCCATATACGCTGCCCAAACATACCCTGAAAGTGTTGGATTTTGTCCAAAAAACAGCAATTCGTCTCGTGGGTGATGCCTCGCTCACAAACTCACCCACTTCTCTGGAACACTGTTGGAAAGTTGGCGTTCTGATTATATTTTATAGATATTTTCATGGACGATGCTCTTCTGAAATATCAACAATAATTGTTCCTCCCTTGGCAGTCTCCGCGAGATTAACCCGTCGAGTTGAGGCTTCGCACCCCTTCGTGGTCACTTTGAAGACCTGCAGAACATCTCTTTCCAAAGACTCGTTCATCCAACGAACAGCGAGGCTCTGGAACACATTTCCAAGGGAGGTGTTCCCCGAGGCATATATCCTCGTCCTCCAGAAATTCAAGAAGAACACCAATTTCTACCTTATTTCCCTTGGTTCTCACGATGTTCTCTGAACATTACAGGATACCCTTTTTCGTGGGAACCAGAACATAAAATAAGTGTATTGCTGTATACTGTCGTAACATAATAAATAATAAAGAATATCGCCCGGTTGACTTGATCGGTTTCTACTTTTTTCAGTTCAGTTGTTTTTCTCTACATTCAACAGGTAAGAATAAGCATTTGCAATGATCTGTCAAATTTATAAAACAATGAAGTATACCAGGATACCAGGTGTTCTACAAAGTAGATATTCTGAAATTCAAGGTTGCAAGTGAAGAATATGACGTGGATTCTCCAAATACGGAAATAATAATTTCATCGGACACTCGCTGTTAGTGTCGAGGTAGATATAAACTACTCAACACTGGCAACGAAACTATTTTTCATTATCATGCTCTCAAAAAATAACTGGACTACTGGACAGTAACCAAGTTTGAAGTGCTGCAAAAATTGCTATAGAGACCGCTATACAAAGTGTGTGCTTTTACGTTGAAATCACATTGAATAGACATGAGAAATGAATGGAAACATGTTGTTATTAGTTCACAACGTGGGATGAAAGAAAAAACCACCTTCCATACCATACGTAGATCCTTCAAAAGGACATTAATCAACGAGGGCTAGAAACATGACAGAATTTGCGCATATCATTCGTACACGTCAGGCAGACTGACATAAAAGCCGACAACTTCATATGAGAGACCACCATTTAAAGCACCAAGAAGAATAGAAGATGGAATAGTATTATATTGCATAACTGATGTGAGAAGTGCATAGCGGCGAATACGTAGACAAAACGATTGCACTCTTCAACGAGTTTTGAATACTATTTTTTCTATCAACATGAATATCAATTCATTATTCGAATGAAGGTTGCTCAGTTAGAATTTCATGATATAATGACACATACCCAACAATGATTTTGAAGGATATCATATAAAAAGACAAATACATGAATATATTATTTGCTTAGATGAGGACTTTTAGAATCTTCTTTCTTTGTCTGTCATTCTCGAATGAGACTGTTCATTTGATTTCATCTTGAAATTGTGGGCAGATCCTTCAGCAGATCCTTCAGCATGTAAACCTCCTATTGTTTTTTATGTTCTGGTTCCCATGAAAAGGGATATCCTGTAATGTTCAGAGAACATGGTGAGAACCAAGAAAAATAAGATAGGAATTGGTGTTCTTCTTAAATTTCTGGAGGTTATATGCCTCGGGGAATACCTCCTGTGGCAATGTGTTCCAGAGCCTCGCTGTTCGTTGGATGAACGAGTCTTTGGAAAGAGATGTTCTGCAGGTCTTCAAAGTGACCACGAAGGGGTGCGAAGCCTCAACTCGACCGGTTTATCTCGCGGGGACTGCCAAGGAAGAAAAAATTGTAGATATTTCAGAAGAGCATCGTGCATGAAAATTTCTATGAAATAGAGCCAGATCGCCAACTTTTCTACGGTGTTCCAGAGAAGTGAGTGAGTTTGTGAGCGAGGCATCACCCACGAGACGAATTGTCCTTTTTTGGACAGAATCCAACAGTTTCACGGTATTTTTGGTGCTGCACTCCAAATATGGGAACAGTATTCCAGGACAGGTCGGATCTGTGCCTTATAGATCATGAGCAGCTGACTGGAAGTGAAATAGCTCCTTGCCCGAAACAGAAAACCAAGTTTTTGAGATGCTCTTTTAGCAATTGATCTCACGCAATTTGAGATGGATGTGAATTGATTCAAAAATCTGTTATGGGCAATTCGCTTTGTTGCTTCTTGGTCGAGTCATTCGAGTAAGGCAACGGTTAATATCATTCGCGCATTTTCTCTCGATTCGGACGAAAGCATAGAGCATTATATGGTAATATCCCATGAAATTATCCATTTGTAATTGTCTGCTCTCTGCATAAGGCTTTCGGAACGTTTATGAATATTTCAAGAACCCAACGTTTTAGTCTTGCTTTTAGTCACCCAGATGACTTTGTTATGGCCCAGTAGATGAGGAATCATGAGTATTAAGTAGATATGATTGATATGAATTACGTAAATGGGCATGGAATATGCTCGTTTTGGAGGAAATAGTCTTTATTAGGAAGACTGATTATAACGGACTTCGTTCTAAGTATAATTGTTGTTCTCCAACAAAGAGAGATGCAAGTTTCATTAACAATCACGAGTAGAAACTAATCTAGATCTGGTATCTGGCATAATTCTCCATCGTCTTCAATTCGGGAAAATTTTCAAAATATGCCTGTTCTCAAAAAAAATCCGGTAATAATTGAAGCTCTCGTAATATTATTTAATATAATATAATAATATTATTATTATAATATTCTTGAGAAGTAGCTGGTACCATGAACGTAGCTCCAGAACCAAGTCCAGAACCCATTCTCGCCAATTCTTGTCAGTAGTAGGTTTTGCAGCTTCATTGTCCATAATAACTATATCACTTTTTTTTCCAGATTTGAGAGTTTGCTATAGATCAGATGGGATAACTGCTAGACTATTAGAGTAAATGGAAAGTTGTTTCGAGATACATCGCATAATCCTTTGCCTGAGAATTACCTTTGGGGGTTATAGGTTCTTGGTATAACTCTTGGGCAAAGAATTCTGAAGACATGTCGCTCGATAAACAAACGCGTTTTGGTAGAGACTCGTTCGACTGATGATAGGAGGATTTGCTGACTGAGCTGCCTCCTAAAACCCCATTGGTCTTGAAACCACAAAAATAGTGCATTATGTTTTTTAATCTGTGTCTCCACAATTTTCAATGGGGATCCAATTACTCATTCAGAAAGGTCCCTTGCTCAACTTGCTCGAGATTTTTGAAATCAACCAAGCTACTAAAAATACAAATATAACTTCGCTCAACTGTCAAATACAATACGAATGTGTAATTTGTTCAATTCATTAGTTTTTCGATGAATTCAGCTTGCCTTGATCAGACAGTCCATTCTTTCCTTCTGTTATTGTCCCTTGTCGTTTTTTTTTTTATCGAGGTGGCTGAAATCCTTTGTGGATACCATATGGGTCCAATCTCCCATATGATCTCGTGGTGCTTCTTAAGGGTCACTTCAATATGGAAGACCCTTTTCGTTCAGGTTCCTGAAGATTGCTCTTCCGATCCCTGTTCTCGTCTACGAAGAAGGCCAAAAGTTTTCCTTCTCCTACGAGTGACGGGGAAAGGGGTTGGTCCAGCCCTGGGGTGCCCCCTGCACAGGGCTAAGGCTACTTACTCTGAGATGTCGCCCTGTTTCCCAGAGGCCCCGTTAGCGACACCATACCTCGGTGCCATTCATCCATCACCACGGGTTCACACAGTTTGGATTAGGTTGCCAGAGCCTCGTTGACCAGTCCTCGGCCACCTAGACAGATATCAGCAAATCGCCCCATCCCTGCCACAGATGTCCACAAATTGTCCCATCTGGCCGCAAAGATGGTCCCAAAATGCTTCATCCGTTGAGCGGCCGCGGTCTGTCCTCCCCACACCACTTGATAGTGAGGTTGGACTTGGAGAGGAGGAGGAAAAGAGGAGTTGGCCAAGAAAGGCCGATAGATAGATTGAAAAAGGAAGAGAGAAGAGGATATCACCCAAGACAAGTTGAAGGATGGTGAATATCTGGCTAGGGTACCTCGGGTTCACCATTCCCGTACTCACAAGTTGTGAGCCCCTGAGGGGTCCCTTGTCGTTTGTTCTAGGTTACTTCTGGTATCCATTCATGTGAAGCCCTGTGTGTGTTTGTCTTGTGGATATTAGTACCTCCCACGTTATTCTTTGTTCCTTCAGGAACTTCACCATCTGTGTCAGATGTCATGTTTTGTCAGCTGTCGTGTTGCACTGGTTGTCATGTCAGCTGTCATGAAATCTATCATGTCTACCTTTTGAGGCCCAAAAACCCATTTTACAACATTAAAAAGAAATTTGAAAATTGAAATAATGTTCACTTAGCTACGTAGACATTTTATTACAATATTTTCTTCTTCTTCCCCATGTGAGTAACTTTACTTCAAAGTATTGAATAATTTTGACTTAACATAATGTTGTAGAATCTTCTATTTTCGCTGAAGATGAGCCTGTATGGGCTCGAAACATGTACGATGATCTGATTGAGTAATTTGATCACCATTAAAAATTGTGGAGACGACTTTTCGTTTTGATCCTTGGTATGATGTTTTTTGTTGAAGGTTTTAGTTCCTTGAGTCTCAGCACTCAGAAATCTCATCCTAAGGTACGCACGATGTTTCTCGAACATAATAGGGATTCACTTCCGTACGCTTCAAAAGATTACCAAAAAAACGAATGAATAAGTTATATTATATCATGACTCTGTCCAGCTGTTGAATTGTTTCAACTTGAGTTCAGGAGTCTACATGGACCGACCTTGAAAAAATCTATCACCGAATTTTTTATTTCATCTGACAAATTTAAAATGTATACGCATTTCGTATTGCAGCGCAGAAAAATGACGAGAATATGAAATGTATTTATCATTTTCATTTGATAGTAACAGCTGGTGGGTCTGAGCAAAAACGATGATTTGGCAACTAAAAGTGTGCTAGAAAAAATTAAACATTCGTTCGTCAGAATTGCAATGAAGCAAATAAAATTATTATTTATTCGAAGGTTATTCTCAACCATACAAGCGGTTGGTTGTCTCTCAGCGCGATTAAAAAAAATCAAAATTCGTCGAATTTTATTCATTGATAACCCTTGGCTCTATATGCAGGCCCGGTTCGAGTCCACTGACCACTTTGGGAAAAATAAAAAAATATTCTCTCATTTTTCAATTTCCATACTAGAGTGCCATGAATGAGTTAAAGTTGATTTTGAATCAAGTTGCCAAGGGTAAAAAGTTTCGATGAAGTTTTACTTTCCATTCGTTTCACAGATACATTTGAGGTTTACCATCGTAATTGAATGTTTACTCATTTTTTCAAATACAACAAAGGTGCCTCAATACCATATCTGAAAAAGGAATTTTGTTACGATCACTTGGATGTCACATAATCGCAATCATGGCACTCTAGATTGAAAATTGGATAAGTGAAAATATACCGGGTGTCCCATTTGAAATGATGAAATAATGGTTATTTATGGTCAAACCGGAAGTGACAGGAAGTAGTTGAATACGTCAAATAATGCATATTTATATTATGTACAACACTTACACACCGAATTTCATTTGTTTATCTGTAGAAACAAAAATGTTATAAGGGTGAGCCACTTTTGATAAAAACCCAGTATATACTGTCTGTAGGTTAATCGAGGAGGTGGTTCAGCTGAACATATCCTTACTGAAGATGGACAACATATGGCAGAGTGGAATAATATTAAAATCATTGGAAAAGAAAATAACAACCAGAAGAGAAAAATCAAGGAATCTGCTTGCATTCTTCTGAACGGACACAGAGTAGCATTGCTTCCTGTTCAGTTAATAAAGATAGAACATGGTTTTCACTACTGAAATCTGAAAATCAAAATGGTAAATTCAAGATTAATTAATGAAAACATCCTGTAACTCATTTGATTGCCAACGTCACCAATTGTCACTGAGAACTGAAAAGTTTCAAGACGAATACGAATTTGCTATTCAAATAACAAATAACCATTTTTTATGTTGAAAACTGAAGCAGATTCGTTCCCGAAACATTCAAAGTTAAGTGAGAATTTGATATTCTTCTATATATACCTTTATTTCTCTTCTCCAAACCTTTTTCAATACAAATTGTCACTGACAGGCTAGTGAATTTTTCTTTCAGGCTCTCAGATTGGAAAATTCCTTGAACGCAGTGACATTTTGGGGCAAATCATCTGATTTGTCCTTACTAAACGTATATTGAAATCATATTCATATCTTTATTTAATAAAAAAGAAGAGAGAAAATCCCAAAAAATCTGGAATAATGAACCCAGTATATAGTTACTTTGTCAATAAGATATATTTGTTGGAATCATCAAGTTTATTTTGCCTATAAGAATTGCTGATGACTATATATGTATACGGGTGTCTCAGTATACCTCATATTATTTGGTTCGTCAAGATACAAGATTTAAAATCAGGTGATGAATTGTGAATACAAGTTCCATGTATTTGAATAGAATGTAAATATGGAGTCGAGATTCACAACCAGTTCAACCGACAATTGGAACTTTAGTTTTTGAATGCTGTTCAAAATAACCTTTCCAAGGATGCATATAGGTGACACTTTGTATTTGCATCGGAAATGATAAGAGTTAACTACACTTGAACTTTCAAATAAAATGAGATAGTGTAAACCTCATGCACAGTCATCTCCACATAAATAACAGGAAAAAATATCCACTTCTCTGGCTCATTTCTCGCAACACGTTGAATTGTGCCTTTCCGAAATTTAAGTAGTGATTTGTATAAAAGAAGAAGAAGAAGAAGAAGAAGAAAAATAAGAAGAAAACTTAAGTCAAGTAGGAGCTACACCTAACTACCTGATGTTAACGTGAGAATATGAGCTTTTTCGTAGTTGAATGATATTCCACATTACCTTATCATCTTCGTGTTTCTATTTCTCCAAGTAACACTGAAGTGTACATTACATGAATATCGATGGTTATTGTCTCTTGACAACCCTGTAATTTTCATTATAGAACGAACTAATAAATCCGAGAAATCAAAATAAATGCTAATCGCTAAGAAATACAGATAGACACATGTCCACATGTTGTTATCAACCATTACTTTGTAGATTAGGACATTAAATCAATTCTCACAAAGAAATCAATGACTCATTTGATGGATTTACATCATCATCAGATTTTATTCGATGAAAGCTTTCGAAAACAAGTGGTGCTACTATCTAAAAAAACATAACAGATCTGACTGTGTAACCTTTCAGGAAGTTGGTTCACTTATGAAACTTCATACTCTTTCAATGTCATAAATATTGAAATTATAGCACATGTAATTTAACCAGATTAGTGTTGACTGGTATATAAAGTACGATTATAGAAGCAATCCGATCAATCACTATAGTCCTACGGTAAATTTTTAAGAGGTTCAGAAATAGTATAGCTCCTTTCACCTCTTTTATATTAGTGCGTTGGGTTGGTTCAAAAAAGTATGAGAATATTGCTATTCTGGCTACCAGCATGAAATTTGGCATACATGATGAGAAATATATAGGAAACAAAAAACCATCGAGACACAAGCTGTGTCTGGAATATTTCGTCCGCCATTTTCTAAAATGGCGGCCGAAAACTAGATTTTTGCTGATATCTCAAGAACGGTGCAAAATTTTGAAAGAGTTCAAACTTATGAAATAAAGAACATTACAAGGCGGACATTTTTTGTCTGAAACATTTTCTTGTGAGGCTAATATTAAAGTCAATAAATTGAATATATTCAGTGGAAAATCCTCGTTTTCTCAAAAAATCATTTAAAATACCAACAATTACCCCGTTACCAAGTCTTCCTACCTATTCATAAAAATGCTCCTTACACACGTGTTCATCTAGAAAAATAGAAGATCTTTTTTAACTCTACAATATACCGGGTGGGGAATTTATCTTGAGGCAAAATTATATCTCGCTTGTATTCGATTATTTCGAAAAAATCTGAGAAATATTGCACTGGACCGGAAGTGGGGCCTTTAGAGCGAAAGTCGATTTTTCTAATAGAAGCACCCATTGTTCAGCACAGATTCACGCCCTGGAATTGCAACCATATATTCCAAATGCAATGCAACTAACTGGGGATGGAAGTCGTGAAATCTAGAATGTCAAGATGAAACGATTGAACCACTTTAGACAGTTTTGCCACAAGCATCTGATGAATGTTCAGAATTGATCAGCTGCAGATGCAAAACGATGTGTATTAAGAACTGCGAATGCAATAGATTTGATTTGCAGTGTACTGCTCTATGCACGTGTGTACTCAATAAACATTATTTGTAATACTGTTGTATTAGTTAGTTCACCAAGATTCTTACTGATCTAATCGAACCTAATTAAACATCAATCCTATAACATGATTGATATATGATTTCATTTGGATTAAAATAATTGACCGTCTTTTTACGTAATGGTACCTTCGGTTTGAATCATCAAGAAAAAGTTCATCATACAGATAACTCATGATCATGATTTCTGTGGCTAATCATAGCCTGAATGTTTCCATTTTGATTTTTTCTTGAGAAACCTTGAAAAATTGAATTTTAATATTTCGATTATTGAATTTTTGATTCGTCTGACAAAAAAAATGTTTCGAACAAAAAATGTCCGCCTTACTATCTTCTATATTCCATCATTTTGAACTTTCCCTATATTTTCCACCGTTATGGAGATATTAGCAAAAATCCAGCTTTGTGGAATGCAGAATATTCAGGACCAGATCATTCAGAGTAGGTATCAAAGCATGCATGTTCGAATAATGTGACTTCATATAGGTATTATCTAATATCTATACAATCTTATGCTTTATCATCCTACAGGTTGTTATTAATTATTAATGGGCGGTTTGGTAGAAGAAGTACCTAAGTATATAGCAATGTGAATAGGGCTTCATTCACCAGATTCACCTGATGAATGTTCAGAATTGATCAGCTCATAGATTATCAGCTGCAGATGCAAAACAATGTGTATCAAGAACTGCAAATGCAATAGATTTGATTTGCAGTGTACTGCTCTATGCACGTGTGATGGACAGTGTATTCAAGAAACATTATTCGTAATACTGTTTTATTAGTTAGTTCACCAAGATTCTTACTGATCTAATCGAACCTAATTAAACATCAAGCCTATAATATGATTGATATATATATGATTTTATTTAGATTAAAGTAATTGACCGCCATTTTACGTAATGGTACCTTCGGTTTGAATCCTCAAGAAAGAGTTCATCATACAGATAACACATGATCATGATTTCTGTGGTTAATCTTAGCCTGAATATTTCAATTTTGATTTTTTCTTGAGAAACCTTGAAAAATTGAATTTTAATATTTCGATTATTGAATTTTTGATTCGTCTGACAAAAAAATGTTTCGAACAAAAAATGTCCGCCTTACTATCCTCTATATTTCATCAGTTTGAACTTTCCCGATATTTTCCACCGTTCTGGAGATATTAGCAAAAATCCAGCTTTCAGTCGCCATTTTGAAAAATGGCGGCTGAAATATTCCAGATACAGCGTGTGTCCCGATGGTTTTTCGTTTTCTATATATTCATCAACATGTGTACCGAGTTTCATGCTGGTAGCCATAATAGCAATATTCTTGTGCTAACATAACGCACTATATACCTTGTGACCCGGAACCAATTTACTACCCTGTATCTTCGTTGCTATTTTGTATGGACGTTTCAAATTTGGTACATTTGGTGAATTGGTTCCGGGTTATCTGGTATACAGGGTGAGTCATGAGGAACGGTACATACTCCTACCACGAATAAAAAGTGTCTTCTGCTCTTCTTCACCAATATACAGGGTGTTTCATAATTGAATGCTGATCCTGAAGGGCGATAATCCTTGGATGATTTTAAGAAAAATTCTCCATGTGAACATAGGTCCGTAAACAGCTTCGTCTCTGAGATACAGGATGTTGAAATTCAACAAAAAAATCAGTTATTCCCCAATATCTCTGAAACCGCTCTGGCTCTTTTCTTCAATTTTGGTACAGGGTGATTCACCATAAATGTCCCCCCCTCTAGCTCAGTTATCTTTGAAGCGATTTCAAAATTTGAACTTTCATCTTGAATGATTTTCGATAAAGTTTTTTTCTGCTACATCAAAAAAATACAGGGTGCTCGGAACAAACGATCTACAGGGTACTTTTCAATTTTTTTAAATGGAACACCCTATTTTTCATTGTATTTTTAGATTCTCCTTGAAGAGCTGATTTGATCAATGCATCACACTTGGGGTCTAGCGGGAATGATTACAGAGATATAGGGTGTTCAAAATCGAGAGTTTCCAACTTTAGGATTTTTTTGTGACGAAACTATTATCGGTCAAAACGGCTCTCATGTCCGTATCCTAACTTTTGATTTACTATCTACTGACATTTAATAATTGGAACAGATAACAGAGTCATCAGGATTCTTAATCTTGAACCACCCTGTCAATGTTCCAATTAAATGTCAGTAGGTAGTGAATTAAAAGTTGAGATGATGGCATAGAAGCCGTTTTGACCGATAATGAATAGTTTCGACACAAAAAATCCGAAAGTTGTAAAATCTCGATTTTGAACACCCTATATCTCTGTAATCATTCTTGCTAGACCCCAAGTGTGATGTATTGATGAAATCAGCTCTTCAGGAAGAATCTGAAAATTCAATGAAATACAGGGTGTTCCATTTGAAAAAATCAAGTAGTACTCTGTAGATCGTTTGTTCCGAGCACCCTGTATTTTCTGATGCCACGGGAAAAAAATCTGAAAAATCATTTCAGATTATTTCTCTATTTTTAAATCGGTTCAAAAATAAGTGAGCTAGAGGGGGGACATTTATGATGAATCACCCTGTACATGCCAAGTATGCATACAAAAACTTAAAAGTAGTTACCATAAACTTATAAAAATATCGCTTAGATCTTTTGGTTACCACAATTGTGAAATAAAGACTAAGAGTAAAAATCGAGTAGGGACAAGCAAATGAATGCATTCTATTTTCAGACTCAAAAACCGTTCGCCGGACGAAAAAAAGACAAGAGACCATTTTTATGAGAAGATAAAGGATAATTACAAAAATAATATATATTTCGAAAAAAAAAAGTGGCGTATCATCATTTTGATGAAAAATATGACAGGGTATGTTAACAGGGACGCCACTGATGAAAATTAAGAAATCCTTTATTATGGAAAAAATGCATTTCTATGCATACTTGGCATGTACCAAACTTGAAAGAAAAAGCCAGAGCGGTTTCAGAGATATTGGGGAATAACTGATTTTTTTGTTGAATTTCAATATCGTGTATCTCAGAAACGAAGCTGTTACGGATCTATGTTCACATGAAGAATTTTTCTTAAAATCATCCAAGGATTATCGATCTTTAGGATCAGCATTCAATTATGAAACACCCTGTATAGTGTGAACTATGAGATTTGGCAAAAACATCTTTTAGGCATAACTTTTCAACAGGTCTTTCGATTCGTCTGATTATTTCATGAAATATTCCTCTACCAAACCCTAATCGACTGACATTTCCAGAATCGGAAAAATCCAGGACCGTTTCTGAAAAATTTCGATAGTTCTGTTTTTATCAAAAAGTTCATCCTGTATATGGTTTTTGTGACTGTGACAGGGAATTTTCAAAGCACGCAAGCAAGCATCAAAAATTAAATATTAAAAATTCTCCTCACACTTTCACCGAATTTTTCAAAAAACCATCGAAAGTTTGACAAGAAATTCATTCATTCGAAAATAATTACTTCGCAACGCATGAATTTCACAAATAAAAGTAAGTATCACATTTTCAATGGTTTAGCCCAATGGAAATCTTTCATTCCCAGGCCTGGATGTCGTCATTTCATTTTTTGTGGAGGGTAATAATATCACCCAGTAGATCTTTTTCGAATCAGTGAATGGGGTATCTGTTTAGATGTTAATGGTCATCGTTTCAAAAGATTCCAGATAGTCGAACAGGTTTATTCACAATTATTTTTCAAAAGCTATACTGACAGAGGCGGATAATAATTCTAGTACGGAAATTAAGTGACCAAATTAACTGAATAAAAGAAATCGAATAGATGATATTGTGAATTGACATCATTAGATTATCTATAGCGATGAACATCAACATTTTCACAGATACCATCCACTGATTCGAAAAAGATCTACAGGGTGAATATCATCATAATATCATCCTCCACAAAAAATTGAATTACTTAATCCAGGCCTGAAGATAAAATAATCTGTTGATTTTCATCGAGCTGAAGCATCGAAAATGTAAGTCTCACTTTTATTCGTAAAATTTATGGGCTGCGAAGTATTAATTTCCAAATGAATGAATTTTTTGTGAAATGTTCATGAAATCCATATTCTTTTTCAAACTGAAGTGAGAGTGTGAGGAAAATTTGGAATATTTCATTTCTGATGTTTGTGGCCTTTGAAAAATCCCTGTCACAGTTTACAAAAACTATATACAGGATGAACATTTTGCTATTAACTAAACTATCAAAATTTTTCAAGAACGGTCTTGGATTTTTTCGATTATGAATATGTCAGTCGATTAGAGAGTAATAGCGGAATATTCCATGAAAAAATCAGACGAATCGAAGCAGCTGTTCAAAAATTATAACCAAAAGATGTTTTTTGCCAAATCTCATAATTTACCCTATATATAGGAAAAGAAGTTGAGAAGGAATTTTCTAATGGACAGTAGGTATTTCCCTCAGGGGCCTTTATTCGTGGTTGAAGTAAGTACAGTTCCTCATGACTCACCCTGTATACATCTCAAATTCCTTCCATATCACCCCTTTTTTTCTTTGAATTTGAAGTGGATTAATAGTGTCAAATTCGTGAAATAAACATTCATAATCACCCTGTACATTTTCTCAATCATAAATAGTAATAATCATCTAAGAAAACGTGTCTGCCAATATATGCAGTTCGTGTTTTTGGTCTAGGTCATAATTGTTATGGCTTGATTTTGACGACCGATTACCCCATCCCAGTTGCTCATTTCCTTACCCAAACTCAATTACTGTTAATAATTTTCATGCTTATCAATCATTCTAAATTGAACAATTGGCATTGTCCAATTAAAGAGATACCTTATCTATATTGAGATAATTATTGCTTTCTTATTGAAAAAACAAGATGAGAATGTCGAGTTGAGTGGAGATCGTTTGAAGTGTTTGCAAGGTCGAATAATAGCCACTGCTTATTTTTTTTCTCACATGGAGTGATTGTTTTATAATTTACTATATTTCAATCCCATCATGGCCTCAAATTACCAGATGATACTCGAAACGGCAAAATAAAGCAGTCGATGAAGCGTTCGAATAGTTTTCAAAAGTTGAATAAATACAAACAGCTCGAAGTCATATCCACACAATGTTCATAAAATCAACAACAATGGTAGATTTCGGTAGTAAAACATAGTTCCAAATAATTAACACTCAACATCTACAGATATACAGTATGTTGATGAATGAATATATGATAAAATTTGTATATTAAAATCAATTTAGTGACATAATTGTTTTTCGGGGACCACCCTGTATCAATAAATATATTGAGTCCTCTCACTTTGTGCACATTTTGATATTCACACGACTCTTAATGATGCTTCCAAGCTATTTTGGCTCCAGCAGTGTGATATAATGAATCCGAATTTTGTTGCAAACAAAAAGCCATGACTCTCTCGTGCCAAAGAATTTTTTTTCGTTCCTGTTTGTTTTATTAGACGAACTGCAGGCCTAGATCGCATTACATCATTTTAATTGGAACAAATGGATGCGATTTCTCGAGATTATTGAGTGTTCTCGCCAGAAACAGCTGCTTGCTCAATTTGAAGTGCTTACATTTAGTGTACTTTGTATTCAATTATTCGGAACATCGAATGGTGTGAAATTTTTCAAAAAGAAGAAAGAAAGCTAAATTTTTTTTATTGGTCGTTTTATAGGCATTTCAAAAGGCAAAATATAAGGACATCATGCATTTTTTTCAAGTTTTGGCCGAGGTTTGGCCCTGAGTAGTCATTATACAGGGTGTTTCGCAGATAAAGGGAAATATTTCAATGGTACATAGGAGTCACCAAGGTGGTTCTGAAAATACCATATTTATTCATTCGTCTATAAGTATTGAACTAACTACCCAGTATATTTTTCTAAAATTTGGTATGGAGCTTATACTTGGGACGTTGAATCCATTCACCTATCGGATGAAGTGAAAATCCAGGTTCGGCTTCAGGAAAAATTTACATTTATTCGAAATATTAAGATAACACACTGTATGTAATAATTGACAGAGTTCATCAAAGGAATCGTGAAGAGGAGGAAAAACTGAACTGGATTTGATTCTTTTTGTGTTCCCGCCACAAATTCTCATCGTAACAATCATGAACAGAAAGCTAAAAGTATGTGAATTTGAAGAGTATTGAAATTATGAAACCACTTTCAATTATGATTATTTGATATATTTCTGTTAAATGATCGTTTGAAAGAACTTACTAAGTCTCACAGTCTCTATAACAGAGATACAGGGTGAATTATCGTTTTCGAATAATTATTCATTCGTCCATGAGTATAAGACTACCCATCGCAGTAATATTTTCTCAAATTTGGTATTGAGCTTACTTGGGACGATGGATTCATTGACCTATCAGGCAGAATGGAAATACAGGTTCAGCTTCAGGAAAAGTCTCATAATCTTTATAACAGAGATACAGGGTGAATTATCGAATTATAATTATTTGGTATTATCTCCATTCTGCCTGATAGGTTGATGAATCCATCGTCCCAAGTAAGCTACATACCTACCAAATTTGAGAAAATTTTACTGGGTAGTTTAAGACTTATGGAGACTGTGAGACTTAGTGAGTTCTTTCGAGCGATTTTTTGACAAAAATATCAAATATTCATAATTGACACTGGTTTCATAATTCCAATACTCTTCAAATTGACATATACTTTAAACTTTCTGTTTATGATTTTTACGATGAGAAATGGTGGCGGGAAAACAAAAAGCGGCAAACCCAATTCAGATTTTCCTCCTCTTCAGAATTCTTTTGATGTACTGTGTTAATTATTAAATACAGTGTGTTATTTTAATATTTCGAATGAATGTAAATTTTTCCTGAAGCCGAACCTGGATATTTAATCCGCCCGATAGGTGAATGAATTTAACGTCCCCAGTATAAGCTCCTTACCAAATTTGAGAGAAATATACTGGGTAGGTCGATACATATTATAGACGAATGAATAATTATTCGAAATCGACAAATTGCCCTGTATATCCGTTATGAAGACTCAAAGACCTATCAAATATGGTATTTTCAGAACCACCTTGGTGACCCCTATCTACCATTGGAATATTTCCCTTTACCTGTGAAACACCCTGTATACCTTTATTTCTCTTCTCCAAACCTTTTTCAATACAAATTCTCACTGACAAGCTGGTGAATTTTTCTTTTAGGCTCTCTGATAGGAAAATTCTTTGAACTCAGTGACATTTTGGGACAAATCATCTGATTTGTCCTAACTACACGTATATTGAAATAGTATTCATATTTTTATTTCTGACAGTGACATTATAAGCTTATATCGTCATAGTTACGATATCTATAATGAGGGTCATAACTCCCTTGGGATATTAAGGTTCAAAACCTCCCTCTTACCTTTTACAGTTGAAAATGATACAAGAAATGCTTATAAACGTTTATATGTGATGAAAACTAAGACCTATTTTCCTTAATCACGTCATTACAAATAATAAATGTACAATTTTCAAATGTTCCCTGAAAATTACTTCCGCCGCTTAAAAAAAATAAACATGTAACATAGCGACAACCTAGCAACAACCAACAATGCTACAATCAACGCTACCTAATTCAAATATACCAGAAAGGTTATGAATTTAAACATTTATTGCGTTCTAAATATGGACATATTGTTATGAAAATCGGTCAGAAATAAAATTATCTATGTACCACGGGAATTATAGAGCCTTAATAACCTCTGGCAATTGCTGTCCCTCGGGCCAGAGGCCCTCGGGACGCAAACTTTGCCATCGGTAATTAAGGCCCTCATAATTCCCTTACTACATAAATAACTATTATCGTATAGAGACGAGGAGAGAAAATCCCAACAAATTCTGGAATATCAAAAAATCTGTAAAAATTGATGTTTCACCTCCTCGACCAACCTACAAACAGTATTTGAAATGTTCATCCGCGTGCAAAAATGACAAAGCGCAATTGAAAAAGTGCCATGCAAGATGTTGTTAACATGCCTCTTCGAGCTAAATGGGGTATAAAGTTACCTACTCAAAAGGTGTTCTGTAACTGTTCTCGGTACCCTTTATCTAATCTAATTCCAAATAAACCAAGTTCGTTAACCCGATGACAATGACCTTGCTCACACACTTTTTGAATTTTTTTAAATCGGCAAATTACCAGCACAGTATATTCGCTAGTCTCCTTGCTAGTTAGGAAAGATAAATAGGCTTTTATGGACTTATTATCAACGTTTCACGTATGCGTTTGGTTTTTGTTTATAATTCACGAGAGATAACGGTTCCAGTATATATGTATATAATAATGAGAGAACTGAAATTAGGAGAAAAGATTACTTTTTTACTTTAGGCGCCAACTTCTAACAGGCATCAATATAGGGTTGTATACACACAGAAAAAAAATTCTTCGAATGAGAAAACCCATTCTCTTGAAAATTCAATCTTCTTGGAATTGAGCATATTCTTTTGAGTCGAAAAATCTGATATGTTCCAGAAAATAGTGTCATATTATTGAATTATATTCTCAAACCAAGAATGTAATTATTGAATTACTAAATTGATTACTTCAACACAATCAAAACGATTTTCCAATTCGCAGAAGCGAACTATTTTGTTTCAATAAAGTTATTGCTTGATCCAAGAATATAAGTATACATTTCTTCAAATTAAAGAATTCATCGAATGATATATTCAGTTTTCTCAAATTGCAAAAACCTAATATTTTGAGGCAATACGTAATTTTCTTGATACAAAAATATAAATAATTATTTCTTCAAATGAAGCATTCTGATTTCATCATATTGATATTACAATTTCATCAAATCGAAGACTTTTGATAGTTCTATTCTATGTCGTATTTACTTGATTCAAAAATATAAATATAAATTTTCTCAAATATGTAAGGAATGTATTAATTCAATTGAATTTAATGAAATTATTGGAAATCTTCTAGGACCGATTAGGGTATGGAAAATATTCTGATAATATCGTCTAAGTAATGATCTTTGGATTTCTAAGCCTACCTAGCATCGAAATGTCATTGCATTCCGGCCACTTCATGTATTTCAATAAAATGCATTTCAACAACCAATTAATAAACGAATATCTGTTGATATATACAGTTGAATATTTTTGCAATTTCTGCAAATTTTTGCAATTTTCAGGAACTTTTGCAATTTTTGCAATTTTCAGGAATTTTTGCAATCTTCAGGAATTTTTGCAATTTTTGCAATTTTCAGTCATTATTGCGATTTTTGCAATTCCTGCAATTTTTGCAATTTTCAGGAATTTTTGCGATTTTTTGCAATTTTTGCAATTTTCAGGAATTTTTGCGATTCTCGCAATTTTCAGGAATTTTTGCAATTTTTGCAATTTTCAGGAATTTTTGCAATTTTTGCAATTTTCAGGAATTTTCGCAATCTTCAGGAATTTTTGCAATTTTTGCTATTTTCTGGAATTTTTGCAATTTTCAGGAATTTCAGTCATTTTTGCGATTTTTGCAATTTTTGCAATTTTTAGGAATTTTTGCAATTTTCAGGAATTTTTGCAATTTTCAGGAATTTTTGCACTTTTCAGTCATTTTTGCGATTTTTGCGATTTTTGCGATTTTTGCGATTTTTGCGATTTTTGCGATTTTTGCGATTTCTGCAATTTTTGCAATTTTCAGGAATTTTTGAAATTTTTGCAATTTTCAGGAATTTTTGCAATTTTTGCAATTTTCAGGAATTTTTGCAATTTTTGCAATTTTCAGGAATTTTTGCAATTTTTGCAATTTTCAGGAATTTTTGTGATTTTTGCAATTTTTGCAATTTTCAGGAATTTCTGCAATTTTTGCAATTTTCAGGAATTTTTGCAATTTTTGCAATTTTCAGGAATTTTTGCACTTTTTGCTATTTTCAGGAATTTTTGCAATTTTCAGGAATTTTTGCAATTTCTGCAATTTTCAGGAATTTTTGTGATTTTTGTAATTTTTACAATTTCCAGGAATTTTTGCAATTTTTGCAATTTTCAGGAATTTTTGCAATTTTTGCAATTTTCAGGAATTTTTGCACTTTTTGCAATTTTCAGGAATTTTTGCAATTTTCAGGAATTTTTGAAATTTTCAGGAATTTTTGCAATTTCTGCAATTTTTGCAATTTTTGCAATTTTCAGGAATTTTTGCAATTTTTGCTATTCTCAGGAATTTTTGCAATTTTAGCAATTTTCAGGAATTTTTGCAATTTTTGCAATTTTTCAATTTTCAGGAATTTTTGCAATTTCTGCAATTTTTACAATTTTCAGGAATTTTTGCAATTTTTGCAATTTTCAGGAATTTTTGCAATTTCTGCAATTTTCAGGAATTTTTGCAATCTTCAGGAATTTTTGCAATTTTTGCAATTTTCAGTCATTATTGCGATTTTTGCAATTTCTGCAATTTTTGCAATTTTCAGGAATTTTTGCAATTTTCAGGAATTTTTGCAATTTTTGCAATTTTCAGGAATTTTTGCGATTTTTGCAATTTTTGCAATTTTCAGGAATTTTTGCGATTCTCGCAATTTTCAGGAATTTTTGCAATTTTTGCAATTTTCAGGAATTTTTGCAATTTTTGCAATTTTCAGGAATTTTTGCAATCTTCAGGAATTTTTGCAATTTTTGCTATTTTCTGGAATTTTTGCAATTTTCAGGAATTTTTGCAATTTTTGCAATTTTTAGGAATTTTTGCAATTTTCAGGAATTTTTGCACTTTTCAGTCATTTTTGCGATTTTTGCAATTTCTGCAATTTTTGAAATTTTTGCAATTTTCAGGAATTTTTGCAATTTTTGCAATTTCCAGGAATTTTTGCAATTTTTGCAATTTTCAGGAATTTTTGCAATTTTTGCAATTTTCAGAAATTTTTGCGATTTTTGCAATTTTCAGGAATTTTTGCACTTTTCAGTCATTTTTGCGATTTTTGTAATTTCTAGGAATTTTTGAAATTTTTGCAATTTTCAGGAATTTTTGCAATTTTTGCAATTTTCAGGAATTTTTGCAATATTTGCAATTTTCAGGAATTTTTGCAATTTTTGCAATTTTCAGGAATTTTTGCACTTTTTGCTATTTTCAGGAATTTTTGCAATTTCCAGGAATTTTCGCAATTTTTGAAATTTTCAGGACTTTTTGCAATTTCTGCAATTTCTGCATTTTTTGCAATTTTCAGGAATTTTTGCAATTTTTCTACTTTTCAGGAATTTTTGCAATTTTTGCAATTTTTGCAATTTTTGCAATTTTTGCAATTTTTGCAATTTTTGCAATTTTTGCAATTTTTGCAATTTTTGCAATTTTTGCAATTTTTGCAATTTTTGCAATTTTTGCAATTTTTGCAATTTTTGCAATTTTTGCAATTTTTGCAATTTTTGCAATTTTTGCAATTTTTGCAATTTTTGCAATTTTTGCAATTTTTGCAATTTTCGCAATTTTTGCAATTTTCAGGAATTTGCAATTTTTGCAATTTTCAGGAATTTCTGCAATTTTTGCAATTTTCAGGAATTTTTGCTATTTTTGCAATTTTCAGGAATTTTTGCACTCTGCTATTTTCAGGAATTTTTGCAATTTTTGCAATTTCTGGAATTTTCGCAATTCTTGCAATTTTCAGGAATTTTTGCAATTTCTGCTATTTTCAGGAATTTTTGCAATTTTAGCAATTTTCAGGATTTTTTGCAATTTTAGCAATTTTCAGGAATTTTTGCAATTTCTGCAATTTCTGCAATTTTTGCAATTTTTGCAATTTTCAGGATTTTTTGCAATTTTTGCAATTTCCAGGAATTTTTGTAATTTTAGCAATTTTCAGGAATTTTTGCAATTTTTGCAATTTTCAGGAATTTTTGCAATTTTTGCAATTTTCAAGGAATTTTTGCAATTTTTGCAATTTTCAGGAATTTGTGTGATTTTTGCAAATTTTGCAATTTTTGCAATTTTCGCAATTTTTGCAATTTTCAGGAATTTTTGCACTTTTTGCTATTTTCAGGAATTTTTGCAATTCTCAGGAATTTTTGCAATTTTTGCAATTTCTGGAATTTTCGCAATTTCTGCAATTTTCAGGAATTTTTGGAATTTTTGCTATTTTCAGGAATTTTTGCAATTTTAGCAATTTTCAGGAATTCTTGCAATTTTAGCAATTTTCAGGAATTTTTGCAATTTCTGCAATTTCTGCAATTTTTGCAATTTTTGCAATTTTTGCAATTTTTGCAATTTTCAGGATTTTTTGCAATTTTTGCTATTTCCAGGAATTTTTGTAATTTTAGCAATTTTCAGGAATTTTCGCAATTTTTGCAATTTTCAGGAATTTTTGCAATTTTTGCAATTTCTGCAATTTTTGCAATTTTCAGGAATTTTTGCACTTTTTGCTATTTTCAGGAATTTTTGCAATTTTCAGGAATTTTTGCAATTTCTGCAATTTTCAGGAATTTTTGCAATTTCTGCAATTTCTTCAATTTTTGCAATTTTTGCAATTTTCAGCAATTTTTGCAATTTTTGCTATCAGGAATTTTTGCAATTTTAGCAATTTTCAGGAATTTTTGCAATTTTTGCAATTTTTGCAATTTTTTGCAATTTTCAGGAATTTTTGCAATTTTTGCAATTTTTACAATTTTCAGGAATTTTCGCGATTTCTGCAATTTTCAGGAATTTTTACAATTTGCAATTTTCAGGAATTTTTGCAAATTGCAATTTTCAGGAATTTTTGCAATTTTAGCAATTTTCAGGAATTTTTGCAATTTCTGCAATTTCTGCAATTTTTGCAATTTTTGCAATTTTTGCAATTTTCAGGATTTTTTGCAATTTTTGCTATTTCCAGGAATTTTTGTAATTTTAGCAATTTTCAGGAATTTTTGCAATTTTTGCAATTTTCATTTTTGCAATTTTCAAGGAATTTTTGCAATTTTTGCAATTTTCAGGAATTTGTGTGATTTTTGCGAATTTTGCAATTTTTGCAATTTTCGCAATTTTTGCAATTTTCAGGAATTTTTGCACTTTTTGCTATTTTCAGGAATTTTTGCAATTTTCAGGAATTTTTGCAATTTCTGCAATTTCTTCAATTTTTGCAATTTTTGCAATTTTCAGCAATTTTTGCAATTTTTCTATCAGGAATTTTTGCAATTTTAGCAATTTATTTTTTCAGGAATTTTTGCAATTTTTGCAATTTTTGCAATTTTTTGCAATTTTCAGGAATTTTTGCAATTTCTGCAATTTTTACAATTTTCAGGAATTTTCGCGATTTTCGCAATTTTCAGGAATTTTTGCGATTTTCGCAATTTCTGCAATTTTTGCAATTTCTGCCATTTTCAGGAACTTGCAATTTTCAGGAATTATTGCAATTTCTGCAATTTCTACAATTTCTGCAATTTTTGCAATTTTTGCAATTTTTGCAATTTTCAGGAATTTTTGCAATTTCTGCAATTTCTACAATTTCTGCAATTTTTGCAATTTTTGCAATTTTGCAATTTTCAGGAATTTTTGCAATTTTTGCTATTCTCAGGAATTTTTGCAATTTAAGCAATTTTCAGGAATTTTTGCAATTTTTGCAATTTTTGCAATTTTCGGGAATTTTTGCAATTTTTGCAATTTCCAGGAATTTTTGCAATCTTCAGGAATTTTTGCAATTTTTGCTATTTTCTGAGATTTTTGCAATTTTCAGGAAGTTTTGCAATTTTTGCAATTTTTAGGAATTTTTGCAATTTTCAAGGAATTTTTGCAATTTTTGCAATTTTCAGGAATTTGTGTGATTTTTGCAAATTTTGCAATTTTTGCAATTTTCGCAATTTTTGCAATTTTCAGGAATTTTTGCACTTTTTGCTATTTTCAGGAATTTTTGCAATTCTCAGGAATTTTTGCAATTTTTGCAATTTCTGGAATTTTCGCAATTTCTGCAATTTTCAGGAATTTTTGGAATTTTTGCTATTTTCAGGAATTTTTGCAATTTTAGCAATTTTCAGGAATTCTTGCAATTTTAGCAATTTTCAGGAATTTTTGCAATTTCTGCAATTTCTGCAATTTTTGCAATTTTTGCAATTTTTGCAATTTTCAGGATTTTTTGCAATTTTTGCTATTTCCAGGAATTTTTGTAATTTTAGCAATTTTCAGGAATTTTCGCAATTTTTGCAATTTTCAGGAATTTTTGCAATTTTTGCAATTTTCAAGGAATTTTTGCAATTTTCAGGAATTTGTGTGATTTTTGCAAATTTTGCAATTTTTGCAATTTTCGCAATTTTTGCAATTTTCAGGAATTTTTGCACTTTTTGCTATTTTCAGGAATTTTTGCAATTTTCAGGAATTTTTGCAATTTCTGCAATTTTCAGGAATTTTTGCAATTTCTGCAATTTCTTCAATTTTTGCAATTTTTGCAATTTTCAGCAATTTTTGCAATTTTTGCTATCAGGAATTTTTGCAATTTTAGCAATTTTCAGGAATTTTTGCAATTTTTGCAATTTTTGCAATTTTTTGCAATTTTCAGGAATTTTTGCAATTTCTGCAATTTTTACAATTTTCAGGAATTTTCGCGATTTCTGCAATTTTTCAGGAATTTTCGGAATTTTTGCTATTTTCAGGAATTTTTGCAATTTTAGCAATTTTCAGGAATTTTTGCAATTTTAGCAATTTTCAGGAATTTTTGCAATTTCTGCAATTTCTGCAATTTTTGCAATTTTTGCAATTTTTGCAATTTTTGCAATTTTCAGGATTTTTTGCAATTTTTGCTATTTCCAGGAATTTTTGTAATTTTAGCAATTTTCAGGAATTTTTGCAATTTTTGCAATTTTCAGGAATTTTTGCAATTTTTGCAATTTTCAAGGAATTTTTGCAATTTTTGCAATTTTCAGGAATTTGTGTGATTTTTGCGAATTTTGCAATTTTTGCAATTTTCGCAATTTTTGCAATTTTCAGGAATTTTTGCACTTTTTTGCTATTTTCAGGAATTTTTGCAATTTTCAGGAATTTTTGCAATTTCTGCAATTTCTTCAATTTTTGCAATTTTTGCAATTTTCAGCAATTTTTGCAATTTTTTATCAGGAATTTTTGCAATTTTAGCAATTTTCAGGAATTTTTGCAATTTTTGCAATTTTTGCAATTTTTTGCAATTTTCAGGAATTTTTGCAATTTCTGCAATTTTTACAATTTTCAGGAATTTTCGCGATTTTCGCAATTTTCAGGAATTTTTGCGATTTTCGCAATTTCTGCAATTTTTGCAATTTCTGCCATTTTCAGGAACTTGCAATTTTCAGGAATTATTGCAATTTCTGCAATTTCTACAATTTCTGCAATTTTTGCAATTTTTCCAATTTTTGCAATTTTCAGGAATTTTTGCAATTTCTGCAATTTCTACAATTTCTGCAATTTTTGCAATTTTTGCAATTTTTGCAATTTTCAGGAATTTTTGCAATTTTTGCTATTCTCAGGAATTTTTGCAATTTAAGCAATTTTCAGGAATTTTTGCAATTTTTGCAATTTTAGCAATTTTCGGGAATTTTTGCAATTTTTGCAATTTCCAGGAATTTTTGCAATCTTCAGGAATTTTTGCAATTTTTGCTATTTTCTGAGATTTTTGCAATTTTCAGGAAGTTTTGCAATTTTTGCAATTTTTAGGAATTTTGCAATTTTCAGGAATTTTTGCACTTTTCAGTCATTTTTGCGATTTTTGCAATTTCTAGGAATTTTTGAAATTTTTGCAATTTTCAGGAATTTTTGCAATTTTTGCAATTTTCAGGATTTTTTGCAATTTTTGCAATTTTCAGGAATTTTTGCAATTTTTGCAATTTTCAGTCATTTTTGCGATTTTTGCAATTTTTAGGAATTTTTGCAATTTTCAGGAATTTTTGCACTTTTCAGTCATTTTTGCGATTTTTGCGATTTCTAGGAATTTTTGAAATTCTTGCAATTTTCAGGAATTTTTGCAATTTTTGCAATTTCCAGGAATTTTTGCAATATTTGCAATTTTCAGAAATTTTTGCAATTTTTGCAATTTTCAGGAATTTTTGCACTTTTTGCTATTTTCAGGAATTTTTGCAATTTCCAGGAATTTTCGCAATTTTTGAAATTTTCAGGACTTTTTGCAATTTTTGCAATTTTTTGCAATTTCTGCAATTTCTGCATTTTTTGCAATTTCCAGGAATTTCTGCAATTTTTGCTATTTTCAGGAATTTTTGCAATTTTTGCAATTTTTGCAATTTTTGCAATTTTTGCAATTTTTGCAATTTTTGCAATTTTTGCAATTTTTGCAATTTTTGCAATTTTTGCAATTTTTGCAATTTTTGCAATTTTTGCAATTTTTGCAATTTTTGCAATTTTTGCAATTTTTGCAATTTTTGCAATTTTTGCAATTTTTGCAATTTTTGCAATTTTTGCAATTTTTGCAATTTTTGCAATTTTTGCAATTTTTGCAATTTTTGCAATTTTTGCAATTTTTGCAATTTTTGCAATTTTTGCAATTTTTGCAATTTTTGCAATTTTCGCAATTTTTGCAATTTTCAGGAATTTGCAATTTTTGCAATTTTCAGGAATTTCTGCAATTTTTGCAATTTTCAGGAATTTTTTGCTATTTTTGCAATTTTCAGGAATTTTTGCACTCTGCTATTTTCAGGAATTTTTGCAATTTTTGCAATTTCTGGAATTTTCGCAATTCTTGCAATTTTCAGGAATTTTTGCAATTTCTGCTATTTTCAAGAATTTTTGCAATTTTAGCAATTTTCAGGATTTTTTGCAATTTTAGCAATTTTCAGGAATTTTTGCAATTTCTGCAATTTCTGCAATTTTCAGGATTTTTTGCAATTTTTGCAATTTCCAGGAATTTTTGTAATTTTAGCAATTTTCAGGAATTTTTGCAATTTTTGCAATTTTCAGGAATTTTTGCAATTTTTGCAATTTTCAAGGAATTTTTGCAATTTTTGCAATTTTCAGGAATTTGTGTGATTTTTGCAAATTTTGCAATTTTTGCAATTTTCGCAATTTTTGCAATTTTCAGGAATTTTTGCACTTTTTGCCATTTTCAGGAATTTTTGCAATTCTCAGGAATTTTTGCAATTTTTGCAATTTCTGGAATTTTTTGCAATTTCTGCAATTTTCAGGAATTTTTGGAATTTTTGCTATTTTCAGGAATTTTTGCAATTTCAGCAATTTTCAGGAATTTTTGCAATTTTAGCAATTTTCAGGAATTTTTGCAATTTCTGCAATTTTCTGCAATTTTTGCAATTTTTGCAATTTTTGCAATTTTCAGGATTTTTTGCAATTTTCACTATTTCCAGGAATTTTTGTAATTTTAGCAATTTTCAGGAATTTTTGCAATTTTTGCAATTTTCAGGAATTTTTGCAATTTTTGCAATTTTCAAGGAATTTTTGCAATTTTTGCAATTTTCAGGAATTTGTGTGATTTTTGCAAATTTTGCAATTTTTGCAATTTTCGCAATTTTTACAATTTTCAGGAATTTTTGCACTTTTTGCAATTTTCAGGAATTTTTGCAATTTTCAGGAATTTTTGCAATTTCTGCAATTTTCAGGAATTTTTGCAATTTCTGCAATTTCTTCAATTTTTGCAATTTTTGCAATTTTTGCAATTTTCAGCAATTTTTGCAATTTTTGCTATCAGGAATTTTTGCAATTTTAGCAATTTTCAGGAATTTTTGCAATTTTTGCAATTTTTGCAATTTTTTGCAATTTTCAGGAATTTTTGCAATTTCTGCAATTTTTACAATTTTCAGGAATTTTCGCGATTTTCGCAATTTTCAGGAATTTTTGCGATTTTCGTAATTTCTGCAATTTTTGCAATTTCTGCCATTTTCAGGAACTTGCAATTTTCAGGAATTATTGCAATTTCTGCAATTCCTACAATTTCTGCAATTTTTGCAATTTTTGCAATTTTTGCAATTTTTGCAATTTTTGCAATTTTTGCAATTTTCAGGAATTTTTTGCAATTTTTGCTATTCTCAGGAATTTTTGCAATTTAAGCAATTTTCAGGAATTTTTGCAATTTTTGCAATTTTTGCAATTTTCGGGAATTTTTGCAATTTTTGCAATTTTCAGGAATTTTCGCAATTTCTGCTATTTTCAGGAATTTTTGCAATTTCAGCAATTTTCAGGAATTTTTGCAATTTCAGCAATTTTCAGGAATTTTTGCAATTTTTGCAATTTTCAGGAATTTTTGCAATTTTTGCAATTTTCAGTAATTTTTGTGATTTTTGCAATTTTTGCAATTTTCAGGAATTTCTGCAATTTTTGCAATTTTCAGGAATTTTTGCAATTTTTGCAATTTTCAGGAATTTTTGCACTTTTTGCTATTTTCAGGAATTTTTGCAATTTCCAGGAATTTTTGCAATTTCTGCAATTTCTTCAATTTTTGCAATTTTTGCAATTTTCAGCAATTTTTGCAATTTTTGCTATTATCAGGAATTTATGCAATTTTAGCAATTTTCAGGAATTTTCGCAATTTTTGCAATTTTTTGCAATTTTCAGGAATTTTTGCAATTTCTGCAATTTTTACAATTTTCAGGAATTTTCGCGATTTTCGCAATTTTCAGGAATTTTTGCGATTTTCGCAATTTCTGCAATTTTTGCAATTTCTGCAATTTTCAGGAACTTGCAATTTTCAGGAATTTTTGCAATTTCTGCAATTTCTACAATTTCTGCAATTTTTGCAATTTTTGCAATTTTTGCAATTTTTGCAATTTTCAGGAATTTTTGCAATTTCTGCAATTTCTACAATTTCTGCAATTTTTGCAATTTTTGCAATTTTTGCAATTTTTTGCAATTTTCAGGAATTTTTGCAATTTTTGCTATTCTCAGGAATTTTTGCAATTTAAGCAATTTTCAGGAATTTTTGCAATTTTCGCAATCTTTGCAATTTTCGGGAATTTTTGCAATTTTTGCAATTTTCAGGAATTTTCGCAATTTTTGCTATTTTCAGGAATTTTTGCAATTTCAGCAATTTTCAGGAATTTTTGCAATTTCAGCAATTTTCAGGAATTTTTGCAATTTTTGCAATTTTCAGGAATTTTTGCAATTTTTGCAATTTTCAGTAATTTTTGTGATTTTTGCAATTTTTGCAATTTCCAGGAATTTCTGCAATTTTTGCAATTTTCAGAAATTTTTGCAATTTTTGCAATTTTCAGGAATTTTTGCACTTTTTGCTATTTTCAGGAATTTTTGCAATTTCCAGGAATTTTTGCAATTTTTGCAATTTTCAGGAATTTTTGCAATTTTTGCAATTTCTGCAATTTCTGCAATTTTTGCAATTTTTGCAATTTTCAGCAATTTTTGCAATTTTCAGGAATTTTTGCAATTTTTGCAATTTTCAGGAATTTTTGCAATTTTTGCAATTTTTGCAATTTTTGCAATTTTTGCAATTTTTGCAATTTTCAGGAATTTTTGCAATTTTTGCTATTTTCAGGAATTTTTGCAATTTTAGCAATTTTCAGGAATTTTTGCAATTTTTGCAATTTTCAGGAATTTTTGCAATTTTTGCAATTTTCAGGAATTTTTGCAATTTTTGCAATTTTCAGGAATTTTTGCAATTTTTGCAATTTTCAGGAATTCTTGCAATTTTTTGCAATTTTCAGGAATTTTTGTGATTTTTGCAATTTTTGCAATTTTCAGGAATTTCTGCAATTTTTGCAATTTTCAGGAATTTTTGCAATTTTTGCAATTTTCAGGAATTTTTGCACTTTTTGCTATTTTCAGGAATTTTTGCAATTTTCAGGAATTTTTGCAATTTCTGCAATTTTCAGGAATTTTTGCAATTTCTGCAATTTCTTCAATTTTTGCAATTTTTGCAATTTTCAGCAATTTTTTGCAATTTTTGCTATCAGGAATTTTTGCAATTTTAGCAATTTTCAGGAATTTTTGCAATTTTTGCAATTTTTGCAATTTTTTGCAATTTTCAGGAATTTTTGCAATTTCTGCAATTTTTACAATTTTCAGGAATTTTCGCGATTTTCGCAATTTTCAGGAATTTTTGCGATTTTCGCAATTTCTGCAATTTTTGCAATTTCTGCCATTTTCAGGAACTTGCAATTTTCAGGAATTATTGCAATTTCTGCAATTTCTACAATTTCTGCAATTTTTGCAATTTTTGCAATTTTTGCAATTTTTGCAATTTTTGCAATTTTTGCAATTTTCAGGAATTTTTGCAATTTCTGCAATTTCTACAATTTCTGCAATTTTTGCAATTTTTGCAATTTTTGCAATTTTTTGCAATTTTCAGGAATTTTTGCAATTTTTGCTATTCTCAGGAATTTTTGCAATTTAAGCAATTTTCAGGAATTTTTGCAATTTTTGCAATTTTTGCAATTTTCGGGAATTTTTGCAATTTTTGCAATTTTCAGGAATTTTCGCAATTTCTGCTATTTTCAGGAATTTTTGCAATTTCAGCAATTTTCAGGAATTTTTGCAATTTCAGCAATTTTCAGGAATTTTTGCAATTTTTGCAATTTTCAGGAATTTTTGCAATTTTTGCAATTTTCAGTAATTTTGTGATTTTTGCAATTTTTGCAATTTCCAGGAATTTCTGCAATTTTTGCAATTTTCAGGAATTTTTGCAATTTTTGCAATTTTCAGGAATTTTTGCACTTTTTGCTATTTTCAGGAATTTTTGCAATTTCCAGGAATTTTTGCAATTTCTGCAATTTCTTCAATTTTTGCAATTTTTGCAATTTTCAGCAATTTTTGCAATTTTTGCTATTATCAGGAATTTATGCAATTTTAGCAATTTTCAGGAATTTTCGCAATTTTTGCAATTTTTTGCAATTTTCAGGAATTTTTGCAATTTCTGCAATTTTTACAATTTTCAGGAATTTTCGCGATTTTCGCAATTTTCAGGAATTTTTGCGATTTTCGCAATTTCTGCAATTTTTGCAATTTCTGCAATTTTCAGGAACTTGCAATTTTCAGGAATTTTTGCAATTTCTGCAATTTCTACAATTTCTGCAATTTTTGCAATTTTTGCAATTTTTGCAATTTTTGCAATTTTCAGGAATTTTTGCAATTTCTGCAATTTCTACAATTTCTGCAATTTTTGCAATTTTTGCAATTTTTGCAATTTTTGCAATTTTCAGGAATTTTTGCAATTTTTGCTATTCTCAGGATTTTTGCAATTTAAGCAATTTTCAGGAATTTTTGCAATTTTCGCAATCTTTGCAATTTTCGGGAATTTTTGCAATTTTTGCAATTTTCAGGAATTTTCGCAATTTTTGCTATTTTCAGGAATTTTTTGCAATTTCAGCAATTTTCAGGAATTTTTGCAATTTCAGCAATTTTCAGGAATTTTTGCAATTTTTGCAATTTTCAGGAATTTTTGCAATTTTTGCAATTTTCAGTAATTTTTGTGATTTTTGCAATTTTTGCAATTTCCAGGAATTTCTGCAATTTTTGCAATTTTCAGAAATTTTTGCAATTTTTGCAATTTTCAGGAATTTTTGCACTTTTTGCTATTTTCAGGAATTTTTGCAATTTCCAGGAATTTTTGCAATTTTTGCAATTTTCAGGAATTTTTGCAATTTTTGCAATTTCTGCAATTTCTGCAATTTTTGCAATTTTTGCAATTTTCAGCAATTTTTGCTATTTTCAGGAATTTTTGCAATTTTTGCAATTTTCAGGAATTTTTGCAATTTTTGCAATTTTTGCAATTTCTGCAATTTTCAGGAATTTTTGCAATTTTTGCAATTTTCAGGAATTTTTGCAATTTTTGCTATTTTCAGGAATTTTTGCAATTTTAGCAATTTTCAGGAATTTTTGCAATTTTAGCAATTTTCAGGAATTTTTGCAATTTTTGCAATTTTCAGGAATTTTTGCAATTTTTGCAATTTTCAGGAATTTTTGCAATTTTTCCAATTTTCAGGAATTCTTGCAATTTTTGCAAGTTTCAGGAATTTTTGTGATTTTTGCAATTTTTGCAATTCTCAGGAATTTCTGCAATTTTTGCAATTTTCAGGAATTTTTGCAATTTTTGCAATTTTCAGGAATTTCTGCACTTTTTGCTATTTTCAGGAATTTTTGCAATTTCCAGGGAATTTTTCAAATTTTTGCAATTTTCAGGAATTTTTGCAATTTTGGCAATTTCTGCAATTTTCAGGAATTTTTTGCAATTTCTGCAATTTTTACAATTTTCAGGAATTTTCGCGATTTTCGCAATTTTCATGAATTTTTGCGATTTTTGCAATTTCTGCAATTTTCAGGAACGTTCGCAATTTTTGCAATTTTCAGGAATTTCTGCAATTTTTGCAATTTTCAGGAATTTTTGCAATTTTTGCAATTTTCAGGAATTTTTGCACTTTTTGTTATTTTCAGGAATTTTTTGCAGTTTCCAGGAATTTTTGCAATTTTCAGGAATTTTTGCAATTTCTGCAATTTCTGCAATTTTTGCAATTTTTTCAATTTTCAGGAATTTTCGCAATTTTTTGCTATTTTCAGTAATTTTTGCAATTTTTGCAATTTCCAGGAATTTTTGTGATTTTTGCAATTTTGGCAATTTTCAGGAATTTCTGCAATTTTTGCAATTTTCAGGAATTTTTGCAATTTTTGAAATTTTCAGGAATTTTTGCACTTTTTGCTATTTTCAGGAATTTTTGCAATTTTCAGGAATTTTTGCTTTTCAGGAATTTTTGCAATTTATGCAATTTCTGCAATTTTTGCAATTCTCAGGAATTTTTGCAATTTTTGCTATTTTCAGGAATTTTTGCAATTTTAGCAATTTTCAGGAATTTTTGCAATATTTGCAATTTTCAGGAATTTTTGCAATTTTAGCAATTTTCAGGAATTTTTGCAATTTTAGCAATTCTCAGGAATTTTTGCAATTTTTGCAATTTTCAGGAATTTTTGCAATTTTTGCAATTTTTGCAATTTTCAGGAATTTTTGTGATTTTCGCCTTTTTTTGCAATTTTTAGGAATTTTTGCAATTTTTGCAATTTTCAGGAATTTTTGCACTTTTTGCTATTTTCAGGAATTTTTGCAATTTCCAGGAATTTTTGCAATTTTTGCAATTTTCAGGAATTTTTGCAATTAGTGCAAATTCTGCAATTTTTGCAATTTTTGCAATTTTCAGGAATTTTCGCAATTTTCGCTATTTTCAGGAATTTTTGAAATTTTAGCAATTTTCAGGAATTTTTGCAATTCTAGCAATTTTCAGGAATTTTTGCAATTTTTGCAATTTTCAGGAATTTTTGTAATTTTTGCAATTTTTGCAATTTTCAGGAATTCTTGCACTTTTTGCTATTTTCAGGAATTTTTGCAATTTCCAGGAATTTTTGCAATTTCTGCAATTTTCAGGAATTTTTGCAATTTTTGCTATTTTCAGGAATTTTTGCAATTTTCAGGAATTTTTGCAATTTTTGAAATTTTCAGGAATTTTTGCAATTTCTGCAATTTTTGCAATTTTCGCGATTTTCGCAATTTTCAGGAATTTTCGCGATTTTTTGCAATTTCTGCAATTTTTGCAATTTCTGCAATTTTCAGGAATTTTCGCAATTTTTGCAATTTTCAGGAATTTTAGCAATTTTTGCAATTTCTGCAATTTTCAGAAATCTTTCAAATTTTTGCAATTTTTAGCAATTTTCGCAATTTTCAGGAGTTTTTGCACTTTTCAGTCATTTATGCGATTTTTGCAATATCTGCAATTTTTGCAATTTTTCCAATTTTCAGGAATTTTTGCAACTTTTACAATTTTCAGGAATTTTTGCAATTTTGCAATTTTCAGTCATTTTTGCGATTTTTGCAATTTTCAGGAATTTTGCAATTTTCAGGAAATTTTGCAATGATTGCTATTTTCAGTCATTTTTGCGATTTTTGCAATTTCTGCAATTTTTGCAATTTACACAGTTTTACAATTTATACAGTTGAATAGAGAATTTCAAGGCAATGAGATAGGCTACAGAAATATACAGGATGGTTGAAGAATATTGTCATGGGTTGAAGGGAAACACCATCATCGATATTATAACCCTAGTGAATTTCAAATTTGTATCTCTCCAAATAAAAAACTATTGACTGTCCTCTCCTGTGTCATTCGGTATAACAAAGTTCTCTGATAAACTAGTGTTTATTGACATATTCTTTCAAAACTTCTATTCGCAATGACATAATGGATCCTTGAATATCTCGAATTCTAAACATTGATTATTATTATAACTCAGCTCCTTTCTACCTATTTGTGGAATCAGTCATTATAATTATTTATTCTAAACATTGTAGTCCATTTCTCTACTTGTTTAAAAAGAAAAATTTCAAATACTGGTCCTCATATTGCACGTAAGTGTTAGTTTTAGAATGCAACTTTCAATTCCAAGTTTCATGTTATTAGGTTTCTAGGAACCTGTTTGTGATCTTCTTGAAATGAATTAATAAATAATGAAATAAATAAATAATTGGGTTTCCCCCACTTGCGTTCCAAGAGATGAAGAGAATGTGTACGACTGAAACATAATCTTATGATTATGATGGAAAATCTGAAAAAAAAGTTGGGTTTCTAGGTGTTGGGAAAAATTGCCGTGACATGATGAATATTTAAATATACCTGTAGCAAGGACGATGCAGATAATTTGCCACAAAATGTCACCAAGTATAAAATATCAATATTAAATATTGATATAGTTAGTGATATCTTGTTTGAACAATGTTTGAAGAAGAATATACACTCAGATGCAAAAAAACGCAACAATTTAATATTCGGTCATATTTGAAGTCTCATAACTTTTTAATTTTTTTCTCAACAAACTGTAGATAAAATGACAAATCTCAATTTAAATATCCTGTTTTTTATTAAATGCTGGCGGATTAGTCATTATATAGGGTTAATTGAAAGGTTGTTGTGTAACCATAATTTCAAAACACCCTGTGGAATAATTTGGTAGCCGAATTCGTTCAGAATATCAATTTTTGTTAAGAATCATTCCATTCCTACATTTTGATTTTGGTTCATGTCTTCATGTGCACTGGATCATATTTTAAAAGCGAAATGAACTTGAACTTGAAAAAAAGAAAATGTTAAATTAAAGTGCAACTGTAACTTGATCAACCTAAAAAACGTATTGCCACCTCTAGCTCTTATAACTGCCTGTATACGTCGGTTCATACTATCGATAAGGTTACGAATAGCATCCTGAGGAATATTATGCTGTTCCTCCTGAAGGGCTATACTGTATTTGCTGTAACCGGAGCTACTTCGCGATCCCTGAGTCGTCTACCAAGCATGTCCCATACATGCTCTATTGGGTTGAGATCAGGTGAACATGCTGGCCAGTTCATTTTGTTCCGCGAGGTATTGTGTAACATACATTGCCGTATGTGGCCGTTTATTAGGATGAAACCATCTCCGATATATCCACTGGAAGGTACAACGTAATTGTTTAATATCTCCTCAAGGATCCATCGATGACCACCATCTCAGTACAGGCCTCCTGGGTTATTCCTGCTCACACCATTACTGAACCTCCTTCATAGCTCAGACGGGTACTGAACGTGCACTTCCAAATCTTTCTCCACACACTTTTCCGTCCATCTGGAGAATATAAGCAGAATCTGGATTCGTCAGTGAAAAGAACATTGTTCCATTGCCTCTAAGTTCCAAGTTAAATGTTCAGTGGCAAATTCCAGTCTAGCTACTCGGTGACGTGGAAGCGATTTGGGTCAGTTGCTGGTCTGCAAGCTTTCGAACCAAAATCCTTCAATCTTCGGCGAACTTGCCACTCCATACACTGACAGTTGTACCTCGAACCTCCTGGAGTTGATTTCTTGACTGCACTGATGTTGAGTGACGATCCCGCAGAGTTTTAACGTGAATCGAGATCGAACCAAAAATTGAAAAGTTATGTGACTTTGAATTGAACCGAATATTGACTTGTTGCGTTTTTTTGCATCTGAGTGTGGATTGATGAAATATTGAATTCCACTTATCTTTGGTCGTTTCGGGAACGGATCTGTAGAGTGAAATTCACAAAGTTTATGACTTATACGGTGGAATATAATTTCAGATTAGATATAATCAACATACCTACTATTAAATACAGAGGGATATTTTGAAAATAATCAGGCCACTGAATTGTCTGGAAAGAATACACAAACCTATAAGTGTTATTAAATATCTATACAAATGAATCTTTTTGTTTCAGATCGTCTACTTGGGGACCGGATGATTGGCTGAAGCAATCTTTTTGTCGGTTTTGAAACATGTTATCGAGGAACACTACTAACAGAAAAAGTTATTATTGGGACTTTATAAACCATGTTATTTCGTGAATTCGACATAATTTGAGGTGCAGAGAAGATACCACTTGTCTCGAAAGGTGAGTCCCAGTCTCAATAATTATACAGGCTGTTTCAAAATTCAGTATCAATATTTCAAGGGATTATTTTTCAGACGGAAATAATACTTTTTCTCCTAAAAAAACGTGTTTCAGATCAGAAAATGACATTTGTTTTCAACTCACTCTCACCTTGTCAAAAATTCAGTAGATTTCAATAGATCTGTTCATGATCTATTTCATGATAAAGGAATTCCAGGAATTCCATGATAAAGAAGTAAATCTATGACGTCACTATACTTTCAGTAAGTAGAACAGTAACCTATTTTCAACAAAATAACATTGTTATACAAAAATGATCATATTCCTAATTCTCAATTTAAATATATACACAAATATCTCAAAATTCAGTAACATAGGTAGGTACTAAGATTTGAGTGTATAAAAAACAAGAACGAATAGTGAAAATGAACAACAAAAATGTATGTTCGTTACATATTTTGTAAAATTACTTTAAACAGAGCGTGGCAAAATACCATGCAATTTATAAGTGTAGTTGATTAACAGAAGATTGAACTGACAACCCTGCAGCGGACGAAAAGTTAGTGTATGCGGACAAAAAGTACTCGTTGTTGAAAACATCTTTCCACAAACGCTTCGTTTTCGATCTAGAGAGCGTTGGAGATTCCAAGATTTTCTTTTCTTATTGATTTTTTGGTTCTAGAGATATTCAGATCAAATTTGAGAAGATGCTTTATGGGTTCACATCGAACAGTATGTCGAGTGAATGTAAGAATCTATAGGGGATATATTTTTCAGAGGCAAGCCTTTTTTCGGTCCATATAAACTTTCTGGTGGAGCGCCACTGGTAGATTTTGGGATACGAAATGAGTTTTTTGTTTTGTTGATAAAATTTTTGGTCTCTTGTTATTTTTACTCATCTGTGACCGTTATCGAGAAATAAATCATTTTTGTAATAAGCAGGGAGGAACATATTATCACAATTAAAACAAAAAAACGATTCATATTTAGTTCGTGATTTCAATTACAAGTTCCCAAATATCCCGTGAAAAATAAAAAACCAATAACGGATCATGGCACGTATATCGGTAACGGAACGTTTGCGGACACATATTCATAGGAAAAAAAAGTCTTATTTCCACCTGAAAATTGAGTCCTTGATATCTTGAAACTGAATTTGGAAACGCCCTGAATATATTTTATTATATCTATAATACCACAGCTCATATAGAACTAATAAGTTCATCACTGTACCGCTTATATTTATTTCAAGCAATTTTTTTTCTACTTTGGCAAGGTTAGTTTTATGATTTTTTTTACTGAAACATTCTGCACTGGTCTGATATATTTAAACATTTGGCAACAACGCTTTTTGTACACTTCAAAGTATCATTCGAGATCAAAAATGTATTTACAGCCATACACTTTCTAATCACTCATGCTTAAATCAATGGTTTTTGGGTTATGTGACCATGTTACTGGTACCAACCCGGTATATGTCGTCTGGCAAATGATTTGTCAGCCTCCAATAATTATCCAATGAACGATGCGAGATGAGTAACAATCAGAACACGTTCATTATCTGGTCTAATCGAGATGAACATGTTTGTGCTGCTTCCTTAAAAAAATGGAGCAAGGTTGAAAAAGATGAACTATCCGTCATAGTCTAGGCTAGGCTGTCTAGTATCTAACTCTATACTTCTTCCTGTGACATGACCATCAAATTTGTTTGATGAAAAATGAGACTGTCCAAAACACATTTACTATTTTTTATAATGAAATTTCAGTCATCACTCTTCTTTAAGTAGGTGCGTCTTCTTCTACCTTTTCCACGAAGAGAAGGTATTACTCATTTCTCATTCTTTGTTCTATTAGGAAATTTATTAGAAATATTCGAGATTTTATGTAGGGTACAATTGGTCATAATGAAAATCCAGAAGAAATCTTGAAAAATAGGAATTGACTTATATTTTTCAATGAAATTTTGAAATAAACCTAGGGATCAATATAGTTTCATTACGAAGATATTTCCGTTCAATACTTTCATAAGCTCAATGAGTGTTTTTTTTATGTTCTGGTTCCCACCTAAACATCGTCAGAACCAAGGAACCAAGGAATTCGTGTTCTTCTTAAATTTCCGGAGGTTATATGCCTCGGGGAACACTTCCCTTGGCAATGGCTTCCAGAGCCTCGCTGTTCGTTGGATGAACAAGTCTTTGGAAAGAGATGTTTTGCAGATATCCAAAGTGACCACGAAGGGGTGCGAAGCCTCAACTCGACGGGTTAATCTCGCGGGGACTGCCAAGAGAGGAACAATTGTTGATATATTTCAGAAGAAATGAAATGAAAATATTTATAAAATAGAGCCAGATCGCCAACTTTTCTACGGTGTTCCAGAGAAGTGAGTGATTTTTGTGAGCGAGGCATCACCCACGAGACGAATTGTCCTTTTTTGGACAGAATCCAACAGTTTGTTTCAGGGTATGTTTGGGTGCTGCACTCCAAATATGGGAACAGTATTCCAGGACAGGTCGGATCTATGCCTTATTGATCATAAACAGCTGACTGGAAGTGAAATAGCTCCTGGCCCGAAACAGAAAACCAAGTTTTTGGGATGCACTTTCAGCAATTGATTTCACGTGATTTTCCCAAGAAAGGTTATTGCTGATAGTAATACCAAGCATCGAAATGGATGTCTTCGAAGGTATGGTTACTCCTGACAAGCTCATGTTGGTCACAGTGAGATCATCTTTTCTAGAGAAAAGGCATGCTTGTGTTTTGTTTGCATTGAAATCTACCAAGTTATTGGATCCCCATTCGAGAATTGTTGCTAAGTCCATATTTATGTTGTCAACATTTCTTCCTGGTTCGTTTCTGATTTGCCTGGCTGGTATTGGAGCCCTGGAAGAGAAGGCGGTACCTTCGTGATCATTTGAAACAACCCTATTCACCCGGTATATCGTTGAATTCGTTATGGTAACTCCTAAATGATTTCGAAATAAAATACAGGATGTTGGAGTCGTAAGTGATGGAAGCGTGAGAAATATAAAAAAAATTACAATTCTTAAATCCAACACTCCTGCCACGTGTGCATATATCATACCTTCAGAACTCTGGCTTGTCTAATGAATACGTTGACACCCGGTATATAATTTTCTGACCTTGAGGCCCATTTCAGTCAATGCAGAGTCAACTTCGATTTTTCAAATTGAAAGTAACATTTCTATTCATAAATTTTGAACAATTGAAGAGTTAAAAAAATAAACAACGTTTATCACTTTCAGACATTCAGAAAAGAAACTGAATTATGAAGTGGTTTCATTTCAGAAAGGGAGAATAATAATGACGGTTTCATTTTCTAACCTCCTGATCGTTTTCAAGGTCTGATACGTAATGAAAAACTGGAAAAAAAATCAATCGCCAAGACTAGTGAATTCGATTCCAGATGGTAATTGATCTAACATAATTTTATTTAATGCGCGTGCTTCTTTCAATAAATCTCCACAAAATTTATGCTTTCTCGTTTTAAAAATAAAAAAACGCACACTCAACTCATTACAACTAGCCGAGCTCTATACGTAATAGCTATACGTATATATACATGAAAGAGATACTTTTTTCTCTTTGAAGATTTCCAAGAGCTTCTATTCGATAATTTCGTATGGATTTGCTTATTATGTAATAGCGAACAGATGCAAAAGCTTGCAGTCAATCAGTCAAGTGCATTTTTATTAGCGCCGAAAAAATAGTGAAGTGGCTCATTATGAATCAATTAGGGTAACCAGACGTAATCTTTTAATAGTACAAGTACCTACTATTTTCTGGGGCTACTGTCCATTGACTGGAAGGTAAATGTACTATTTTCTATAGTCAATAATGCAGATTATTTAGTTGAATGAGTGCAAGGATTCCAGATAGCCTTGATGTTATGAATATCGTATTTCAGTAGTGGTCGGTTTCATCTGACTCTCTTATCATAAATGCTGGTGTTCCGCAAGGATCATTTCTAGCACAAACACTATTTCTACTCCATATCAACGATTTGGTGGAAGCAATTTCATGTCCAGTACACAGCTTCGCGGATGATAGTACCCTCCATACCGCCTTCTCTTCCAGGGCTCCAATTCCAGCCAGGAAAATCAGGAACGAACGAGGGAGAAATGTTGACAACATAAATATGGACTTGGCAACAATTCTCGAATGGGGACCCAATAACTTTATAGATTTCAATGCAAACAAAACACAAGCATGCCTTTTCTCTAGAAGAGCCGATCCCACTGTGCCCAACATAAGCTTGTCAGGAGTAACCATACCTTTGAAGACATCCATTTCGATGCTTGGGATTACTATCAGCAATTACCTTTCTTGGGAAAATCTTGGGAAAAACTTGGTTTTCTGTTACGGGCCAGGAGCTATTTCACTTCCAGTTAGCTGCTTATGATCTATAAGGCACAGATCCGACCTGTCCTGGAACACTGTTCCCATATTTGGAGTGCAGTACCCAAACATACCCTGAAACTGTTGGTTTCTGACCAAAAAAGGGCAATTCATCTCGTGGGTGAAGCCTCGCTCACAAACTAACTCACTTCTCTGGAACACCGTAAAAAAGTTGGCGATCTGGCTCTATTTTATAGATATTTTCATGGACGATGCTTTTCTGAAATATCAACAATTATTTCTCCCTTGGCAGTCCCCGCGACCCATCAAGTTGAGGCTTCGCACCCCTTCGTGGTCACTTTGGAGACTTGCAGAACATCTCTTTTCAAAGACTCGTTCATCCAACAAACAAGGAGGCTCTGGAACACATTGCCAAGGGACGTGTTCTCCGAGGCATATAACCTCCAGAAATATAAGAAGAACACCAATTCCTACCTCATTTTCCTTGGTTCTCACGATGTTCGCTGAACATTACAGGATATCCCTTTTCGTGGGAACCAGAACATAAAAGAAAAGTTATCAGTCTTATCACAACTATACTGAAAATGTTTATGGCTTTCCGTATCTCATGGATTGAACACCACTATAGAAAAACTGCTGAAGAGCTCATGAAAATATCTTTCCAGAACGACAAGATTGTCTCTTTCTATGATTAACCGTTCTTGATTTTGATCACGAAAAATGATGTGGAATAAAACGTCACAAAGTTATACTCAAAAATCAATTTGTGATACATCGTTGAATTCAGAAAAAAATCCTGGTTCATCCCAATTTCAAACCAGTTTATACAGGGTGTTTCAGAGTTCAGTGTTTCTCAGTGACATCTTGAAAAAATATTCCGTTAACATTTTATTGAATGTTACGTCTTTTTGTTTGCATAAACAATAATTTGCAATAACTTTCTGAATAACATCTAAGCATTCTCATTTTTCATTCTGTATAATTCTGTGATATAATATGTCCGTTTTTCTCGAAAACGAAGCAAGATATACTAAAAATAGCAAGAGATAGAAATGTTGTATTTTTAGTGGATTCATCTGAATATTTGGAGAAGAAGCAGAAAAAGAACACAGGGTGACTTTTTTCCACAAAAAAAATCGAGTTGCTCGATATCGATAAATATTTCTTTTTTTTTTAATGAAACATTTTCGCGGGCCCATTTTCATAAGAACTTTTTTTCATATTTTGTTGGGAGGATTCTTCCATAGGCTTTTGTCACCACAACTCCTGAACACCTTGTATAGTGTTTCAAACGTAAAATGTGTTAATTTCAATATGTTCCGTCAATGAACTTACAATTAAGGAGGTGCCTTACTGTACATAGATATTCAGTCAAGTAGTTACACAGGAAAATATCAATTAAATTAATAGCGACATGTCTCATCAATGTTTTCCATTTGCATTTAAAACACGCTGATCACATTTTTGTGTTTCCCTTCACGTCACTTGTGATGTTCCATGGAAAAACATCGTAGTTATCTAATCGACTTTTTATAAAAGGAATAATTGAACTTTCATGTGGTGGTATGTACAGGATGGGCCAAATAGAGCACTTTTAAAGGGAAAGACCTATTCCCGTACAAGATAGATATCTATCTTTATTTCAGAGTTACAAGGTGTTTTTCGAAAATGTGAATTTATGACAAGTGGCTAAAACCTTATTTTTTGTTTGTCAAAAATTCTTCGTTTCCATGAATGCATTTCCAAAGCATTGTGTTTGTCATGAAAATTGATCCTCAGGCACTGAAATCAACCACCGTATACCTAGTTGGAAAATAAAACTTTTCTTTCAAGAAAAACAAGTTATATTCTTGAACAAGAAATAAACTGGGCGTCAATTGAAACGTTAATAGTGAAATTTGGCATCAAGTTTGACTTCTCGTAATTTCTGAAATATTGAACGAATTCTGAATTGCCGCCCAGATTCTGAATGCCTTTTTCATCTTCTTTCGAACCGTTCCTTACAGCTTCTTCTAAATTGATCAGGACCCGTGATAAAGGGTGAAACGAAAAGTTTCGTGCATTTCGAAAAATATTTCTCCGCCCCCCCATTTTGTCGGAGGACCACGATGCTCATATTTTATTCGGGCATTTCATAAATAGCAACCATACCTCGGGACGTTTTCGAGTTTTTGCCAAAAACTACTGTGGTTTCAGAAAAAAAAATTTTTTGAATTTTTTTTAAATGGACTAATTTCAGAGGAGTTCCATAAATGGATACTTTTATGCATTTCAGGAAAGCGTTGTAGCAGATATGTATACCAGGTTACTCAAAAACAATCAATAATTTATTACTTTGCAGTCTATGATGAAAGTTTTCTACCTTAGTGAGCAGTAAATCAACACATCTAATCAACAAAAACAAACAACGATACCTTGTTTCTATAACAACGTATTGTTGAAATAATGTAGGTATGCATAGAGGTTATATCAATTGCCAATTTTCATGAAAACGTCAGTGTTATTCGGGTCCTAAAAAATTTAAAGATGCCTCGTTCAAATCGGGTCGAAATGAAAAATATCATTAGATGAGATCACTATAGTGATATAAACTATAATTCAGTACAGATAATTATTATTTCAGGTTACGACGATTAGGATATACCCAAACTTATTTGAGTACCATTCTCAATGAGTCAGTCATGACAATAAATAGACTGATTCATCGTTTTGAGGATACAGGTAATCAGGCCATTTAAAAAAAATGCAAACAATTTTTTTTCTGAAACCATAGTAGTTTTTGGCAAAAACTCGAGAACGTCCCGAGGTATGGTTGCTATTTATGAAATGCCTGAATAAAATATGAGCATAGTGGTCTTCCGACAAAATGGGGGGGCGGAGAAATTTTTTTCAAAATGCACGAAACTTTGTTTCACCCTGTATCACGGGTCCTGATGAATTCAGAAGAAGCTGTAAGGAACGGTTCGAAAGACGATGAAAAAGGCATTCAGAATCTGGGCGGCAATTCAGAATTCGTTCAATATTTCAGAAATTACGAGAAGTCAAACTTGATGCCAAATTTCACTATTAACGTTTCAATTGACGCCCAGTTTAGGACGGCCGATTTCAGTGGCTCGGGAACAATTTTTATCACAAACTCGATGCTTTGCAGTTATTTTCATAAGAACAGACCATTTTTGCCAAAAAAATCTGTAGTCACTTCTCAGAATTGCCCATTTTCGAAAAACACCTTGTAATTGAGTACGCCACTGGATTCGGCATAAAATTCTCTATGGGTTAAGATTTTAATCTGACATTTTCACTCAAAAACTTCGTAGATATAGAGGGGGTCTAAAAAGTATAAATTTTCAAAATCGCCCTGTATCTCAAAAACGAAAACAGATATGCAAAATCTGATCAGGACAATCCGAATCTCAATAACTCGAAATCAGTTGCTCGCAGCGACACCTACCAGGAATATATGCTTCACATAAAAGTGTTCTAGAAGAGTCAAAAGACATGTAGGTGGCGCCACTCCCACGAAAGAGACAAAATTACATAAAATTTAATATTGTCATTGAAAAATATTCCTAGATACCAAATTTCATTTCAATATCCCAATTATTTTGAAATTTATTAACAAAAAACATAAATAAGCATTCAACTTTGGCACTCTGTATCTCAGAAACGAATAACTTTCGGACATATATTTATACAAACTTTTCTTCATATTTTGACGTCAGCAACATGCTACTGAATTTCCTACACGTACTCAAGAAACACCCTGTATATACCGTCATGAGAAATCTCTTCATACGAGACATTCTCATTTTCTTGTTTGTTTCTTTATTTCAGATATTTTGGTGATATTTCGTTCTGCTTTCGGTATGACGAAGTTCGTGAAACGGTTCAGATCAGTTATGGCTTGTGTCGCGATTTTGGTTCTGGCAGCTGTCATCGTGATGGTTTGGGTGCAATTCAGCCAGGGGGCGTTCAGGAACAAGAGACAGTACGAAGAGGTGAATGTGACTAACACCATGGGACAGCAAGAAACTACCAGAATTTTCAACACCACGAAACATAAAGGTAAAAACACTTGAATTTGATTATTATTGAATCGACAGCGTAGGTTTATACCATCCTCAGTACGGCAATAACATCAACAGCAATGTTATTTCATACATTCACTGTTACCTAATCTATTGTGACATATTTTCAAATTAAAGCAATTTCTAATTTTCGGGGCGTCAAACTATGACGTACATTTTGAATCTGGTCTGAAAATATCTGATGATGAAGAATATAGCTAGCGAATTGTTAACGAATAGGTAACGAATGAAAATCGAATGGAAAAAATACAAAAAGGAGTAAAACTGTTAAACAGAAGCGTTCATAACCACAATTGCACTCGGAGCAGGAATGTAGAGGGTAGTTTGCTTCATCCTGACAGGTTATGGTTTTGTTATTTATGCATTGAAACATCTCGACTAGAGCTCGATCCTAAGCGAAAATATCATTGAATCAATGAATCACTATCGGCTACATTCAATGATAATATCCTTCCTAATTCACTGTCATCGGTCAAAACAGAATGAAGCCGACACCCATGGCTCCTTCCTCTTGTTGTGCCTGTCAGTATTTTGAGTGGTGTGGACGGACTCGAAGTTTTAGGCGCTGTTGCAAGATATAATCTGCAACTTTCCTAGAAAATAGATTAGTTTTATTAAGGAACGAAGTCATTAGCAAAAAAATGACTGACAAGTTATGAATAATATATTGTAATATAATGATAGTGAAAAATTATAGATACTATCGCAAAAAAACATAATTTTTCTTTATTAGTAATCAACTTCATTCAGACAATGAGAGATTTATGGGAATTATCCATAATACTTGACAAAGTAGGATTGAAGAACCTTTTATATTCCATTGCTGTTATGATATAGTGATTATGCATTCAGACAACAATTTCCGGAAATCTAGACATATTGATGATGTTGGCAACGTCGTACTGGCACAGGGAATCGTCTATCAACTTTGTGTGAATGTGGATTTTCAGAAAGTACGTCATAGGAATGGTGGAGGAGCCAAGTTTCTCTTTTATTTATTGTTTTCTGAAGTGAAATAATACGTATATTTATTTTTTTTCCAAACTCCACCGTCAGATAAGAACCTCAATATAGAAAACTTCCCCATTCGAGAGACAGTATCTATTGTTTCATATTTAAAGTTGTTCTGTTATACAGGGTGTCTGTAAAAGGTCTTTACAAAAACATACCACATATTCCCTAGACCAAAATAAGTCGATTCAAGTATAATTACCTCAGTACAAAGTTGCATCGTTTGGGCTCCAGAGGGCCTTGAAGTTACAATTTTTTAATCGTTTTTCCCATATAAATTTAAAACGGCATATGCGATTTTGCTGAAATTAGGTATATTGATAGAGTTTTATGTGGCAAAAAAATAGTGTTAAAGTTTTGTCCGATGATAATACATAGGCTTAGAACTTGATTTTTTAAATAATTGCACCTTCAAAAATTCTAAGTCAATGGAAGAAAAGGAGTTCGAGTATGGAATTTAGATTACGCAACTCGTTTACTTTGAGAAAGGTACTCTTGATATGACTCGATTGCTCTCATGGTTTTGACGAAATTTGCATTTTAGTAATTTTAGAACATAAACAATAATTATTAAAACACAAACTTCAGAATCATGAGAGTAAATCAAGTATTAACAAGTGTACTTTCTTGTAGTAAATGAGTACCCAATCCAAATTTCATACTCAAACCCCTTTTCTGCCATTGGCGTAGAATTTTTAAAGGTGCAATTATTCAAAAAATCAAGTTCTAAGCCTATGTATTATCATCGGACATGGCATGGCAGAAAAGGGGTTTGAGTATGAAATTTGGATTGGGTACTCATATGCTACGAGAAAGTACCCTTGATAACACTCGATTTACTCTCATGTTTTTGACAGACTTTGTATTTTAATAATTATTGTTTATGTTCTAAAATTACTAAAATGCAAATTTCGTCAAAACCATGAGAGCAATCGAGTCTTATCAAGAGTACCTTTTTTAAAGTAGATGAGTTGCGCAATCTAAATTTCATACTCAAACTCCTTTTCTTCCATTGGCGTAGAATTTTTGTAGGTGCAATTATTTAAAAAATCAAGTTCTACGCCTATGTATTATTATCGGATAAACTTTCAACACCATTTTTTTGCCACATAAAACTCTATCAATTTACCAAATTTCAGCCGAATCGCATATGCCGTTTTGAATTTATATGGGAAAAACGATTTAAAAATTGTAACTTCAAGGCCCTCTGGAGCCCAAACGATGCAACTTTGTACTGAGGTAATTTTACCTAAATTGACTTATTTTGGTCTAGGGAATATGTGGTATGTTTTTGTAAGGACCTTTTACAGACACCCTGTATAAAAAGTGGTGCTATATCTCTGCTACAACACCCATATAACAATGTTATTTCATAAATTTCGTGTTCCATCATGGAAGTAGTGACTCGCACGACGGTTTTCTATTTGCAAAGCTGGTATCAGCAGATTCAGAATACTGTTCAGAATACTGTTATATAATTCACAATACTATCACCCAATCCACAATGCCACAATTTCATCTTAGACATTTAAATATAGTCGAGTACCTATATAGTTCGATTTGTCTCAACTCTCAACTTAAAACAACCAGCTTTTCACCAAAATATTATACAATATATTTTGTTACATAAATAGCTATTATTGCATCGGCGACATTCTCTCAATTCAACAATTTTTATCGATCCGTCCGTAATGCTAAGAAGTTAACTTACTGACGGGCCTACACGCGTTCCTTGCGGTACACCCACTCCCGGATAATCTGTAGAGCAATGATCTGTCAATTTTACGAATAAATCGTAATTACATTACGAGAAATTATGATGGCGTGACGATTCGTTTGGCACTCCTTTTGTTGAATTTGATTTTTATTTTTGTGCCAGTGCCCACGTTAATTCTACCCAAATACAATACTGGGCGTTACTTTAATTTGACTGTTTGATCTGTCGTACTATTGTTTTCGTGTGTTCTTGGCTTGAGAGGTTTTATCTGAAGCGAGACATTCAGAACACACTATGTATCATGTTTGCAGCTCAGATTGTCAATCGACATTTCCGTCGACTATTTTTTATTTATTTATTTATTTATTCATTTTTAAAATAACATACATATCATATCAGCATAATATACAGTGTGACCCATTTAAGATGGAAGCACCCTTATAAAACTTACATTTTTCAACCGATTGGAATGTTTTTTTTTTTGTTAGGTAGATATTCAAAAAGTCTATTAGGACACCAAATATCATGAATAAATCTCCATTTCCAGGGCCAACTAATCTGATTTTTCAAGGTCAAAAATCTAAAAAAATTACTAGCGATTTTTTTAGAAAAAATCTGACTACACCAATGGATTTGTGACATTTTCAAATGGGTAACATGTGAATTACGTTGAAATGCGTCAATCAATAAAAAAGTTATAAAGGAATGAAATTTGAAAAATATGCCGTTTAATCAACCCACCAATTCATGTTCAGGAATTTTATGAAAATTCTGTATACTCCACTGGATTCAGGATGTCTTGAAATATCACTGATCACAGTTTCATCGAAATCTGTTCAGTAATAAAAATTGATGGGTTGATTAAACGGCATATTTTTCAAATTTCATTCCTTTATAACTTTTTTATTGATTGACGCATTTCAACGTAATTCACATGTTACCCATTTGAAAATGTCACAAATCCAGTGGTGTAGTCAGATTTTTTCTAAAAAAATCGCTAGTAATTTTTTTAGATTTTTGACCTTGAAAAATCAGATTAGTTGGCCCTGGAAATGGAGATTTATTCATGATATTTGATGTCCTAATAGACTTTTTGAATATCTACCTAACAAAAAAAAAATCATTCCAATCGGTCGAAAAATGTAAGTTTTATAAGGGTGCTTCCATCTTAAATGGGTCACACTGTATTTATAATAATATAATTTTTCTCAATATAAACATGATCAAAGAAGTTGAAAACTTGTCCATGATCATGTAATTTTTTTTCCTTCCACTAACTAACTAGAATTGGCTTATATCACAAAAAAATTGTATTTCATAATTCGATAGAACTCACCCAAACTAGCTCACCACCGCAAACCGTTTCTTGCTGTGAGCTCCTTACGTTTTATAAAAAATTATTGAAATCCCCGATTTTTCGGACCTCTGAAAACGAGGCTATCATGTGACGTCAAAACCCTTATACTGAAACAAGACTATTCCAGACAGAGATGAATGATTTCTGACAGTGTGAATTAGCGCGAGATCACAGTTGAAAGAATTAATATATCAGCTGCCTCAGTCACCGTCGGGCGTTTGGTGGCGAGATGAGGTTTCTATACGTCATAAGAGGGCCTGTTTTCAGAAGGTACTATTATTCATGTCCAGAAATAAAACATTCCAGTTGATTTTTCGATCGAATTATGTCGTCAATCATTATTTATGTATAAAAGGATCATTATAAACATGGTTTGATTTAAAAGTTTTACTAAGGTGTACTTACACGCCCATTCAATTACTCATTGAGTTCAAAAATAACTATAAAAACATGATGTGTTGCATAAGTATTGTTTCATATAATCGAATTTTCAAAATTTCTGAATTCTCAATAAATCACGATTTTAATTTTTTCATAAATATAATATAAATGGCATGTTGTTGCATTAGAGTTGAAGAGAATGTCTCAGTTGATATTCAACCATCAATTTTATTTTTGGTGTCATATTTATGTTTTGCATAATTATCGTTTTGTTAATGATTGCTCATGTATATTGTTGATGTTTTATGAAACAATTGATCAACAGATAAAATGTTATAGTGTTGAAAGAGAATTTTGGAAGAATAATCGTGAGGTTTTTTGAAGATTATTTTCAAGGTACATTTTTGAATTGATATAATGCGATGAATAGAATCTATTTTTCGCATTCATCCTTTATTCAGAATCTGTACTTGAAATCATCAGTATCCATTAAAGTCACTGACAGTTGTCAAAATCCTTTTTGAATCGAAAAAGTTACCATTATTCATCCTTCCAGGAACGCCAAAAACTTAACGGAAGAACTTCGTTGATATCATTTTTTTTTCACTCAGTAACCGTCAAGCGGGATTAAGTGAATCATAAAAATGCGTTTTTTATGCTTTTTCGAAGAGTATTAGGATAACAAATATAAAAAAAAATTTTAGGTCCTGGCACCCTTTCCGAATGGTTCAAATCGAAAATGATTTTGAAAAATTTAGGTAAAAAGGCCTCTATTTTTTTTCAATCTGAATCACTTCACTCACCACTTTGGGGTAAAATAAATCATGCATTGAAAACGCGTGAAAACTCATTTTAAAATACTCAGAGGTGAAGTGAATCGATAGTTATTTATTAGACAAGGGAAAAGAGTATTAGATTTTTGGAAGTTTCAAGCTCATCAAGATCAGAGTTTATACAAGTATACTTCTCCAATACATTTCAATTTTCATTTCGAAACTGAATATATTGGTAAGTTATACTCATTTCTTTTTATTATTCATCCGATTTGAAAAAGAATGTCAATTCCCAATTTCAGAGGATTTTGAATGTCATGTTCTCCTTTTGGATGTTCAATGTTCGACGTGGCAAATTTCAACTTCACAAGATTTCATTTTCTAATTCTTATCGTGCGTGTGAGAATGTTTTGTTTGTTTCTATACTGTTGGAAAAAGGTTACTTTTCTGTTTACTAAAAGTACATAATGTTTTGACGTCGTAGATCTATTTCATAATTCTTTCTTGGAATTCGTATAGAAATTAATTATTCACGAAATGCGATAGATTTCAGGTGTGAACAGGACCGTGATACCTATATCCACAAGTGTTGAAGGTCGACGTAAAAATTTAATATAAAATATGAACCTCGACGAAAAACGGTCTGTTGTCTCGCCTGATTGCTAGCCTCGGCCATCCTCGGCTATCAATTGGCAGACTCTACTATAATAGACAGTTTTTCGTCCGTGGTACATGAATAACTATTTCGCTACCATACTCGTCGCAATACATTGAGTTCATTGACTCGTAGACAATAGTAACATTTTTTGGCTCTCCTGGTATATAGCTGATGTATTGACTCCAAGGTCCAGCAATGGCTCGAAAATAAAATTTATTGGTACTGAATTCGAGCGAAGCGAGATTTAGAACAAATCGTATATGAGTTTTCAGCTGTCTGATAATATTTACAATTGATTTTTGTAGATATAATTTTTGTTTATGGTTTTGGGATATTTTTAAACGGACCTTCGTTTCCGAATCGCTCTGGCTCTGGTGTTATCGACATGGCTGATGTCATTTTTTATATAAAGACATTCGACATTTACTCATAATCCTGAAGGCTATAGTAGTTTGCATAAAAACATTCAAGAAATTATATACGTCTATAAATAAAATGTGACTTGATGATTTTGACTTTTATTCTTAGATAATTTTGTTCCCATCTTAAGTTGAAACGGGCCGGAGGTTCGCTCTGTAGATCATAAAAGGGTGGTGGTTTATACACCAATAAGACATAGTGAAGAATATCATTGTCACCCAGGGACTAAGATTATAACTCTCGACTGATATTTCAATCATTATAGTTCTTTGAATTTGAACTAAGAAAACACTTCTCTTCAATTCCACATAAAATCTAGTAGCCATGACCACAGAGTGGTTTAATCTGTTCCATGACCATGACAGCATGAAAGTCGTTATTGATAAATTTATTTCTGCTAGATTCAAGTGCCATTCCTACGTATTCTTTAAACCAAGAGATACGGGGGGTGCTTCCATGAGAAGTGAGACAAAATTTAATTTTACAGGGGTGTTTCCATTAGAAGTGGGTCTGGGGTCACACTGTATATATCCATTTTTTTGTGTTCATAAATATATCTGAGAATATTCCTTTTCAATGAAAAGCCGTGTTTTTATGGAACAGCTTTGCGATGGATCTGAAAGAAAATTGAGATATCTCGCTAGAATTCATCGAAATTCGACAAACACACAGTCATGGAACTGACTCAAGTTCATGTAATTCACTATATTCACATTATAAACAATACAAGTCACGTGACTTAACCTGATCAGGAGGACACTAAGATCGGTTTGTGATTTACTATAATCGAATACAGATAATATATGAAATTTCTCCTGAAGATACTAACATCCCAGGTAGAACACTAATATTGGTTCAATATTGAGTCAATAAATGGTGAATGTTGGGAAAATATTAATTTTATTGGGTCAATAAATCAATGTGAACATTCTGGAATCTTGGTGCTATGTTGAATTTCAATCTTGTTTCGATATGCTCTATCCAATATCGAGTTAATATTCGTATACAAGATTGGACAAATATATGATGCCAACTTATAGAAAACTGGTTTCTTATAATTTTCATATGTGAAATCGATATTGAATTCATATTCCCCTACTATATTGGCTAAAATGAGGATGTGATTATTTTGCAATATTATCTTCATGTGGAATTATAATATTCAACCAATATTGAATTTCGTTTTTCAACAAAACTCGAAATCAAAATTCGAAGCCATATTAGCCTCATTAAAAAATTGCGATATTTGTACAATATCAAATCCATTTTCGTTTCCTGTATCCCAGAATACTTAGTTTGCAAGTTGAACGAATGCGGTATTTGATGTCTCTCAGCAGTCGTTTGTTGGAGGCGTGCTAGTGGCGCCAGCTGTTATAACTTAGCTCAAATACTAAGAGAAATATCACGAATATCGATTCGATATTAGAAATCCAATGTCAGTGCAATATTGGTTCTGGCATATTTCATTAGTTATATCTATCTGAAATGGGTCGCATATTGATGAACTAATATTGGCTGAATAAAAATACAAAATATTGATACAATATGTTTTCCAAGATTGATTCGATATTGGGAATACAATATCAGCCCATCATGAAAATTGACATATTGTATTCGTTAATATTTCACCAATATCAAATAAATATTGGCAAACTGATATCGGCTGGTCACAAAATTTAAATGTTATTACAACATTGGCACTGGATTGATTATTGAATATCGAAATGATATTGAATCACCAATATCAGTGCAATATTGCTGGACAACGAAGAGCAATATTCACCAACCATCATAAATCTGATATTGATGCAATATTTTTTTCCATGATTGATTCAATATTGGAAATACAATATTAGCCCAATCATGGAAATTGACATTGTGATCGTCAATATTTCACCAATATCGAATAGATATTGGTAAATGAATATCGACTGGAAACAAAATTTCAATGTTATTACAACATTGCTGGACAATGAAATGCAATATTCACTAACCATCATAAATTGGATATTGAGTCAATATTTTTTTCCAAGATCGATTTGATATTGGAAATGCAATATCAGCCCATCATGAAAATTGACATATTGTGATCGTTAATATTCCTCCAATATCAAATAAATATTGACAAATTGATATCGGCTGGTCACAAAATTTCAATGTTATTAAAATATTGGCAATGGATTGATGATCGAATATTGAAATGAAAAATTGGTTTGATATTGGTGAAATCTAGTAATTCCATATTCAATATTCGAATATTGGGCTAATATGAAACCAAGTTCTAGCCAATATGATGTTCTACCTGGGATAGTTGAAGAAACACGCATCAAAAATCATTTCGGTGACTGATGACGATAGTATGTGGCGATATTGACATGCTCGCGTTTTTCACATGTTCGCGGCTATCGTATTACGAATGTATAGAGTGATGCATAGTTTTTTCTTCGGAAGGCCTTCACAAGGACATTGCCCGATATATCGGGTGTCGCACACATCGCCAGCCGACTAGAGTTACATGAATTAATCCACCAGACCGAACAACAACTCGAGGTTTCACATTTCTCTTTACTTTTCGACCTGTTCTTACGTCTTTTTTGTCGCTGGGTAGGGTGGAAATAAATGTACTCAGTTGAGGTAAGTATCTGTCCCAAGATATTGAATCTTGATAGATGATGAGAGACGTGCCAGTTCTTTTGAGGTTGCTTTGTTTTTTTCCCACAATGTAGTCTTCTTATCTATCAGCCCTTGTAGAAGATGCCTTAAAACAAAGCTACAAAACAAAATGCCCAAAAAGGACCATAGCACTTCTCAGAAAAAACAACATAACATGGTACTCCGATAAATTTATAAGGCTATGCAGGGAACTAGAGCAAGAATTTTTGGCTCTCGGATCAAATATTCTGAACCATCGAGCAGATTCATCAGTATCATAGAAGCAAGAAGCCATACTATAGAGATATGCATCCATCTAAGGAATAGTGACCTTGTCCGATAATTAAACAGTCATCAAAGCGCTAAAGTATTCCATTAACTTGAATACAGTATGGGAATAAGGCCTACTAGATTGGGTGAAAAACACTAAAAGAAGAACATAATGAAGCAGAAGGAGCGAGTTATAGTAACACAATGGTGTGAAGTCTCAGGACTGCTTCAGACAAAGGAAGATGCATATTCTGTGGTGTATCTACATCATAAATGAATGAAAACTCTGTGACCAAGTTCTATATGACTATCGAGGAATAGATCCACTCAGAGTCTTAGGATTCTAAAAGGAATTGGAGTTTGAGGAGCAGAGAATATTGAGGAAGCAGAAGATGGGGACAATGCCTTTCCATTGCCATGAAATTCCTATATTTCTAGGTACCGAACTAATGTTTACCTCATTGTCTTCTTTCGTAATAGCAGCACTCATCTTGATTTCTTAGACATGACATTCTGAGGGATGAGGTGCAGTCCAAAGCCATCTCTACTACAACTTGATGATATTGATTTGGATAAGATGGTGCATGTTCTGGACCCAATGACCACGTTATTAAATGGTGCTGTTTTCTTCGATATTATTGTCCCTAATTGAAGGATTGTATAATGGACAGAAGAGTAAGACCTCCAATGAAAATGAACCATAAGTTTTATTGAAAGTCTTGGTAGTGTTGAACATACTGCAGGTGTAGTCCACCTGTGGTTTCTCAGACCAGATATTCACAGCTGAGGGTGTCATATTTTCCTAGAAGCATCCATAAGCAAATTGCAGATTACCATAATCTCATGAGGTTAGTACTTCTAAACCATCTGACCCCATCCACTAACAATTAACAATGAAATTGTCTAGCGGCTACATATCGTTATCTGAAGATGAGGTGAAATCTTGAACAAACAATCTTCCATCGTACTCGTATATATACAATTATTTGCACAAGACAGACAGAGTTTATGATGTAAATTTATTTATTGGTAGGCAAGGACGCCAACAACGACCTAGCTAGCCAATTTAGCGCTGCGTTAAACAAACATACGATGCGTGTTTGTCCTTATCACGGGTTCGATATATCCTAATTTTCCAATGAACGTGAGAAAAAAGTTAGTTTTCCTCCTTGAGAAGTTACACTGACTGATCAATAGTATCTGCTGCTGGTGGATCTTGCAGAAGCATAGGAGACCGCTTGAGTTGTTTGATTTTGAGTACCCCAGGGCACAGTCCTTGGGGCACTTCAAAATATACAAATCACTCATCACCATCTGAGGCGAAACTATTGATTGCCCACAGTTAATCTACGAGAATAAAACTGTAATAATCGTTTCTTGTAGCACAGCTAAATATAATGTCTGAATTTTAATAAATTCAGTCACTCAGACGTCACGAACAATACGTGTTTGAAAACATGTGACAATAATAATTAATGAATTAGTATGGGCGATTCGTGACATCAGAAGATGCCTACAAATCCTTTTAGATACACGATAAATACGGGTACAAGTTCATTGATATTGATCATTATTTCGTGTGTTCGTTTGTTTCCTTATGATTCGGATGACCTTGTGATGGCAGCGACTCTGCCAAAAATAAAAGGCTAAAACTGACTGGTCGTCTAGCGATTCGTTCGCGATATGGAACGTCGAAAGTTAATCTATTTCTTTATTTATAGACGCAACAGACATACAGGGTGTTTAAAAGATATCTAGAATTTCTGTCGTTATAAGGATTCTAACTGTGTGCACATATTATATCTGTGTATCGTGGTGGGGTAGGTTACATAAAGAACTATAATCAATACTAAATACTCACTTTCAACTCAGAGACTTTACGATAGACAAATGTATATTAACAGTGTCGCCACACGATATAGTTTGAATACTATAGATTAGTATAGAACATTAATTTAAATACATCGCGCACCTCCGCACCTAACATTATACTGTCCTTTATTAGTCCTACATCTTCAACAAATTTGACACTGAATGTAGTCTTGCTAAAAGCATCTGCAATCATCTCTGTAGAGGACACAAATTACACATTAATCTCATCATTTTTTCTTTTTTCTTCGAAGAAATGGTTTCTAATGTAAATGTGTTTGGTACGTGGACTGAAGTTGGCATTTTTGACTTAAATATTTGGCATCTTTGTTTTCACATCAAATGTGTTTTGGTTCTCGTTCTTGTATGTGTAGTTCTAGAGCTAATTTCCTGAGCTATATGGTCTGTTGAGCTGCAGTTGGAAGTTTTTGCATGTTCTGGTTCCCACGAAAAAGGATGTCCTGTAATGTTCAGAGAACATCGTGAGAACCAAGGGAAATAAGGTTGGAATTGGTGTTCTTCTTGAATTTCTGGAGGTTATGCGTTCCAGAGCCTCGCTGTTCGTTAAATGAACGAGTCTTTGGAAAGAGATGTTCTGCAGGTCTCCAAACTGACCACGAAGGGGTGCGAAGCCTCAACTCGACGGGTTAATCTCTCGCAGACTGCCAAGGGAGGAACAATTGTTGATATTTTAGAAGAGCATCGTCCATGAAAATATCTATGAAATAGAGCCAGATCGCCAACTTTCCTACGGTGTTCCAGAGAAGTAAGTGAGTTTGTGAGCGAGGCATCACCCACGAGACGAATTGCCCTCTTTTGAACAGAATCCAACAGTTTCAGGGTATGTTTGGGTGCTGCACTCCAAATATAGGAACAGTATTCCAGGACAGGTCGAATCTGTGCCTTATAGATCATAAGCAGCTGACTGGAAGTGAAATAGCTCCTGGCCCGAAACAGAGAACCAAGTGTTTGTGATGCACTTTCAGCAATTGATCTCACGTGATTTTCCCAAGGAAGGCTATTGCTGATAGTAATACCAAGCATCGAAATGGATGTCTTCAGAGGCATGGTTACTCCTGACAAGCTTATGTTGGGCACAGTGAGATCGGCTTTTCTAGAGAAAAGGCATTGTTGAAATTCATTATCTCTCTTATATCTGTACGATTTAATAAGATCCATTTCACTCATTTCAAGATTATATTTGCATACCTATGTGAAATAAATGTTGCTTGATTCAATAATTCCTTTGTTTCCGTTTACATAGAAGAAGAAATGTGGTATGTTTCTAACAAAACATATTTGAAAATAATGATAGGTATATCAACACATGCTTTGATATCGTCAAAAGTAACATGTTAATAATTATTTTCATCAGTGCGATGAAATGGTGAAAACATTTCATGTTGGCTATTATTTTTGATATATTATAGTTAGCCATCATTTGAATTTACGATGACATTGTTCGAAAATAAATGCAAAAACCGGGAAGTTTTCAAAACAGACTGGTTATTTCGCGAATATTTGATTCACTCTTTCAAAAATAGAGAAACGACTTCCCATTACTCACGATTTCCAAGGTAGTAGAGGTACTAGATGTTTATAGATCGGAATGCATAATATAAATGCTTCCTTGAATAAAACATCGCCTCAATAATAAACTGCCAAACCACACTGCTATGTAAATGCAAGGACACCATTGAGGAAACCAGGCGATGCAACTACATAATTAATACGGCTTACATTATGAATTCATTCTGTATATTTTTCGTTATAAATGAAGTCATGCAATCAAAACATTTTCTATTGCAATAAGCGAGTTTTATTCTCACAAAGTTGTCAGAAGCGATAGGTATATTCTATGTGAAAAAATCAAGTTACCATTCCCACCAAGACCACTATATCTATGCTCGGTATGACCATCAGCAATACTCTCTCATGGGAAAACCATGTCCGATCCATCGCAAAAGCTCCCCTCAGGGGTTCACAACTTGTGAGTACGGGAATGGTGAACCCGAGGTACCCTAGCTAGATATTCACCATACTTCAACTTGTCTTGGGTAATATCTCTTCCTTTTCCAATCTATCCTATCGGCCTTTCTTCGCCTACTTCTCTTTTTCTCTACCCCTCTAAGCACAACCTATAACCATTAAGTAGTGGTTTAGGGAAGACACACCACGGTCGCTTGTCAGATTAAGCATTTTGGTACCATCTTTGCCCACCTTTCCCAAAAACTTATACAGGGTGTTTGGTGCATCGTGTGCCAAATTGATATGGTCGAATGAAGGGGTCATCTGCTATCCTGTTTGAACAAATCACGAACTGTCACCGACCCCATAATTTTTTAGTCGAGACATCACTGCCTCTGCTACCTAACGTGTTCATTTCATCGTACTCCGCGATTCTTTCAGTTTGTTACTCTTGGTGTTATTGTTAAACTTTGTTAACGTTTCAATCAATAAATCAATCAATCATTCAAACCAAAATAATTTTTTGAATCATAATTCATGAATATTTGCCTTATGTAACTCGATTCACAATTCTAGCGAATTTAAGGAATTGTTAAAAGATATTCATGGCATGTGACACATCATTAGCAAGAGGATAGACTAGAGAACTTTTGAGGGAGTTGGAAGATCCTGGTCACTTTTGTTTTTTTTTTGGAGCCATGTAAAATCTCAGCTTGAATTTGAAACATTGCGAGTGAATTGAAAGAAAAGTGGATGACTTATGTCACTAGTTCTATATTTGAAAGTACTCTAAAACAATAAACTTCTGAATAAATTCAAAATTCAGAGTCTACGCCTTATACTTTTTTAAAATTTGTATTCGAATGTGGAATTTGGGTCTTTTTTTGATGAACAAATAAAACGACGATTAAAAATAATCTACAGGATATGAAAGGTGTTAACTAGTCTTGAAGGATAGCAGATGACCCCTTCATTCGACCATTTCAATTTGGCACACGATGCACCAAACACCCTGTGTAATCCGAAAGTTAAAGAAAAAATCTAATACCTACCTTTTCTCCCTATATATGCTCCATAGATGCCCAGGATGTTCTCTATTCTCTTCTGCTTCTTAAGAGATGAAAAAATACTGACACTCCAGTGCTTCCCAAGGAGACTTGCTGTTTCAGCAAGATAATCTTGCTTCGTAGGCAAGACGATTTTGCTTCTTGAGCAAGATCTCATGAAGAAGAGGCATACTGGCCCTCCATAATAGACGATCTAAAATGATGTAGCATAAGTTGAAATCTTCCAAAGAATGGACCAAAGGTGCATTAACATTGTCAATGCCTACTCAATTTCAGCTTCTTTGAAATCCTATACAAACTGTTCACACAATTGCATAACGAGCCCATTTATAATCGAATGTTTTGGATGCATATAAATCTTCATCTGAAGGAGAATGCACATTCTCAACTCCAGGAGATTTTATTTTCTAATTCTCATCGTGTGTATTCAATAGATATAATTCAATGTTCGTCGTGGCATACAGCCAGAAAAGAAGATATTTTCTGTTGAATACCGAGAAAGAATTAATATTTTTATCAGATATAGAATGCGAATTCTCAATGTACTTCTTTATATCTATCCATTTTCTTCATAATATATCTGAGAATATTCTTTTTCAATACATTTTTTACCCAAACAAGAGGTGCCAACTTGAACAATGGAAATTTGTTATTTTCACAGAACTCTGATCATAGATTCGTGGTTGGGTTTTCTCAATTCAGATATTTCTTTCCACGCCCTGTGTGATGAATATCAATTTGTTATACATCTGAACAAAATAAAACTTTACTAAATGGACGAGTTTTGATGCTAACTACTCCAGATATTTCGAATTTTGAACAAGTAAATCATCAGATATTCAAAGTACTAGGCTAGAATGAAGATTTCCTGTTGATTTCAAATCATGTTCTGGAAAATCTTTGAGTGAATGTTGAATGTGGAATTAATTGAAATGTCTATATGTTTATGCTGATTCATATCTTTGGCTATCTAATTTTTCTGTCAGCATTCGAGAGGAAGGTTAGACAGCTTCATTGAATGAATGAACAGTTTTTTTAGCCCGAATTTCTAGTGATCTCTTGGAGCGATAAATTGAAGTTACAATCTGTTCGATTTAAAAAAGTCCCAATTATTATATTCTGATAAGTTGTGCCTGCGTAGTTGTAGACACAATGATAAAGTGTTCATCTATCTATCTATCAGAAATAAATCCATTCCGGTATGCTATGTAGTTGGCTAGTTTAGGATCCTGTGTGGTGTTTTCTACTTTGCATCTCATCAATAGGTTATCCAAGACCTATCTCCTAATTCTTTTTGTAGGTAATTGTAAATCTCTCCTTCCTAAGGATCCAACACTTGATCCAACATGTCAATTTACATTTTCTGTTCTGAACATGGCTGAAGTAATCCTAGATAACGAGGCGTGTGAAAAAAAGTTATATTATGTTCTGTTCATAATCATTATTATTACCACTCCTATACTTTTTCATCATATTGAATGCTATTAGCAAACCTTTCCCAGTAATAACGTTCGAAAAACATTAAATTTGATGCGATATTAATTTCTATCACATCATTATGTCTGAACCAATCTCCATAGCTTCAAACATAATTATTGCCTGTTTACCGTTTCAAACAGAAAGACATGAATTCGAACATAGTCTTTAACAACGTTAATTTGATGTTAATTTTCTTTATATTTCTCTTTTCACGAATTATCATTAACGTATTATTGATGCCAACTGGAATAAATAATTTCTTATATTTTCATCTATATGCTTGGAGGTATTCCATGTATGTATTTACATATAGGGAAGACAGAAATTTTATGATACTTTAGAACTCTGTCTTCTTTCCCAGGACAAAATTCGCAATATCTCCCAAACGAATTTACCGATTTCGTCCTGTTTTTCCTTTCGCTTTTTTTCCCCTTTGCTTTTGAGATATATTAGGAACATGAAAATTCGCATTCTCTATGTGATGGAAATATTGATTCTTTCTCGGTATATTGAACAGAAAACAACTACTTTGCTGGCCATATGCCACAACGAATTTTGAATTATATCTATTGGACACACGATAAGAATTTGTTTGGCAACAATTCTCGAATGGGGATCCAATAACCTGGTAGATTTCAATGCAAACAAAACACAAGCATGCTATTTCTCTAGAAAAGCCGATCTCACTGTTCCCAACATAAAATTTGAAGACATCCATTTCGATGCTTGGTATATCACGATCAGCAATAACCTTTCTTGGGAAAATCACGTGAGATCAATTGCTAAAAGTGCATCCTAAAAACTTGGTTTTCTGTTTCGGGCCAGGAGCTACTTCACTTCCAGTCAGCTGCTTATGATCTATAAGGCACAAATCCGACCTGTCCTGGAATACTGTTCCCATATTTGGAGTACAGCACCCAAACATACCCTGAAATTGTTGGATTCTGTCCAAAAAAGGGCAATTCGTCTCGTGGGTGATGCCTCGCTCACAAACTCACTCACTTCTCTGGAATACCGTAGAAAAGTTGTCGATCTCGCTCTATTTCATAGATATTTTCATGGCCGATGCTTTTCTGAAATATCAATAATTGTTTCTCCCTTGGCAGTCCCCGCGAGATTAACCCGTCGAGTTGAGGCTTCGCACCTCTTCGTGGTCACTTTGAAGACCTGCAGAACATCTCTTCCCAAGGACTCGTTCATCCAACGAACAGCGAGGCTCTGAAACACATTGCCAAGGGAGGTGTTCCCCGAGGCATATAACCTCCAGAAATTCAAGAAGAACACCATTTCCTAACTTATTTCTCTTGGTTCTTACGATGTTCTCTGAACAGTACAGGGGAACCAGAGCATAAAAAACAATTCCTAAGAACTTATAATCTCCGAAAGTAAAAAAAAACACCTATACCTCTTTCCCCTATCGTCCCTAGGTACGCACGATGTTCCACGAACATTGTAGGAATTTCCTCTCGTGCGTTCCAAGAAATAAAAAATAAAAAACATGATTCAGAAAATGAGAACCCATAAGGTTACGTGGCCATATTACCTATTATCGTCTCTGGTAGATACCCGAGCTTTAGAACTTCCTGTATATCTGCTTGATCAATCTTCCCGATATAGAAACAAATGCCGGTGGCACCCGCGATCGTGGGCGTCGATTGTAGATTGTTTTTGCCGTTTATTCCGACCGGCCCCCACGATTTCATTCTTGTCATCGTCTCGATTGGACATCGTTAAATCGAGAGTTATTGGTACGTGTCGAATTGAGCTATAGTTTCGATTGTTGTTCGAATTGAACTTCCTCATCCTCATTACAATGCACAGATTTCCTGATATGCATCTGACATTAGGAGTGTCTCTATGGGTTGCGTGCAAGAACTGTCAGATGACCGACGCTGGAGGCAAAACATTGAAACACAACGTCACTTTTCTTATTTGTTTACAAGTGATGGAAATAGTTTTTCACACTTATTTTGGCATACGAATCGTATTTTTCCGCTATACATCAATTCGCTCATACCATCACATTATGCTGTTGTGAAATGCACCAAAACTGCAGCGGAAGACGAAGTAATCCGGTTGGTACATTATGATTAAAAGTAAGTACCCACTATAGTCACTCACATATAGTTTTCATTTTTGAAATTTGGTGATTTCTCTGATTTCTCATCGGAATTCCTTCTGCGATAGGAGCTAATAGAAATACACATGAAATTTCTAAAATAATGCAAGAAGATTGGATTCGTGCCATCAATCCAGAGGACTGGTCTGACATGCTGACGATCGTGTGTGTTGTAGACATTTTCAATCTATTAGCAGTATTAGCTTGTATTGCAGAAGTGGCAGAAGGCAGAAGGAATTTTAATAGGGAATGACAACATTTCATAATGATAACTATGTGAGATTACTATTTACCTGAATAATCATATTCTTTAGTGTCTTGCTGCATTTTTTGTGCATTGTACAACAGCACAATGCGAAGGCATGCTCGAATTAATGAATAGCACAAAAAACACGATTCGTATGCCAAAATATTGTGAAAAACTATTTCAATCCTTTGATTCCTCTGTAACCAAATAAAAAAGTGAGGTTGTGTTTCAATAATTCACAGAAGAATGAGGTTGTGTTTCAATATTTTGCCTCCAGGGTCGGTCATTGTGCACGAGACCTATTGGGGCTAAATCGCAGAATGTATTCCCTATCTTCATAAGTCACAATTGTCACATTGATGCCTGTAATTTTGGTACGGCACCAGACTAATAAACTTGCGAGATTCACCCATGTCATGTTATGTTCATCGAAGTAGGCAAAAATCAAGGAATTGTAAAACAGGGAAGTGCGTACACCAGAGGTTTATTTCATCGATGATATAACCATCAGATGATTGATGTCAGCTGAACAATGGCTTTGGTAAATTATGAATTGACTCGGCCGTTACTATTAAGGTCTAATTGATCATTAAGTAAAATGTCAAAATTTTTGAGTCTGTTGATTTCTAATGATTCAAAATGATTGAGTTTCAGTCCTTTATTTTCTACGTGCAGAATTTCAAAATTATCATCAAAACTATGAATTTTATGAAAAAGAAAACAAATTCAACATACGCCAACCATATATTAGAAGAAAACCACTTTTCAGACGCATACGATTTTGCCATACAAAAATCCATTTTTTATAATGAAAACGGGAGCAGGTTCGTTCCCGAACCGTCCAAAGATAAGTGAAATATTGATATTTTTGCAATATACCTTTATTTCTCTTCTCCAAACCTCTTTCGATACAAATTGTCACAGACAAGTTAGTGAATTTTTCTTTTAGGCTCTCTGATAGAAAAATTCTTTTAACGCAAATCATCTGATTTCTCTTTACTACACGTATATTGGAATAATATTCATATTTTCATTTTATAGAGAGGAGAAGAGAAAATCCCAAACAATTTGGAATAATGACTAACATTTTCAGAGAAAAAAAGGTAATCACAGTTATCTTCTCATAAAAATTTTCAAGCTCTGTTCACACTTCGGGCTGAGCATTGTATAGTCGATTTCGTTAGTCGCATTATCGGTGGGTGGTCAAAATCATTTAGTTTCAGTTACTTACTCGCACGTATTCATTACCAGACGAAAGAAGTGGGAAAACATTAATCATCCTTGAAAGCAGCTGATACGTTTGTCGTTTGCTTCGAAGCATTTAACACCGCGAAGAATCTCCAGAATCTCTTTAATTAATCATTAGAGTTAATGGGTATGTTTCAGTGAATAAGTTTATCAAATTATTTTGAAGTACTTACCCGACCTACACCTTTTTCAATTGTAATTCAGAAAGCGTAAATTGTAATTCAGATTTCTCAAACGAATTTCAGAAAATGTAAATTGATATTCCGCTTAGCTAATTGAAATTCAGAAACTATCAATTGAAATTCAGATTAGTCAAGTGAAATTCAGAAAACTTCAGTTGTGAATCAAATTTTTCATTTGGAATTTAGATCAATCAATCAATCAATCAATCAATTGAAATTCGGATATCGTCATTTGTAAATCAGAATGCAACAATTGTTATTATCAGACTACGTTATTTGTAATTCAGATAAGTAACATGATATTCAGAAAATATCAATTGTATTTTTGGATGTATGATAAATTGATATTCATTACACAGGACGTGGAAAGAAATTCTGAATTGAGACTCTATCACGAATCTGCGATTAGAAGTCTATAAAAATCATGAGTTTCCATTTCAATGCTGAATATATTGGTAAGTTGTATTTCTATATCATTATACATCATATTATTCATCCGATTTGAAGAAGAATGTCAATTCTCAATTTCGGAGGATTTTATTTTTTATTTTTCATGTTCTCCTTTTGAATGTTCATCGGATATAATTCAATGTTCGACGTGGCAAATAGCGAGGAAAGTAGGTAGTTGTTTTCTGTTGAATATTCAGAATGATGTGTGCATATACATATTTTCGTCTGAAGGAGAATGCAAATTCTCAATTTCAGAAGATTTTATATTTTATTTTCAAACTCTTATCGTGTGTTCAATAGATATAATTCAATGTTCGTCGTGGCATATAGCCAGGAAAGTAGTTGTTTTCTATCGAATAAACTGAAAAAGAGTAGATATTCTCATCACATGGAGAATGCGAATTCCCAATGTATTGGTTATTATATAAATATATATCCATTTTTGTATGTTCATAATTTATCTGAGGATATGAATATCCTCAGATATATCTATGAACACAAAAAAATGGATATATAATAATGAATTACATTGAGAATTCGCATTCTCCATGTGATCAAAATATCAATTCTTTCTCGGTTTATTCAACAGAAAACAACACCTATCCTGTCTATATGCCACGACGAACATTGCATTATATCTATTGAACACACACGATGAGAATTTGAACACAAAATCTTCTGAAGTTGAGAATTTGCAATTTCCTTCAGGTAAAAATATGTATATGCACATACCATCATCCTGAATATTCAACAGAAAACAACAACTTTCCTGGCTATTCGCCACGTCGAACATTGAATTATATCTGCTGAACATCCAAAAGGAGAGCATGAAAAATAAAAACCCTTTGAAATTGAAAATTGACGAGATACATGTTTCGATTGTAACTAATGTCATCTTCAGTCACATAAAAAAAGGATACCGAAGATAGCTAAGAGTATTGTGTGAGAATCAGATTCGCATAATAAAGACTACCTACAACAGTGACCTTTACATGGTGTTCAAAAAAATACTATACATGGAGTCGACAGCTATAGGTGTGATTTCAATGTTGTTCTGCAATAGATATATTATTGAGATGTGCCCACGTCAACTTGCAAAACAGGATGCATTATCTAAGATCGATGTGAGTGTATAAGAATATGAGATACGGTGAAGAAAGTGCATGTATATGAGATGGTCCCGACATCTGTAAGTTTGAAAAAATAGTTTTTATATAACGTGTCATTTAATGATTATACATTGAGTAGGTACCTGATGCCCATTTGACTTGCTTCATTATAGGTAATACGTAACAAAATATACTTAGCTACCCATCAAATGAAGTAATTAAAATGATTGTCGAGAATGGAGCACTTGGTATACGGACGGGTCTAAAACACCCGAGGGAACTGAAGCAGGGGTCTTTGGGCGTCGCACCAAATACTTCGAATCCATGGGACAATTTCCCAGCATTTTCAAGCGGAAATACACGCCATAGAAAGATGCATCCAGTTCAACCTAGACAGGAAATACCGGAAGAAGGATATCTCGATTTTATCCGATAGCCAAGCAGCCATCAAAGCGTTGAGCTCTTCTAACATCAACTCGAAGATGGTATGGGAATGCCTATATAAGCAGCTTGAATGAGCTTAGCAGTAACAATACAGTAATCCTACTCTGGGTGCCAGGGCATATCGGAGTGGAGGGAAATGAACAAGCAGACATTCTGGCACGACAAGGGGCTTCAACGCCACTGATCAGGCCATTCTGCGGCCTTGGAATTTCCAAGGAGAACTTGAAAAGGCGGAAGGAGCCTTGAGAGCCAGACAATGGAGAAGACTTCCAGGACTGCGGCAGGCTGGAGATCTCCTCGGAAATTTCAACCGAGAAAGATCTAAGACAATGATAAACCTCAGCAAAGGAAGTCTCAAAGCATTAACGGGATTTCTGACGGGGCATTGCAGACTCAAAGAACCCATAAGGAAGCTGGGCTTACAGGAGGACGGCACCTGCAGATTCTGTGATGAAGAACCAGAAACACCCCATCACATACTGATGGAGTGTGACGCTTTACATCACAAAAGATTGAACATACTGATGGGAACACACCAGCTCACTGTGAAATTAGATCCCCTCAAAATCCTCGAATTCCTAAAGGAATTGAATCTTGAGGGGCTGCTATATGAACAAGAAATCCTTGGTATAGCCGAAGCAGATGGGGCACAATAGTTCTAATTAGGTCGCAGCGCATCTATCACCATCCACCAATACCAATTGTTGAGAATATAGAGTTACCATGCATTGCCTTCTATAGAAATAAAAAATGGGTATAGTACAATTATTTTTTTTATATATGCTATCTGAGTATCGATTTCATGTATAGGAATTATCGGTCATTAAAGAAAAAAATTCTCATTTGTTTTTCCAGATAACGAATTCGTAGAAAGAATAAATTATAGTGGGTGATTCAATGCCTTCGGCAATATATACTATATTTTTCATTATCTATAGGCGTCGCAGTAAAAATTGAAATCGATGTGTTCGAAATTTTTTTGGTTTGGGAGAAAATGCATTCATATCATTTCCAAAACGCACACTGTATATCATTATTAGGTATATTATTTTGAAGAACATGTTCATTTAGTGGATATCCTGGTATGAATAATGATAGTGGAATGATAAATCCTTACTTGTAACAGGAAATCAAATACTTCATTCACGTGTTTGATTATTTGCATAAATTAAGCATAGAAATATGGTACATAGTTTATCAAATTGATATGTTTTTCACGATGGTATCATTAATTGTCATAGTAATTGACATTTGCATGTATCACGTACCGATAAATGGTTGTGGTTAATTGTTTGGAAAATGATCATCAGTTCACGATTTGGATTTCGTCTGAGATAATCGATATAGGTATTTTACTGAATATTCCTCATTACTTCAAATGTCGTTTCACCAATAATACATATTTTGCGTTATTATTTATTTCGTAATAGTATTAGTAATAAGTATAAGGCAGGCTGAAATAGTCTTTTTCCGTCGACCTCGTATTGAATCGTTAATGACCCCTTGTCTATCAATGCTTGATTGTTGTATAGGCAACCATACATGCACCGCGTCCTTTCACTGTTAAATGGCACTATAACTCCATTTAAATCGAAAATATGAACTTCACCGACGATTTTACGTTACCGTGTTATCCTTTTGATGTTTCTGAACCGATTTTATTCCCTGTTTCATAACAAATAGTTATTGGTTTTACTAGGCAAAAAAGTACGAGATTCAATGCAGTGGCTGGCGTTTCATGGCCAAGGCGTTGGCAATCTGTTCCAAACCCTCGCTGTTCGTTGTATGAACGAGTCTTTGGAAAGAGATGTTCTGTAGGTCTCTGAAGTCACCACGAAGGGGTGCGAAGCCTCAACGACGCGTTTATCTCGCGGGGACTGCCAAGGGAGGAACAATTGTTGATATTTCAGAAGAGCATCGTCCATGAAAATATCTATAAAATAGAGCCAGATCGCCAACTTTCCTTCGGTGTTCCAGAAAAGTGAGTGAGTTTGTGAGCGAGACATCACCCACGAGACGAATTGCCCTTTTTTGGACAGAATGGTTGCTGCACACCAAATATGGAAACAGTATTCCAGGACAGGTCGGATCTGTGCAGCTGACTGGAAGTGAAATAGCTCCTGGCCCGAAACAGAAAACCAAGTTTTAGGGATGCTCTTCTAGCAATTGATCATACGTGATTTTCCCAAGAAAGGTTATTGCTGATAGTAATACCAAGCATCGAAATGGATGTCTTCAAAGGTATGTTTACTCCTGACAAGCTTATGTTGGGCACAGTGAGATCGGCTTTTCTAGAGAAAAGGCTTGTGGTTTGTTTGCATCGAAATCTACCAAGTTATGGAAAGTAATGGGACTTTTTAGAAATGTTCGTACCAGAAACGTTATTCGATTCGGCATAAGCGGGTATATAAAATGGGCTTCACTGATGAAATCATCACCCGATTCATCGCAATAATTCGGATTATTGTCTCAATAATCCACTTTAATTGAGCTCCGGCATTGTAGATATTAAATTCATATTCGCGGTCATTGCGACGTCCTTCTAACAACCAATTAATGTAAATGATTCATCAATTGGCTTCTTTTCGTCATAAGCGTCCACAAAAGGAGGTAGATGTTTGATGTTTCTTCCAATCGTTCGGTGCGCACAGAAGGAAATCTCTATTATATCCGTGGAGCATCATGCGTACCTAGGAATGATAGGTACGAAATGTGTGGGTAATGCGGTTATAAGTTCTTGGAAATACGTCCCTAGCCAAAGAGTTCCAAAGCAGCTTCGTCTTTCTATCGACAAACAAGTTTTGATATAGAGTTGTTCGACATTTATCTCAAGGTTGATAACGAAAGATTGTGCCATAAACTACAGTAGAAGCTTGTCGAGTTCGTCTGACAGGTATCGCCAAAGATTACTGAAGTAGTCTATGGTATTGCTAGTGATGGAATGATTTACAGGGTGTCCGGAAATTATGCGCAAAAAAGGGGGTGATTCGGCATGAGAAAACATGAAATTTATTATATGCTAGGGTTCGGAAATGCATAGTTTTCAAGATACAGGGTGTTAAACTTTTTGGAAAAAATCGTTATTTTATGAATATCTGAAATACCCTCCCACCGATTCTCTTGAAATTTGGCAATGATATTCTTTGTCATGACGAGCTGATTTAGACATGATTAAATTGGGATTTTGAAATCCAGTGGCGTCCCGAACCGAATATTATTGTCTATAAAATGTGCGCCACTGATTTCTTCAAATTTTATATCTTCATATTCTGTTGAATAACTAGAAAGACAACATTTCGGTTTACTGAATTGTTCTGATATTTTGCTTCCGTGGAAAAAATAGATACCACTGGATCTCATAATTCCAATTGAATTATGGTTATATCAGCCCCTCATAACATAAAATATCATTGCCAAACTCAAAGAAAATCGATGGAAAGACATTTGAGATATTCATAGAAAACCGATCTTTTTTTGAAATTTTAACACGCTGTATGTTGAAAACTATGCATTACCAGACCCACGTACATATAAAATGAATTTTTTATCTTATCATGTAGAATCCCCCCGAGCAGGATTAAGTAAGACTCTGATTGGCCCAGAACCCTTTTGTGGTCTTCTTCTTCTCTTTTTCTTCGAAGCACTGGTGGGCGGGTGAACGCCCTGCACGTGGGCCTCCTTATTCGGGCCCATTGTGCGCCCACATGTTACGACATTCAGCTGGCTATGCCGACTGCCTTGGTTCAGTTCAGCAGCTTCCTCAGTTGAATCTCTTTTACGTCCTCTGGCCTCAAAATTATGTTGCCAAGGACAGCCCTCCTCTGATGCGTCAGTGCTGGACACTCAGTGAGGACATGTGATGACGTTTCGTCATCTTCCAGGCCCCATCTGCAAAGGGGGTCATCCTTGATCCCAATAAGATCTAGGTGCCTATTGAGGTGGTTGTGCCCCGTTAGGAGCCCCACTACCATTTTGAGGTTTCACCTGAATGAAACCTCTTTTGCGAGCCTCTTCGAAGGTTCCTTTATGTGGAGCTTCGATTGTCTCATTCCTGGTGTGTCCTGCCATATTTTGAGGAATTGCTTTTGCAGCTGTTCCTCTATAGAGGACATTGCCAGGCTATTTGGTATTCCCAAGATTGGTTCCGGTCCGACCGAGGTCCGTCCTGAACCGATCTTTGCCAGTCTGTCTGCCTTCTCGTTTCCGGGTATTCCCGAATGTCCCGGGACCCACATGAGGCTGACTTTTCTTGATTTTGCCAGGTTTTCCAAGGCATTTCTGCACTCGGACACCAAATTGGATGAGTTCCTATATTGGATTGCAGAGCCAGTATTGCAGCTTTGCTGTCCGAGCATATAGTGATTGGTCTACGACCTCTCATAATTAGGTTTTCTTGGACACAGGTGAGTATTGCAAGTACTTCTGCCTGGAACACTGAGGCATATTCGCCCAAAAGAACTGAAATTTCTTTCCCTGTTCCTTCATTGTATACCCCTGCACCTGATTTGCCCCCAAATTTTGAGTCATCCGTGTACCAGATTGACTCATTAGGAGGAAGCACGCCAGGTGTTGTGTCATTCCATTCCCCTTTTGTGGTATTGCGAAAGTTATACAAAAGACAAGCATCAAATCATGGATGCACACCAAAAACAATTTGCCAGGAATGAGACAGACAAAGGACTTTTTTAAAGAAGAAGTCCAAAGTTCCTATAGGAGCAAAAAATGTCATCCAGACTATATCTCCATTTTGTGTCTTCAATTTTTGATTTGTAGATATCATTTTTCCAACTGTTCTCATGATCCATAGAAAAACCAGAACCAATGGCACGTTTTCAGCGATTAATGAGAATATTATACCCTCTTGAAAAATTCTTTCTACACCAATGTTGTTCGCGCACCATTTTTCTATGGGATCCAATCAATCAATTTAATCACCAATTGAAACGAGTGTTACCCGTGGATCTCTAAGTTCATTACCCTTCATTGACAATGATATTTTTCATACAATGTGTAGATAGAACAAAGCCGTTATTTCTCCAACAAAAAAAAGTTGAATATATACCTATACACGAATTGTATACCTGAGTACCTACTTTATTTCAAATTCCACGATACTAGTGTCTTTTGGAGAGCTACCTAACCTCACTTAACTTTTTTCTTAATATTTTGAGCACTTGAAACAAATCCCGTCGTATACGAACGATATTCGGAGACACCCTGTATATTTCCAACACTAGTGTTGTCCACTACCTCAATCGCTGGTGTTTCATGCGATGAATCCTGAAGCTATATACAGCTCTAAAAAATCGATGGTTATGTAAACTATCCAATTAAATAAACAAATTTTCAGGTTCACTGAACCGAGTAAAGCCGTTTGCCAAGGCATACCAACCAAAAGATTAAGAAAACCATCATAAGTGTGTATACAGGAGGCTACAGTCGAAACAAAATACCTTGGATTTTCGAAAAACAAAAGGATTTTTAAATTAACAAGACATTGGTTCGTTGCAATATTTCAATAAATCCAGATTACCTTTCTCTCATTTGTTTTGTTGCCCAAATTCAGTTTTGTTCTGTGAGTTCATCATTATACAGTGTGTCCCACTTACCATGCTCACCATGGGTATCTTTTTAACGGTGAGAGATACGAGGTCGGTTAAATGACACCAAATGTGGAGTTCGTCAAGGCCAACTATAATGTGTAAAAATAGTTTGATAAAATCTATTCGTTTTTGTTTTATACGCAAAAAACAGATTTTGATCATTTTCATGTCTCCTCCGTAACTTCTTTATTTATAAAATATTCAAATAGGAATTTCACATTCTCATGGCAGTTTCTCAAAGTGATTTCGAAAAAAATATGAGATTTATACCAACTCTTCTAGAATTTGAGATATCACCATCAACTTTAGTTTTTCAAATGTAGGTCATAGCTCACTATGACTTGGTTACGAATAACTTTTTTTTCTCTTACAGATGATATGTCGCAGTTATAGTTTTGTGTTGATAACAACGGAGTTATCGTCATTTATACAAAAACAAAACATTATTTGGAAGCCGCCATCTTGAATTTATAAATTTTAACAAAAATATCATGATCTCCAACCTCAAAAACCCCCACTTACCAATTTTGAATGGAATCGGACCAAATCTTATCCACCATCTTGGAGCAGCCATTTTTTTCAATTTCAAAAAAAAATCCATGATGTATTCTCACTCTGGAACACCGTAGAAAAGTTGGCGATCTGGCTCTATTTTATAGATATTTTCATGGACGATGTTCTTCTGAAATATCAACAATTGTTCATCCCTTGGCAGTCCCCGCGAGATTTACCCGTCGAGTTGAGGCTTCGCACCCCTTCGTGGTCACTTTGGAGACCTGCAGAACATCTCTTTCGAAAGACTCGTTCATCCAACGAATAGCGAGGCTCTGAACATTACAAGATATCCCTTTTCATGGGAACCACAACATAAAAAACACCCTGGTATGAGATTTCAATAATTCTCGTGATGGATGAGACACCTTGTATGCACCAAAGACGAAATGTTATACTGGATGGACCGTTTCACAGGGCCATTACTTTCTTTAACAAAGATCCATACGAGTTTCACAATAAGAACGAACCAAAGTTCTATTGTTAATAAAGCACACGTACTACACCTATTCAATATTTTTACTATTGGTTATGAAGTGCATAAGAACACATTTTTATGTCTGGTGTGGTTGTCTCGCGATGATAAAAATTTTACGATCATTCCAAGAGGCTTCACAAAGCCAGTTCGATGATAATGGAGCATATAAAAATGGACAACTAATAAAATATATGATGGTATACGTAATTATTCGAGAATATTGTCTTCCAATATGTGTATGTGCAAAGGCTGAGGAAAAATCTGAATTATTCATAAAAGTATGGCCCAGCTATGGTTTCGAAATAAAAAATCGTGGAAACATCATGGAGAGGACATCAGGTTCAATGCCATTCAACTCAACGATCTGACAGGCCAATTTAAAAATTCGACACTTTTTTTCTCATTTATACGACTACAAATCAAATGATTCCTTCCAGAAAACTGAACTGCGCTCGTGTGCTGTCAAAAACGATTATCATTTGTTCGTTTTTTCATGAATGTCATAGACGGGTTCAAAATGGATGCCTTCAATCATTTTGATTTCTTGCTATTATGTTCTAACCAAAAATGGCAAACAGACGAAACTAATTCTAACAAAATAAACTACTTCTCTTCTTCTTCTTTTGGTATTTTCAGTTCTATTTTCGATGAATGAAGATATGAGTATTATTTCAATATATATGTGTTGTATGGAAAGATCAGATGATTTGCCCCAAAATGTCACTGCGATTGAAATTTCCACCATCAGAGACTCTAAATTTTATCGATAGTTTTGAAAAATGTTTGAAGGAGAAGAATGTAGATCGACCAGCTTTGGACGTTTTCAACTTAACAATCAAAAAAATATTTTTCGAAAATTGTCTTTGGATTTCTGTATTGATATTTTCCAGCGACAAAGGTTGATACCAACAAGTGAGTTACAGGATGATTTTATCGATTGTTCTAGAATTTACCATTCAGGTTTTTGTAGTGAATACCATGTTCCATCTATATCAACAGGAATCAATGTTATAGTCTCCGTACAGAAGAGTCAAAAGAATGCAAAAGGATTCTTGGATTTTTCTCATGGGGTTATCAGCTTTTTTTGAAATTTTGATGTTATTCCACTCTGCCAAATGATTTATCGGTATGCCTTTTTCTATATTGTTTCTATGTTCTTTCGTCCTCACTGACAGATTCATCTTTGTTTCATCTGTATAATACTTTTCACAAACACAAGGTATAAAGACTGTAAATACAATTAGCCTATAATTATTCTTCATTTTGCAGCCTTGTTTGAGTCTTCATCAGTCTTGAACACAGTTCTCACTTAAAACTTCAATGCAATTTTTTGAATAGGAACTGATAGATAGAAAATCAATGCATGAGAGAAGATTAATCCAATGGTAAAAATGTCTATTCTTCGTCAAAAATTGAATGAATATGATGAACGATGAAGCAGCAAAAAATTCCACCTGGAATTTTGTATGTATGCGTTCTCAACAAACCTTAACTACAAAAAATCTTATCGTTAGAAATCAAGAATGTTGATTGGTTGGGCGTTTCATATGAATATTCTTCACCGATAATGAAATCTACGCCACGTCGTTTCCTTATCACCTGGTATAATCTGGCGAAGAGAACAGTTTCCCATTCATGATGAGAGATGCCGCAATCTGTCCTTGACCTATCCGCGATGTCAATATTATATAACCCTATCTCTCGAGAGATAACACCATAACCATAGAAATGTTTCGTCGAAATGAATGGGTTCCATTCATCGAATAATCTCTATTGTTCCTGTTTGATATTTCGCTATGGCAAAACACTATCATTAACGAGACAAATAAAAACTGACTGTATCCATAAACAGATAAGAATATAGTTATGATAATGATAGTGTTATTGATATTGCTTGTGTCGAACATATCTTACATTTCTTTGCGTAATCAACATAGGTATAGGCGCCATCCCTAAAATATGGAAAATAGCATCGAAGCGACGAGTTCATAATCATTTTTTGAATTGACTCGACAAATGTAAAAACTTCACAAACGATAGGATTTCCACAAAATTTTCAAACACACAACATGTTTCGATAACACAGTAGCTTCGTCAGGTGATATACTGGTACACTGAACTAAACCAACCTTGGCTTGCTTAACTTTTATGTATCCTACTTTCCCAACTTGAAGAATTAGTTAGCTGTGGGCAGGTTCGATAATCCTTCATTTACGGAAATAAGGCACAATATCTACATTAAAATACGGTGTACCGGATGAACTTGAAAGGGTTGATAGCAAAAATACATATTATACAGGGTGGGCCACCAGTAACGCCTCGGTCTCTAGAAGGCTAACCACTTATCTTCTTGGAATTCTTCCTCTCTAGGAAGTTGCATGTCAACATAGGCTACCATTTGAAATTATTTTGAAACATACAGGATGTCCCCAAAAACCGCAAAATACTAAAGTTGAACTTTTTTCAATCGAACGCCCTATATATTATTCCATTTTGAGATTATCCCTGGCGAGCTGATTTCAACACTCCATCATACTTGGGGTCTAGCAGTTATAATTACTGAGATATAGGGTGTGAGAAATCGAGATTTTCCAAGTTCAAGAATTTTTTGTGTCTAAACCATTCATAATTGGTCAAAACGGCTCACATGTTCCTGTCTCAACTTTTGATCAACTATCTACTGACATTTAATTGAAACAAATACAGGGTGGTGCATAATTCAGAATCTTGATCACCCGGTATATGTCCCAATTAAATATCAGTAGATAGTTAATCAAGAGTTGAGATAGGGACATGTAAGCCGTTTTGACCAATTATGAATAGTTTCGACACAAAAAATTCTTGAACTTGGAAAATCTCGATTTTTCACACCCTATATTTCAGTAATTATAACTGCTAGACCCCAAGTATGATGGGTCGTTGAAATCAGCTCATCAGGGAGAATCTCAAAATGAAATAATATATAGGGTGTTCGATAGAAAAAAGTTTAACTTCAGTGTTTTATGGTTTTTGGGGACACCCTGTATGTTTCGAAATAATTTCAAATGGTAGCCTATGTTGACATGCAACTTCCTAGAGAGGAAGAATTCCAAGAAGATAAGTGGTTAGCCTTCTAGAGACCAAGGCGTTACTGGTGGCCCACCCTGTATATTACCGACTAAGAAAAAAATTCAATAGTGGTGAACTACATATTGAGGTCTAATTGATCGTTGAGTAAAATGTCAAAATTTTTGAGTTTGTTGATTTCTATAATGATTCGAAATGATTGAGTATCATTCCTTTATTTTCTACGTGTAGAATTTCGAAATTATCATCAAACCTGTGGTTTTCTTCTAATATATGGTTGGCGTATGTTGAATTTGTTTTCTTTTTCAAAAAATTCATCTTATGTTCATGAATGCGCTGATTAAACGTACGACCTGTCTGACCGATATATACCTTAGGACAAGATCCACAGTTGAGTTTGTATACTCCTGATTTTTCGAATTCAGAAGTTTTGTCTTTATTATTTTTGATAAACCTTATTCCCAACGTGTTATTTGTTCTAATTATGCTATACTTTTAAGTCTTGTTTATGTAGAAATGAAGCTTGATGATCCGAAATAGGTTAAAGTTCTATAATTTTGATTATTATTCTTGATGGTAGGATAAACTTCTTGAATAGCTTTATTATGAAGTTTCTCAGAAAGAACACTTTCTAGCAAATTAACGTTGTATACGTTGTTGACTGCAATCTGTTTTATGATATTGAGTTCTTTATTGAAATTTACTTCCGAAAGAGGGACATTCACTAGCCTGTGTATCATACTATAATATGCTGCAATTTTATGTTGATAAGGGTGTTTTGAATTATTATGAATAGTGATATGGGTGTCAGAAGGTTTATAGGAAATTGAAAAATCATGTTCATCATTAATCTTACTTATTGTCAAATCTAAGAAATTAATTGACTTTCCTGTTTCTATTTCCATTGTGAATTTTATTTTTGGATGAATAGTATTAATATATTGGTGAAAACTGTCCAATTGTTCCTCAGTGGATTTCCCATAATCAACCCTTTTGACGCGGAATATATTTTGTTGTCAAATTGAAAGTAATTTTGTATGATACATATCGACAGAAGGTCTAAAATCTCTTGTTTGGTAATCGGATTAACCTGTTTTTTTTTCTGATAACTCCTCACCTAAAATTATAGTATCATCGGGATGAATACTTGAAAATAGGTTTTGTACATCAAATGAAATGAATTTTGTGTTGTCAGGTAGAGTGACATTTTAAATTTTAGTTATCAAATCATTGAAGCTGAATTTTGATTGAAAATTACAATAGTTTTTTATTAATTAATTTCTGATAGTTTAACTGAAAGAGTTGTGACAAATGAAACTACCGGGCGAATAGGATAATTTAGTTTGGGTAATTTTTGAGAGAAAACAGTTATGGACGTGATGTAAGACGTTTCAAAACTTCTGTCAGTTCTGAAAAGTGTCAAATGATAAATGTTAAAATTAGAAACATATTCTTTCTGTACTCCCAAGACCCGTGATGCTATGTATGAATTTGTCGATTTTTCTTCCTGTATATGAATCTCAAAATACAAAGGAATCTCCAAGATCATTCTTGAAACATCGAGGAAGATGTCCGTACAAAATATTTCCTCATCATCATGAAATTCTCACGGTCTGGTTGCCCATGCCGAAATGCGATGTGAAGACGATTAGTTGAACTCGCATAATGAGCATGATGGTTATTGTATACAGGGTGATTGATTAAGAATGGAATATCTCTGAAGTACAGATAGTGAACACTAAATTATTAGAATTTAGCCCAACATGCCTGATAAGAATAATGCTGGTTCAGGAGATACAGGGTGTTCTTGGGGGAGATTTTCTTTTAAAATTTCTCAACAACTTTGTAAGGTTTAACAGTATGAACATGAAATTATGTAGTTTCAGTTTCTCTGACATGATGATAAATACGAGTATGCGATTTATTTTGTGATTACTCAAAGAGGGCGCTCTGTTACTTCGGTAAATAAAATCATATTATCTTCTTTCTCTATTGAATCATGATCAAAATAAGTGGAAAATCTGGAAGCGTGTTCAATTTCCCCATGAAAAATGTACTCTTTTTCATATTGTCTAGCTCTGATGGCTGTTGCGTTATACGTTCTTGAAGAGATTTATGTTTCATTTATATAACATATTGATAATTTCAAATTATAATTTTTTTTATCGTTTGTGGAGTTTTTACAATCGAATGGATAAAAGACAACAACAACAAAACAGAATTTCGAAGTAAATGTTTCACGAAAGTTAAGGAAAAAATGTGAATTGAATTTTTCTTGAATACCCTCTATATACAACAAAAAAAGTTCCTTTATTCCGTAATGATTAGATGTATCATTATCGAGTAAAAGCTCTAGTAAAAGCGATTTTAAAATATTGTTACATCTCAGATATTATACATAACATTGCAAGTGTATTAATATTTTCAAGTCGATTTCACTCGAAAATGATACATCTGATCGATGCGGAATAAGAGCAACTTGTTTTTTGTGAAACGGTGTCGATTTTTATAATCCGAGATTACTGTCAAAAAATATGCATACAAAAATGTTTCAAATGTAGTCTCACCCTGTATTGAATACTCCTGAATTAAACTTTGGAATGATTTCATGTTCACCACATTGGCCAAGGAAAGTTTGGGTCTTTTAGCAAATTGCATCAATTTATCACGTGGTGTTTTGGAAATATTCAAGAAATATCATCTTCCGATGTCCCCTTTCAAGATCTTGAAGTTTAGCAGGCTAATTTCGGGACATGTTCGGTTATAAATTTCCATATTTTGGTGTTTACTATACATATCTGTAGTTCAGAGATTTCCCATGCCTAATGAATCACCCTGTATATTTGGATTCCATGCACCGACGAATTCGTGAAGGTGATTCTACTCGGTTCGGATTACATCAATAAGACACCAACTTGAAAATTATTTCCATATTTGGGAACTGTTGGAGCATCAATCGATAATTGGAAACATCATGCTCAATTAACATAAAGATGATACTATAGGAAATGGTAATTACAGAAATTAATCCCATGTGTTTCATGAATGCGTTCTTGAATATCGCGGATATTATTTAAAAAACATGCAGAGATGTCTATCTATACATTTAATTTTCAGACACAGAAATTACCTGTCTTTCTTGAACAGTTGAGTACAGTTGTATTAAAAAAAAAACGTACAGGGTGATCAGTTAAGGGTAGCAATTGGCCATATCTCATAAGATATTGGTCGTATAGATTTGAGAAAAAAAAATTATGATAAAAGTTTCTCAAAAAAAACTAATGTAATGGTATTTTAATTTCTATTTGTTTTGAAAGAGGGTAATCTTCTCTATAATTTGATGAAAATAATTTATCATCCTGTAGCGAGTTCGGGTGTCCCACAAGGGTCAAATCTTGGGCCATTATTATTTATTCTATTTATAAATGACATAGCCGATGGCATCACTTCTCATAAACTGCTATTTGCAGATGACATGAAGATATATCGTGAAATACAAAGTGAAGCAGACTGTTTCACATTGCAGGAGGACTTGAATTCGTTGACTAATTGGTGCAATCGTAATAAATTGTACTCAAATACAAATAAATGTAAAATCATGACATTCACTCGTAAAATCCTACCAGTAACATTCAACTATATACTAGATGGTGAAAGTTTAATGCGGATCACGGAATCAAAGGATCTAGGGGTTCTGTTTGATCAAAAACTCACGTTTTCCAATCACTTTCAGAATATGATATCAACTTCAATGAAAAAATTGGTTTTTTTGATACGCAACTGCAAGGAATTCAGGACCTTTGACTCTTTGAAAACCATTTATATCACACTGATCAGGAGCAAATTAGAGTACTGCAGTGTCGTTTGTAATCCGTCTCATATGAAACATATATCTAGCCAGGAAAATGTTCAAAAAAACATGGTGTGTATCCTGAGAGAGGTGTATGATTCATTGTTGAACAAGTTTCATATGATATTTCTAAAGAAATTCAGGGAAAGCCGACATATGTGTTTTGCATACATGGACAAATAGATTGTGCACCCCTATTGTCTCATATGCTATTCAATGTACCGCGTAGTTCATCTAGGTTTTGTAGCTCCTTCCATATTCCTATTTCCAATACAGTGCATCATTTTAATTCTCCCATATCTACTTTATCTAGAAGTGTTAATAAGGTTCCTAGTGTAGATATTTTTTTTCTAACGTTCAAACAATTCATAAAAGAGATTATCCGTTTCATTCAGAATTGATTCTGTTATATGTGTAATTATTCATAATGCTAATTGTATACACCTGTAAATGGGCTTTTGGGCCTGCTGGATCAATAAACAATTAAATAAATAAATAATAGGAGGATCCCATAATATTATAGTTATTTCATGTCAAGAATGAACTATAATGTCGTGTCAAACTTTTTTTTGAAAACTTGATTAATCATTTCACTTGCCGAAAATATTTCATGTTAATTAGAAATTATCTTTTTCATCAGCATACCATCAATTTCCAAAATGTTAATCCAACTGAAGCCTTCCTATTTATTCGTTGGACTGCGGTTCCAGGACAATAAAGACACTACGTATATACACTTATGATTTTTATAGTTTCTTAGGTCGTATAACTTTCGTAACAACAAAGTTATTTTAAGCCGATTACCATTATCTTCAGCTTTTTTCCGAAAAGCTTTATGTCTGAATGCCAGTGGATTAGGCCACTGTAACATTCTTCTTAATGTTGAGCTGTCAAATCGTAAACAGCCATTAAATTTTTGATTTACTTGTGTGTTGCTCAATCGAGAAACATGTATATTCGATGTGAATCATAAACGTGAGTAGATTTAATTGAAAATGGAATTTCAGATTGTCAAGAAAATAAAATATAGCAAATCTGCATATTATTTTACTACGAAATGTTAAAAAAAACTGATGGATGTAGAATTCAATGTAAGAAACTTCTTTCAACAAATACTTACTCGTGAATAAATTTGTGGGAATCTTATGGTTTGTGAAGTTTTTCACAATCACTAGGTATATGGTTTTTCATCAAGTACCAATTGAGAAACAATATATGGAATCAACATTGATGAAATAAACCTCTGGTGCGCTCACTCTTCATTTGTTTCGTCAGACTGGTTCTTGATATAAACAATTGAATTTCAGACGATGACGTGGGGTTCACATATCGAATGTTAGATGGCGTGATTCTTAGAACTTATGATCAACATCAGTTCTACCAACCTTGATGCGGCTAAATCGCAAAATGTATTCCCTATCTTCATTGGTCACAATTCGGTCACAATTGTCACATTGATGCCTGTAATTTTGGTACGGCACCAGACTAAATTTAGCGACATTCACCCACGCCATGTTATGTTCATCGAAGTAGGCGAAAATCAAGGAATTGTGAAACAGGAAAGGATTGAAGCGCGTACACCAGAGGTTTATTTCATCAATGAATCAACCTATACGGTTGACACATCAGGAGACATGTAGTTTTTTTATTTGAAGAGATAAGAATTTGAAATTCACAAGGGTTATATTATCCATGATGGCGCTTCCCTTGAACCCAATGACAATTTTTTTCAACCACCTGTTTGATTGGAGTAGACCCAACTTTATTTTTCAAATGGCACCCTGTATATTTCTGTAGTCTATCTCATTCCTCATTCGCCTTGAAATTCTCTATTCAACTATGTATCACAATTTGATATTCGTTCATCAATTGGCTGTATACTCAAATTATACATGGAAATTTGGATATTCCTTGTCATACATGCACTATCTATTAGAAAAAATACGAAAATCTGAATCATCAAAATATAGGGTTTGTACGTTCGTTAGAAGCTGTAAAAATGTAAAAATTACCAATAATTTTTATGTTTATCTTTCAGTATTATTCGAAGCGCAAATAAATAATAATTATTTTTGTTTTCGTTCATAGAATGCATCGGAAATAATAACAATAATTGTTAGTACTCAACTGTGAACCTTCCGAGTGCTATTTAAAGAAAGTGTTACAATATTTAAATATTAACGATGTTTACATTCTATGACAAGAATTCAAGAAGCATTGTAGATTTAACAAGCTGCTACAGGTGTTAATGGCTTTCCAAATAAGAAGAAATATAGTTTGGAAAAACGAAACAGTTAGTAGGCACTCGCATTGTATAGTATTGTACATTTTCGGATGTTGCGGGTATTTTTCAGTGATTATCACTTCTTCTAACAGTAAACATCTACTACCATCATTAAATCAATATATTTCATTTTTATGGATATAGGTACAGTGAAATTCACAACACATGAGGGAACCAGAGATTATACACTTTGAGACAATTGATTTTTGAATGCTGATTAGGAATACCACCAATACATAATTGAGAAATTATGGATCATTGAATAATAGGCGAGTTTCGGAATTATCCGAGAGAATAATAGCTATTATACGCGAGTAGAAGACTATACTTTCTCTACGACTATACGATAGTCAGAAATTTAATGTAATCTAATTATTAATTATGAAAAGAATATACTTGATGTACGAACTTTAATGATATGATAATACAATTGACAGGAATCTTTAATATTCAACGAACTCAATGATGAAACAACACAGTAATTATTAGGTCAGTAAATTATGTTTCTCGTACTTAGTGACTAAATTTTTAGTGATATTCTCACAATCCGTGAAATTTTACTGTTTGTGTTTCATTTAAATAAACACTGACATTTTTATTCATATTGCTAGTTGATGTTTTTTGTGTGAAGGAACTGTTATTTGATGATGATGAACATTGTTCGATTCATTGAAGAATTCGAATCTGCCGTTTTTTTTATTCACCATGGAATCTTCTAGAAATCCTTCTGCCACCGATGTGCTCTTCCAGACACCATGTCTCTTCAATGCTGTTATACCTCCACCTGCATTGACAAGCAAAGCAATGCCCGGTGTAAATCTCGGGATTTGGTAGCTTCAAAACTGTAACTAAATATTTGTTTTCCCATTGCTGCAAACTCATTAATTCCAATTTTCTAGAGAGTACATTTTCCTTTTTGGTTTTTCATGAAAAAATTGGAAATCCCAACATTTGCTGCTCGTATATCAATGTACTTTTTACAAAATTGATAAAATTTCCCCGTTACAGTGAACCTCCTTACAATTTTTGTTTTGGTCTCAGGAATAGTTATCATCCATGGTGATCCAAGATCTTGAATATCTTCAATATTCATAGAGTACATTTCTATGGAACGGCAAGCCTCCATTATATCCTCCAGATATCAAAGTTAAAACTTAAAAGACTCTATAAGTCAATCTGACATTCGCGAAAGTCAAGCCGTGACGTGACCCGTAAAATGAAGCAGAGCCTTCTTGAGAAATTTGTTTTGTAGATTTGCTGGTTTTTCATTAGTCTAACCTTTTCAGTTGCTGTGGATCCTGAAAATTCTGAATCTGTGATTGGTCGAGTGCCGTTGAATAATGAGTTGGGATCCACGGTATCTTGGAATTATCTTCATTCATGAATTACTTACCTATATGTAATCAATATAGAATACGATAGTCGTAGAGAAATGATATTTCTGAAGTTCTCAATCGTATTTCAACATATAGCAACTATGCTATAATCTGCCCCTACCTACTAAATTGTGACGTCAGTTTTTACTCGCGGTAAATTTCTAGCAGTTTGAAAATTACCGTGGCATTAAAATCGATCAAGAAATTTTAAGGAAATGTTAAATTGAAAGGTATTTGAGTGATGATTCTATTTAAAAACTGATTAGGCGTGAAGGTAACTGAAATCAGCCCTTTTGATACTGACCATAAGTATTATCATCATTATAATCATTATTATGTATTATTAAATTTCGAAACCAAAATGATTTCATTATATTTCGGCATTCGGCATTTATGTCGCTTCCCACATGAATTTCGTCGAATGCCATAAGAATTATTATGAGTTGATATGAGAATGAGAAGTGAATACCTGCTTTCTAATAGCATATTTTTTTCATCGAAACGAATGATCGCGTAGGCATTCACAAGTAAGATTGTATAATTGAAAAGTAATTAGCGTGGAATAATACCTACGTACTAATAGTAGAGTCGTATAATTTCAAACTATCAATGTCTGTGTATTCCTTTGATGGATGTCTTCAGGCTATTTCTTCACCTATTTTAGGTTTTAATAGACAATAAAAACAAATCGAGTATGCACGAAAAAGTTATAGAGAAATTTCCCAACATGAATAATGAGGCAACTTTGACGTTTGGATATTGTTGTTGAAAAAACAACTACATTAATAGTAGAGAAAAATGACTTGAAAACAAGAATAATGTAATAGTAGATCGTTTCATTAGGATTAAAAGTAACACTTTCTTTGACAAGCGAATTTTGCGAGTCAAACAAAGTCACTTTTGATCCGAATGAAACATGCTATAGTGTATAATCTCTATTCTACCTGCATTAACAGCAGGTTCATTCAATTTTCGAGGATGTTATAATTGTAGTTTCAATATAAATGCAACCACAGAATGACATATTTGTGTATGGACCAGGTGCTCTAATGGCAAATGCCGCACCAGTGCCAGGTATAGGAACAAGACGAGGAAAATGTTAGGTTAGTGACCATATCAACAATGATAATAGCAACTATTCATTTCTCGCCATAGTCCACTGTGTTTGGCTTGATAGTCAAGTAGAGGTAAACATTACTTTGTTTGAGACAAAAAACTATTGCTGGCCCTGATTATTCAAAAACAAGTTATTCATCCCGAGAATAACGAATGAAATACATACCAAGCAAGTATGAATATTGAAGGTTTCTCTGATCAAAACATAATAATAAGGTGTATCTATTTATATCTCCAACATGGTTATGAAATGCCGAGTCTGCCGAAATCGGAAACAAATCAGGTATGCGTCGTTTCGTCCCAACCCAAATAACCAACCGTAACAATGGTTTTCATTCTTGATGACCTCCAGTACATCCTTTTTAGTTCCTATGAGCTAAAGTTCGACTTTTTAGACGAGTTATATAAATTATGATATCATGGGTCTGAGAATACCCGTTTAGGACATATCCATGAGCTTCTACAATGAGTAGTAGAATTTCAAAACCCTCTAAAAACGTTGTGGATGAAGTCCTCAGAGCGTTCTCTTCGCCGTATAGATTTCAATTTAGATCTCTTGAATTTGCCAAAAGTGATGCTGTACCTATTACGAAAACTGAAGAATTTCTTGGAAGAAAGGATAAAAAGGTGAATATTTCCCGGTACCTACTCTTGAACCAGGTTTTCGAGGAGGCTTCAGCCTCAATGGTTTCCATCAAGCGCAGCCGCCTCTGATCATAATATAGGTTGTTGCACTACAATCGAGATAGTCTATCTTGAGAATGCATACGAAAAAACAGATCGAGTTTCATCCCGACATAATCTATAATCTGCAGTGTCTCTGTCAGAATCGTATCACGAAAAATATTGATACTTGTATCTCTTCCATAGACATAACACGGATACAAGTAGTAGGTGAATAAAACCACAATATAAATCATTCAGTTACTATATGTACAGTGAGGACGTAAAAAGTCCCCCCCCCCCCATTAACCTTTGAACGGAACAAGCTAGCAAGGTCGGGTAAAATTAAGGCAAAAAGGCACTACTATTTGGCATGAAAATGGTTGTGGTCACGTGACCTAGTGTCAAGTGGGCACTATCAACTTTTTTTTTTCAAATATGAAGAGGGGTCACGTGGTACCTTGTTTTGAAGACCTTTCGATCCTCTATCCAACTATGCTTTGTTTGTGCAAATCGGTCAAGCCGTTTCAAAATGGCAAGCGTTTGAAATGTATGTACAGTGTGTCTAGTTTTCGATGCTTTTGCCTGATATCTCAGTTATCTTTGGAGATAGAACCTTGCGGTTTTCGCGGTCCTGTGCCACTTTTTTGTGAAACTCAAGATGGCCTAATCAGATTTTGCAAGACTGTTTCCGTTTATGAGATACAGGGCGATTTTGAAAATTTATACTTTTTGGACCCCCTCTATATCCACGAAGTTTCTCAACAAAAATGTCAAATCAGAAGCTTATCGCATAGAGAATTTCACGCATAATCCAGTGGCGCACTTAAATTTTTTTTTCGGGGTATGATTTTGGAGATACGACTCAAACTTATGATTTTTCGAATGGAACACCCTGTTTTTCATAAGCTCATTAAATTCCTTATTTTTTTGTCTTCAAAATGATATATAACGAATGAATATAAAATTTTCAAAATTGCTCAAAATCACTAAAATATTGAATTTTGATAGTTGGTTATGGATTTTTCTTATGAAACACGTTCCAATTGAAGAAATATTTCTCCAAATTTTTCCATGGAGAGGTCAAAACCAATATCAACACTTATTCAACACTTATTAATTAACAAAACACCAAACTTGGGTACCTGATAGCAACAAATAAATAGCAATAACAAGTTCATAATGTAGAATATGCACCTCATTAAATATTTACTAAAATAATTGAATTGCGGAATTATTCAGTAACTTCTTATTGACATGTTCAAATTGATATCCATTTTCCATATTCCATTTCCATACTTCTTAATACATTGAGTGGCCCAACATACTTGAAGAATTTTGTGCAACAACAGAGGTTTTCCAGGAATTACAAAGACATCTTTCAATGATTAATATGTATTGAGAAAGTTTGTGATGAAAAATGAACATCAATTTGAACAATTCAATTAAAAAATCACTGAATAATTTCGAAATTCAATTGTTTTAGTAAATATTCAATCAGGTGCTCATTTTACATTATAAACTTTTCATTACTATATATTTGTGGATATCAGGTATCTAAGTCTTGTGTATTGTAAGTTAATTAGTGTTGAAATTGTTATTTTCTCCTTCATGGAACAATCAAAGGAAATATTCCTCCAATTGTAAATTTCTTTATATTAAAATCCCTCGAAAAACCCATAGCCCACTATTAAAATTCAATGTTTTAGTGATTTTTTAACATTTTTGAAGATGTTATATTCATACATCATATATCATTTCGAAGGGAAAAAAATAAGGAATTTAATGAGCCTATAAAATACAGGGTGTTCAATTTAAAAAATCATAAGTTTGAGTCGTATTTTCAAAACCACACCCCGAAAAAAAATTTTTTGTGCGCCACTGGATTCTGCATAAAATTCTCTATGGGTTAAGATGTTAATTTGACATTTTCGCTGATAAACTTCGTAGATATAGAGGGGGTCCAAAGAGTATAAATTTTCAAAATCGCCCTGTATCTCATAAACGGAAACAGTCCTGCAAAATCTGATAAGGCCATCTTGAGTTTCACAAAAAAGTGGCACAGGACCGCGAAGACCGCAAGGTTCTATCTCCAAAGATAAATGAGATATCATGCAAAAGCATCGAAAACTGGACACACTGTACATCGGAAACAGTAGTAAACGACGTTCGGATTGAATTCCAAAACCGATTTTTTCGTGTCAATAAGTAAACGATGAACATTTCGAGCATGTCTGAGCACTTGTTACGATTCCTACTCGAGATTCTGTTGCAATTGAAAGTTATTTAGGTTTTTTATTCATTAAGATTAATATTTGAAGCAAATTTCATACGCTTGTCATTTTGAAACGGCTTAGCCGATTAGTACAAACGAAGCGGTGTTAGATAGAGAATCGAGAGGCCTTCAAAAAAAGGTACCACTTGACATTAGGTCACGTGACCACAACCATTCTCATGCCAAATAGTAGTAAAAGAGGTATCTTTTTGCCTGAATTTCACCCGACCTCGCTGGCTTGTTTCGTTCAAAGGTGAAAGGGGGGAGGGGGACTTTTTACGTTCTCACGTATAACAGTAGGTACACGTTTACTACTGCATGATATAAAACATTGACATTTCAGAAAATTCAATATTGTTGGATATATCTGAGTTGTTGGAATGAAATCAAACATCAAACGCTGCTGAACAAGTTACCTTCATATTATGGTTTGTGTTTACCTCCCCTATACTACATATTTCAGCTGTTCCCCAGTCTTCTTCAGGATATATGTCATGGTACTACTGCATGACTTCATGACGTTCAATAGGTTCGGGTTATACTCAACTCTCACCAGATCACTGGAAATATCATCAGAACTTCTAATATTGCAGACCTGTTGCATTCTTTTGCCGCAACTATATCATTTCGAATTATCAGCATCCGCTTCTGGAATGTCTTTCATTCTCCGAACACGACTGGCTCAAGTATCACACCATTGTGCAATAAAAATTGGAATACCCAGAAAATCGTGTCACAAGAATTATTTTTGAAGTGGAAACTTCTTTTGGCACCTTCAGCACTTTCTTGGGTGGAAAAAAACATTGAATTTTGCGTCATCGTCACCGAACCTTTGAAAATCGTGTTAGTTACACCATTTATAACTCAAGAACTGATTTTTCGGATTTCTGTTAGTCTGGAATAGGATAATAAGTATTAAACTTTGTGGAAATTAGGAAATTCAAGATGGCGGTTCTAATATGGCGGACGAGTTTTTCAATTATAATCCGATTCTATTCAAAATGCGTTTCTGCGGTTTAAGGGGACGCAAATTATGATTTTTTTGTCACAATTCGGGAATTCTGTATTGCGGATCCAATATGGCGGACGAGTTTTGTAATTATGATCAGATTCTACTCAAAATTTGTATCTGGGGGTTTTTGGCGTCGGAGATTATGATTCCATCGTCAATTGGGAAATTCAAAATTGCAGAACCAATATGGCAGACTATTTTTGTAATTATGATATGTATCTGGGATTTAAGTGGTCGGAGGTTATATTCGTCAAAATTGGAAGATTCAAGCGAACTGAAAAGGAGTAGAAATTAGAATAGTAGTTTAAAAAAACTAAAGAATACACGCTTTTATAGATATCCAAACTAAAAAGGAGTAGAAAGAAGGAAATTAGAGATGGCGGTTCCAATATGGCGGACGAGTTTTTCAATTATAATCCGTTTCTACTCAAAATTTTTACCTGGGGGTTTTCGGGGTCAGAGATTATGCTTCTTTCGCCAACATTTGGAAATTCAAGATGACGGAACCAATATGGTGGACGAGTTTTGTAATTATGATCCAATTTTATTCAAAATTCGTTTCTGGGGTTTAAGGGGTCGCAAACTATGATTTTTTTGTCACAATTCGGAAATTCTGGATTGCGGATCCAATATGGCGGACGAGTGTTGTAATAAAAATCTTAGCTTCCCATTAAAAAAATTTGTTGATGACGTCACAACTTTGACAACTTTGACGTGTTATTTTTGTGACTTATTATGTCAAAAGATGCGGAATAAACAGTTTGACGTGTTTTTGCATTTTTTTCAAAAGTGATCGTTGTACGTTTTATGAATTTTGTGCATTACTTTATCATAACCCTGTATAGTTCACAAAGTACAAGCAAGTGCATGTTTTTATAGAGACCGTTATATTATTTTTTTGCTTTCAATATAAATTTTCAAACAAATAATAAAAAAAACTAAATTATTTCACTCATATTACAATATTATTGGGTAAAAATACACTCCTTTACAAATCCCAAAATATGGCAATTTAACGCAACTTACCTTTATACCAAGTTGCTTCCCTAAGGAGTTATAGGCTTTGAAAGTGAAGTTATAAATTTTGAAAAAAATCAATATCTCCGTTATTCTCGAACTAAAAGCAACCAAACTTGGTACAGTTTGTGGATGTATTTAGGGCGTTACTTGACAGTAACTATAGAGCTTAATTGAAATTTGTAAAGGGGGTCTACCGGGTGGCACACCATTAATATTCAACAGAATTTTGTTAACCCTTGATGGATTTCAAAAATCTTTGCTTTGTTTTGTGGGCAATTCAATTCTAAAACTTTTCTTAGTCTAGTAATTTCTTGAAACACCTCATCATTTTCATCAAAAACTCGAATAACTGAAAACTGAAAATCATCGAAAATTCAAAAGTTGGCTATGATAATAAACGTACAACAAGAAAGTAGGTCATTTTTTGTGATCAGTAGAAATTGGCTGGCACATTATTATTTAGATACGTAACGAAATACGTAAAGTAAGTACAGATACTGAAATGTGAAAAACTGGGATTAACAACTAACCAAAATAAACACAAAAAACTTGAACAACAACCAGAACAAACAATTGTTTATCGATAAATTACTCAATTGAACAACTTACTTGCTTCATTGTCAAGTTTGACGTTTATTTTCATAGCCAACTTTTGAATTTTCGATGATTTTAAATAACACACCTAGAGCACGCGTTTTCAGTTATTCGAGTTTTTGATGAAAATGGTGAGGTTTTTCAAGAAATTACTGGACTAAGAAAAGTTTTAGAATTGAATTGCCCACATAACAAAGCGAAGATTTTTGAAATCCATGAAGGGTTAACAAACTTCTGTTGAATATTAATGGTGCGCCACCCGGTATACTCCCTTCACAAATTTCAATTGAGCTCTAGTTACTGTCAAGTAGAAGTAACGCTCTAAATACATTCACGAACTGTATCAAATTTGGTTGCTTTGAGTTCAAGAATAACGGAGATATTGATTTTTTTTTAAATTTATAACTTCACTTTCAAAGCCTATGACTCCTTAGGGAAGCAACTTGGTATAGAGGAAAGTTGCGTTAAATTGCCATATTTTGGACCCCCTACATGCCCCTGCTCTATATCGGTTCTTATGTGAATCACCCTGTATTTTCATTGCCCCCCGAAAATCATGTAGATCGCCAATGAAACCGATGTAGCGAATTGAAGTAAGAGAGTAAAAGATCTCTACATTGTATTCAGAGACGTATATTGCGAAGTGCGTAGGCACAAAATGATATTTATCGCTCTGGTAAGCCGCAAAAATTGTTACTCGCCTCGTATATCGGGTGTGCGTCTGTAAAAATCTGATGGAAACTAAAAATAGATAAAAGGAAATAATGGAATGCGTATGAGAATGAAATTGTCAAGGTGGAGAAAGATTTATCGATCTAGCTAGGTAAATCTTTAGCGGAATGCATTTTTATTCACCGTGGAAAATTTGATACGAGTGATATACGATGTACGAGGAACATGCGATAAATATTGTGCCACTCCCCTTATCTTTGTGAACGTCATCAAGTATCAAGCAACGAATTCCATAGATTCCTGTATACTTGTACCAAGTTGGGAATTTGTCAATCGTAGGAATATTCTCATCTGATGTAGTTTATTGTGGTTGGAGAACTCTCTCCATATCAACGATTTGTTGGAAGCAACTTCATGTCCAGTACACAGCTTCGCGGATGATAGTAACCTCCATACCGCCATCTCTTCCAGGGCTCCAATACCAGCCAGGCAAATCAGAAACGAACGAGGGAGAAATGTTGACAACATAAATATGGACTTGGCAACAATTCTCGAATGAGGATCCAATAACTTGGTGGATTTTAATGCGAACAAAACACAAGCATGTCTTTTCTCTAGAATCATACCTTTGAAGGCATCCATTCCGTTGTTTAGTATTACTATCAGCAATACCTTTCTTGGGAAAATCACGTGAGGTCAATTGCTAAAAGTGCATCCTAAAAACTTGGTTTTCTGTTTCGGGTTAGGAGCTATTACACTTCCAGTCAGCTGCTTATGATCTATAAAGCACAGATCCGACCTGTCCTGGAATACTGTTCCCATATTTGAAGTGCAGAACCCAAACATACCCTGAAACTGTTGAATTCCGTCCAAAAAAGGGCAATTCGTCTCGTGGGTGATGCCTCGCTCACAAACTCACTCACTTATCTGGAACACCGTAAAAAAAGTTGGCGATCTGGCTCTATTTTATAGATATTTTCATAGACGATGCTCTTCTGAAATATCAACAATAATTGTTCCTCCCATGGCAGTCCCCGCGAGATTAACCCGTCGAGTTGAGGCTTCGCACCCCTTCGTGGTCACTTTGGAGACCTGCAGGACATCTCTTTCCAAAGGCTCGTTCATCCAACGAACAACGAGGCTCTGGAACATATTGCCAAGGGAAGTGTTCCCCGAGGCATATAACCTCCAGAAATTTAAGAACACCAATAAAAAAAATATTTTCAAGATTTTCAGGTTGGAAATTACTTCGCTACAATATTAATCTAGTAAATTTTGCTTGAATGAACTAGTTCGATAAAATCATTACAAGAACATGTGAAGCGAACTATATTGCTATTAGTTCAACCTTTTGCCCCCAATGAAAATCTTGCTATAATAGCTCTATAAAAGCCGAACTCAGCTATATACAGTGCGCACCATATCTAACGAATAAATTTATTTTCTACATTATTAGCCATTTTCATTAAAAACCTTGAAACAAATCGATTCATGTTTTTGAAAAGACACTCTGTGACATAAAAAAAAACCGTCATTGTTCAGCCTCCTCGCTGTGACAACCACCCCTTCCTCCAATTTTTAAAAATAAAATAGAGGGTTGAGTGATTCCTCATTTTGAAGTGTATTTATACATTTTTTTGAATTTCATTCATTCGTCATGAAAAATATTCAATTTTCAAAATGTTATGAACAACCACATTCAAATAATAGTCACATCAATTACCGTGACACTTGTCGAGGAAAATCGGATTTTCAAATAGATAAGTTATAGAGATGTGAAAAACTGGTTACAATGTTCTCTCGCAGTAGGTGATCAGATCCTGGCACAAAAGATAAACAAACGAGATTGGGAACCCTGGTTTGCCATCATAATGGACCAACATCGAGCAGTGTTGTCACATCATCTATCGCAGACAAATCTCTAATAACCTTTCTTGGAAAAATCACGTGAGATCAATTGCTAAAAGTGCATCCCGAAAACTTGGTTTTCTGTTTCGTGCCAGGAGCTATTTCACTTTCGTTCAGCTGCTTATGATCTATAATGCACAGATCCGACCTGTCCTGGAATACCGTTCCTTATTTGGAGGGGCAATTCGTCTCATGGGTGATGCCTCGCTCACAAACTCATCCACTTCTCTGGAACACAGTAGAAAAGTTGGCGATCTGGCTCTATTTTATAGATATTTTCATGGACGATGCTCTGAAACATCAACAATTGTTCCTTCCTTGCCAGTCTCCGCGAGATTAACCCGTCGAGTTGAGGCTTCGCACCCCTTCTTGGTCACTTTGAAGACCTGCAGAACATCCCTTTCCAAAGACACTCATTCAACGAACAGCGAGGCTCTGGAACACATTTCCAAGGGAGGTGTTCCCCGAGGCATACACCTCCAGAAATTTAAGAAGAACACCAATTCCTACCAAATCATATCAAAGAATTCCGTGCAACAAAAAATTCCGGACCAAGGTGAAAATATTGCCCTTTCTTTCTTAATTAATTTTCAAAAGGATCGTTTTATGCAACATATACTCTATTAAAATTTGACTATGGCTTTATAGAAGCTCTCACATATTTTTGGTATAATATTTTATATGTTATATTATTGTCTATCATTGTTGTTTTTTATTTTTTATTTTCAATTGAGGCTTTTGATTGTATATTTTCAAATGTGTTTCAGAAAGTTTCACACTTTGAATCGCATATAGTTTATTATATTTCATTTGAATATGTATATGTACGAGCTTTGTCAACGAATACAAGTGTATTCATAGCAATAAAGCATATATTGATTGATTGATTGATTGAGAGATGACCCATCACAAACCACTCGTGGGCTTCTGAGGGTTGTTTCGACAGCCACAACTTTTCTCTTCAGTAGATTTGCTGCCTAAACGGTAAATCTGACATCATTGCAAGACGCCTGCGACTCGCGATGGCAAAAAAGTTCCTCTGTTATTAATAAAAGCACACGTCGACAAGGCCATTGTCAGATGCATTGTTCACATTGTTGTCTCTATTCAATCACGATCTGGACAATATGCAGCCACTTATCTTAGAAATGATCGTTCGACCATTCTCTACCATTGAAAATCACAATACCGTAAAATCTTTATTCTTCATTAATTAACCTTTAACTTTGTTTTTTCTTTGTTCAAACAATGACTGAGATTGATGAGATGAGAAAATTATGCCAGTTTGAATGAATTGGCTACCATAAAAAGCTATGTATATTGTGGTAAGAAATATTTCAGTATTCAGTATATTATGGCAACACTGCCTATTCTATGAACTTGTATTTGACAAGTGCGTTTAATGAATTAGACATTGACATTGACAGTTCGACAGAACCAATGGTGATTCGTGATCATAACGGAGTTTGTTGTAACGATGAGTTATAAATCAATGATAAATCATGTAAATAAGTATAGATCAAATGTAATATAGTGTACATAGTATCCCTATTGTTTAAATAAGAAATCACAGAAGAACAAACAATAAGACATGGCGCAGTCGGTAGGACAAAAATTTGCAAAATCAAATTCCAATATTTAGGGCATATACTATGTTTTTTTGCGTGTTGCAAGTTGCGAAATGTCATTAGTGATTTTTTTCAAGAAAATTCGGCATCATTCATTTCAATCGAAAAACTTAGTTGAAAAATTCTGATTAGCAACAAAGTAATGACAACATTAATTTTCGTAACATACCATTTTTTATGAATATTTAAGACAAATTCTGAGAAGCGGCAACAGTTCTTGAGAATACTTCCATTGGCGAAGAATTCCAAAGCTTTGCCGTTCTGTAAACGAACGTGTTTTGGTAAAATGTTGTTCGACATATTCCGAGGTTGACAACCAAAGGATGTGCTGACTGGGCCTGTCGAGTTCGTCTGACTGGTATTGCTAATGAAATGATAGCAGATATTTCAGAGGAACATTTTCCCGTGGAAGTATCTGTAGTGAAGTGAAAGGTGGTAGACTTTTCTACGGTGTTTTAATGAGGTCAAAGAGTTGGTGAGTGTGGCATCACCGATCAGGCGAATGGCTCTTCTCTGGATGGAATCTAAGAGCATCAGCGTATCTTTGGGAATTGAACTCCATATGTGAGAACAGTATTCTGAAACTGGCGGTATTTGTGCTTTGTAGATCATGAGAAGCTGTTGAGGTGTATAGGTAGTAGATTTTCGCACGGAATAAAAAATCCTAGTTTTTGTTTCTATAAATACCATTTTAGATGTCATAACTCAAGAATGATTTGTCTTATGAATTCGAATGTCTACCATAAACCTCAATGATTTCCAATGTCAGTGTTGACAATGTTGCCGCTTTTCGAAATTTGTCTGAAATATTTATAAAAAATGGTATGAACCTAATTGAAGGATGATGATTCCAGTGGTGGAGTCGAATTTTCATGAAAAAATCGCGAATGCCCTGAAAACTGAATTAATACTCTTAGCATCTAGCAACTAGATGCACTACTGCTCAGTGGAATGTGCTTAGATCAGAGCCTATGACAGACGTGTGTGAAGACTGGCTCATATATAGTATTCGGCAGGCAGCCGAGTTGTGAGCAAGTGTAACCCTTGTCCATGTCATTTGTGCTCGTGTTTATTGAATTATGACCATAATATAACAAATACTATGCAAATCACGTATACTTAGATCATTTGATAATCTTTCTGCTGGACCAAAAATAATTGAAACGGTTGAAAACTGTAGACTTTTATAAGGGTATGCCGGCCTTAAGTATGTCACACTATATACTGGATGTCAATTTGAAAACTCTCATTGGGGATATCTCTTTAACTACATACTGCGTTCATTCCATATGTATATCATTAATAACCATATGGTGTAATACATTGTAATTAGTGATACTCTAAATACAATAATTTCTTTCAATCAGATAGAGAGATACCAGAAAAATAACTCAATCTAATGATAATGAGAATTCAAATGATTTTGTTTACTTGTCATTTGAGATAATTATTATAGATGGAGTATTAATATATGTTATTAAATATTCCCTTGGAGTGTATTGTAATGTTAATTAATGTTTCATCCATAATCATTATATTCTACTCATGCATAAATGCAATGTGATTGACGTTTCATCACATAATTGCAAATAATTATGTGTTATATTTTTTTCCGATACATGAAAACAGGATGAAGAGTAACAATATCAACAGGAAATGGTTTTTATTTTGTTTCAAATTTTTGGGAAGTGCACGAAAATAAATCCTTATTATCTATTTGTTCGTGGAAAACCCTGCGTACATAGGAAGAATACAGAGAGATAAAGGTATCTACTCGGGTATCTAGGAGTTTTTTGAACTTTAGGAGGTTAGGTATAAGTTATCTATAGACAAACGAGGTCTGATAGACATTTGTTAGACATATCTCGAGGTTGAAAGAATGTGCTCAGAAAGTTCATCAAATTCGTCTGATTGGTATTGCAAGTGTTGAAAAGACTTGCCTTCGGTATTCTGATGAAGTTGATGATTCAGTGAATGTGATATCATCAACCAGGTGAATATGGATTCTAAGAGCATCAGCGTGAATTTGGGTGCTGGTGCTGAACCCTATTGAGTGAGAACAGTATTCTATGAGCCGTATCTCACGTATCTGTGCTTTGTAGATCATTTGAAGCTGTAAAATAGCTTTCTGCAAGGAATAAAAATGCGAGTTTTTGTGAAGCAGATGGATCGGATCTGACCATGATCTGACATGATTTACCCATGAAAGGGCCTTACTGATGGAGATCTGGAGCACAGATTTTGTATACTTCGTGGGAATGGTATGGAACTAGACATTGTTCTAAGACTTTTTTAAAAAAAATATAGTTTTGAGTTTTCGTGGATTGGAATTTGTAATTCGCCACTTCAAGTGGAAGAACGCGGATTCTGAAATCCAGCATGTGTATGTCAAATTGCTGAAGTGCTGCAGCCAACCTACTTCATAATATATAGATTAAAGAAAGGAGGAACGAATGCACATAGTATGTGTATATAATTATGTTCTTATTCTTCGTTCAATATGTGAAAGAAGTTGTTGCAGCAGTAAAAGCCATATTATTATTAATGAATGTTCGATCACTTACTCCAGAAATAAATTCTTGATGATCTTAAATGATATTGGTGTTCCATCAATCCACTTTCTCTGCTGAAAATTCAATCATGGTATGCTTGTTTACTTTTTGTTTATGATACTTATTATAAACACAATATATTCTACTTGATTTAATGTGGAATCATTGAATCATGAAATATTATTGCAAATACAGGTGAATGCAAAGGCACAAAAGTATGTCAATTTTTGTTAAAAACATCGAAATAGTTCTTCACCACTAGACAATTATTTCACTGAACCATTTTTCAATGTTGATTGATGACCGATGTTTATTTGGACAATGTGTATTAACAAAATCGAAAGCCCACAAATCACAGAACGTAAACACTTTTGATTTCAGTTCGTAGAAACAAATCGTAACTCATTTTTTCACTAAATTAAAATTAGACACCGGTTGAACGTTACTTTGAAATCAACTTAATGTTCTTACATACATAAAGCTGAAGATGAATAATTATCAATGTCTTGAGTGACTTTTGCTAATGCAGGCAGTGGAGTGATGCTCCAATTATTGCTCTAATTTTGGGCCGATGATTTATACAGGGTGTTTCATTACTATAATTAGCTAGTTTTCTCTCAAACAGGTCTCTCCATGTAGTGGTCGACGGAGTTTCTTCTGACTCTCTCATAAAAAATGCTGGTGTTCCGCAAGGATCAATTCTAGCACCAACACTATTTCTACTCCATATCAACGATTTGTTGGAAGCAACTTCATGTCCAGTACACAGCTTCGCGGATGATAGTACCCTCCATACCGCCTTCTCTTCCAGGGCTCCAATTCTAGCCAGGCAAATCAGAAACGAACGAGGGAGAAATGTTGACAACATAAATATGGACTTCGCAACAATTCTCGAATAGGGATCCAATAACTTAGTAGATTTCAATGCAAACAAAACATAAGCATGCCTTTTCTCTAGAAAAGCCGATCTCACTATGTTCAACATAAGCTTGTCAGGAGTAACCATACCTTCGAAGACATTCATTTCGATGCTTGGTATTACTATCGGCAATAACCTGTCTTGGGAAAATGACGTGAGATCAATTGCTAAAAGTGCATCCCAAAAACTTGGTTTTCTGTTTCGGGCCAGAAGCTATTTCACTTCCAGTCATCTGCTTATGATCTATATAAGGCACAGATCCGACCTGTCCTGAAATACTGTTCCCATATTTGGAGTGCAGCACCCAAACATACCCTGAAACTGTTGGATTCTGTCCAAAAAAGGGCAATTCGTCTCGTGGGTGATGCCTCGCTCACAAACTCACTCACTTCTCTGGAACACCCTAGACCGCCCTAGACAAGTTGGCGATCTGGCTCTATTTTATGGATATTTTCATGGACGATGCTCTTCTGAAATATCAACAATTGTTCCTTCCTTGGCAGTCCCCGCGAGATTAACCCGTCGAGTTGAGGCTTCGCACCCCTTCGTGGTCACTTTGGAGATCTGCAGAACATCTCTCTCCAAAGACTCGTTCATTCAACGAACAGCGTGGCTCTGGAACACATTGCCAAGGCAGGTGTTCCCCGAGGCATATAACCTCCAGAATTATAAGAAGAACACCAATCCCTACCTTATTTCCCTTGGTTCTCAATATGTTATCTGAACATTACAGGATATCCCTGTTCGTGGGAACCAGAACATAAAAAAAAGCGTTGTTTTCTCTTCACAGATTTCCTTCTTTTCATGAATTTGGTGATGATGAGGGATTCATCGTTCGAAACGTGTCCTGTTGTCCATGATCGTTGGTCATTATTAAATTGTTTATGTGGTGGAGTTGTGACTGTAAGTTCTTTCATCCCTCCTGATTTATATCACCTCCACTGTAAGTTATGGATCACCTACGTTGGTTGAATATTTTCCTGGTGTACCGCTGATTGCGGCCCTGGATGCCTTTCATCATGCCTAAAAGGGATAATTGACCATTTTATCGACCAGGATCCGATTCAGCATTCATCCATATAGAATAAGGAATCAAATAAAGTGTTTGAAGGCGATTCATTATCGTTATCTCGAAATGGTCCGTCGTTTCTAGTTGACGATTACCATTAAATAAAGAAATAAAACATGCTCATCAATTAGTCCAGCGAATTAGAATGTTTAGAACCAATAAAATCGAGCACTTAGCAAAGTGCATTCAGTGTGAGGTGACTGATCCCATAAAAACGTTAATAGCGAGGTTATCAACCAAAAACAATTGAGACACGCGTTATTTTATTTGTTTTCGACGATTCGATATCATCAGAATAAATGACAAAACACAAGACGATGATGTCAACAATATACGATGAGATTTTTTCAATCATTGTAATTGCTATAGTAGCAAATACACAGAGAGACAAATTTTACCAGTATCAAATACCCTAGCATAATGGCAATGGCTATTTACATAGACTATTCCACTCTTGATCTCGAGAACCAATCAGAATCGACCATTTTCATGGTTTCTTCTGTATTCTAGCGATATTTTTTGTTAATTAAATTTTATCGGACTTGCTCAGCTTGCTCTACCAATACAGAAGCCGAATTGAACCACACGTGACCAACTAACCTCGTTTATCAGCGATAAAATCTTGACATCGTGTCTGGTCAAGATTGCTCTGGATTCAAATCCGAGACAATAACCTTAGTTCCTACTTTATTTTATTTACTTAAAATTCGCGTTAGTGAGATATTTTGTACGAAAGGCGAGACAATTTTATTCTGGCTGGACGTTTCATGTGTAATTTAAAAAGTTTGCATATTTGTTGACGGTCTGACACAACAATAATAGAATTCAAATTCCTTTTTGAAGTAATCTTCTTCAATTATTCCATGTCACATAAGTTCAATTTATTTTGTTTGAATTGGATAGCAATTGTATTCACTCTTTTGAGAGCAACCATCTCCAAGATAATGAAAAAAATACTGTTTATCAAAATTGTACATTCCACTTTGTGAATAACTATAAGTAGGTAGTTAATTTCTCAAAAAGTAAATTCTGTATTTCATTACTATCGTTATGTTCTTCTTCGCAGTTCGAGTTGGAATATACTTAAATTATGTTTCCTATTTCTTATATATATTGTCCCATCCAATCATGAAATAGTCATACGAATACAACTCGTGATACTATTTTTCCAAGAAATGTTCGTCGATTGACATACTCCAGCTTGCTGTTCTAATTTCGCTCATGACATTGATCCAAAACTACTCGCCTACAGCTCGTAGTTTTGATAACATTGTCATTCACGAAATTTCTAGGCAACAAGCTGTCGTACCAATCACCGAATATTTCCGGCAAAATATTATCACTTGTGGTATAATATATAAAAAAATAAGCCTATTTTCCGAGAATGAAGGTTGATCGAACCTTTCCACAGGTAATTCTAATCCTTCCGGTTGGGAAAGTAGGATAAACAGGGTGGCATTGAAATAAGGGCAAATATTAAATATTCCAAACACTGAGAAAGCACGCATGTAAGAGTACAACCAGTTCCTGAAAAAGGCAAAAAGACCCTACCTATAGCAACTACAGACCGATCGCACTGCTATCTATTATTTCAAAGATCATGGATCAACATCGAGCTCATGAAATACCTGGAACATTCAGGTATTATCAACGATAGGCAATATGGCTTCCGTCAGATATCAACTGGTGACCTGCTCGCTTACGTCTCACATATATGGCAGCCAATCTATTGAAAAATATGGTGAAATCTTAGCCGTGGCACTTGATATCTCCAAGGCATTCGATCGAGTCTGGCACCACGGACTCCTCGCCAAGCTTCCATCCTATGGCTTGCCTCCCCAGCTAAATTCTCTGCTAGCTAGTTTTCTCTCGAACAGGTCTCTCCATGTAGTGGTCGACGGAGTTTCATCTGACTCTCTCATCATAAATGCTGATGTTCCGCAAGAATCAATTCTAGCACCAACACTATTTCTACTTCATATCAACGATTTGTGGGAAGCAACTTCATGTCCAGTACACAGCTTCGCCTTCTCTTCCAGGGCTCCAATACCAGCCAGGCAAATCAGAAACGAACGGGGAAGGAATTGTTGACAACATAAATATGGAGTTGGCAACAATCTTGGTAGATTTCAATGCAAACAAAACACAAGCATGCCTTTTCTCTGGGAAAGCCGATCTCACTGTGCCCATCATAAGCTTGTCAGGAGTAACCATATACCTTTGAGGACATTTATTTCGATGCTTGGTATTACTATCAGCAATAACCTTTCTTGGTAAATTCACGTGAGATCGATTGCTGATACTTGGTTTTCTGTTTCGGGTCAGGAGCTATTCCACTTCCAGTCAGCGGCTTATGATCTATAAGGCATAGATCCAACCTGTCCTGGAGTACTGTTCCCATGAGTGCAGCACCCAAACATAACCTGAAACTATTGGATTCTGTCCAAAAAAGGGCAATTCGTCTCGTGGGTGATGCCTCGCTTACAAACTCACTCACTTCTCTGAAACACCGAAGGAAAGTTGGCGATCTGGCTCTATTTTTGAGATATTTTCATAGACGATGTTCTTCTGAAATATCAACAATTGTTCCTTCCTCGACAGTCCCCGCGAGATTAACCCGTCGAGTTGAGGCTTTGCACCCCTTCATGGTCACTTTGGAGACCTGCAGAACATCTTTTTCCAAAGACTCGTTCATCCAACGAACAGCGAGGCTCTGGACCACATTGCCAAGGGAGGTGTTCCCCGAGGCCTATTACCTCCAGAAATTTAAGAACACCACCAATTCCTACATTATTTCCCTTGGTTCTCACGATGTTCTCTGAACATTACAGGATATCCCTTTTCGTGGGAACCAGAACATAAAAAAAAACATTACGAATGTTAAAAAAAGGGTCCATATAGAAACGCAAATTTGCATCATGATCGATATCTGATTGAATGAACAAAAAACAACAGAGAGTGTGATTTATTCCATTAATGATCGATGTTTATGAACATTTTTCAAAAAATACAATATGAGAACTAGGATTAGAATGATTCGTTGACTCTTTTGAATGAGAAAACCTAAGTTATCTCAAAAATGATACTTCATATTGTTGACCTAGTTAATCCCTACAAAAAATTGTATCATGTTGTTTGATTACAGAATTCATTGAGAAGACACATTTGGAAGATATAGAGGCAGATACTCTGGAGTTTGTCAAGCCTTTGAAAATAAGTCCGTCCTCTAATGAAACCGAGCAGTTGACACTTGGTGAGTATATTTTTTGATAAAACTTGAAAAAAAAGCTTGTGTTAGCTTCCACTCTTTATGGAATCTTGTAAACCATTTGTAGAACAATTTTCGAAAAACTGTCATGATTGTGATCGACCAATACTTTTTTGAAACATCCAATTCATGAGCAACTTGAGACATGAAAACTCTTCAGAATATGAATTTAATGAAAGTGCTCTATTCTTTGGTGGCTCTCACTGTATAAATATGGCTAATGAAATTGGCAAATTGATGTATTTACAAGTGCGTAAGTCAATCAACGGGAACTTGTGAAATAATTCCTTTTGGTTTACCAATGAGGCAGCCAATGAACCACTATTGAAAACTGATTCATCTATCATTGAGATTAATGAGATGTCATTACAATTTGTGGTGCAGACTTATTACAAACTTTTGATCCAGAAATGTAGTTTCAATGGGCTTATATCACAAAAAAAAATGTATTTCATGATTCGATAGAACTCACCCAAACTAGCTCACCACCGCAAACCGTTTCTTGCTGTGAGCCCCCTACGTTTTATAAAAAATTATTGAAATCCCCGATTTTTCGGACCTCTGAAAACGAGGCGATGATGTGACGTCAAAACCCTAATACTGAAACAAGACTATTCTAGACAGAGATGAATGTTACATGATTTCTGACTGAGTGAATTTGCGCGAGATCACAGTTAATAATAATAATAATAATAATAATATTTATTCTCAGAAGATTCAAATATAAAGGTAGATACATTATAGTGTATTGTTGAAGGGGAATAAATATAGACCAATGAGTATTTGATAACGATCTTCGTGATTTGAATATATGTTCAGATCTGCTTTAGCCGAGGCTAGACTGTATATCTGAACATAACATACTTATCATATTTATTATATTTAGTAGCTTTAAATGACCTATCGATTACACCATAAACTAGTAAACTAAAATATGTATATCAGTTGCCTTAGTCTCCGTCGGGCGTTTGGTATTTTCTTTTAACTATGGCGAGATGAGGTTTATACGTCATAAGAGGGTCCGTTTTCAGAAGGTACTATTATTCATGTCCAGAAATAAAACATTCCAGTTAATTTTTCGATCGAATTATGTCGTCAATCATTATTTATGTATAGAAGGATCATTATAAACATGGTTTGAGTTGAAAGTTCTACCAAGGTGTACACGCCCATTGCGCCAATTGCTGTTCAGAGCAGCAACATCGGGAAGATGTTTTGTCACATGTTTTTCGTTTCAGAAAAGCCAATTTTGAGACACCAACATAGCAGCCATTTCAGACACAAGCAAGCGGAAATTTGGGACCTACACCCCCAATACGAGATCGAGGCTTTTGGACAAAAACTGATACTCGATTTGGATTATAATGACAAATTTGTTGCTCCGAACCTGCATGTAAGTTTCTCATATAAAAATTATGAAAGAACCAGTAACTAACTTTTGCCTATTAACATTTTTAGCCGAAAATATGCATGTGTCCTATAGCTGAATGTTGCTTTTTAACCACAAGGTAAGCGCAAATTATCCCTGCTACGCCCATGGGCTTATTATTTAAATATTGAACAACACAGGACATTCCATACATAAAGTTGAATTTCGATTCAAAAATATTTTGAACAGATCATAATGGAAGATATTAGATGGAAATATTCATTCTAAAAAAGCTTCATTACGAATATGAAAGTTCAAAGTTGCCAACTTTTTCAAACGGTATGTTATTCTCATGAAAGCTGCCAGTGGCGCATCAGCACTAAAATTACGTAACAGATATCATCAAGTAATTTTTGGAATGCGGGCCTGAACTTTTTGTGATTCTGTGAAAAAAGTTCATTTATCAAATTCAACATTCCACAATGCTACATCAACAGCAATACGCATTTAATAATTCGTGAAGAATCAATAATTCAATAAAAAATAACAGAGTAAATAAATGAACAGATGCACAGATAAAACACTTCTTTGAACAGCAAATCTATCACATAGGAAACTGATGAATTTACTGAGATGTTCAAAAATATTGCCATTGCTTCCCAAGCATGCATAACATCTTCTTAATGCTTTTGGGTGTATGATAAATTGACATTCATCATACAGGGCGTGGAAAGAAATTCTGAATTGAGACTCTATCACGAATCTGCGATTAGAGGTCTATAAGAAGAAGAATGTGCATTCTCAATTTCGGAGGATTTTATTTTTTATTTTTCATGTTCTCCTTTTGAATGTTCATCAGATATAATTCAATGTTCGACGTGGCAAATAGCCAGGAAACTAGGTGTTTTCTGTTGAATATTCAGAATGATGTGTGCATATAGATATTTTCGTCTGAAGGAGAATGCAAATTCTCAATTCCAGAAGTTTTTATATTTTATTTTCAAACTCTTATCGTGTGTGTTCAATAGATATAATTCAATGTTCGTCGTGGCATATAGCCAGGAAAGTAGTTGTTTTCTATTGAATAAACTGAAAAAGAGTAGATTTTCTCATCACATAGAGAATGCGAGTTCTCAATGTATTGCTTTATATAAATATATATCCATTTTTGTATGTTCATAATTTATCTGAGAATATTCCTTTTCAACATCTTCTTAATGTTGAATCAGGAACATTAATCAACATTTCAGGCGTTATACACTGAAATGCTCCAAGAACCAGTATTCTGAGTTCTTCTTCTGTTTTGAAGGCTCAGTCATAAACATATTTCTTGACATGTTCCCAGAGAAAAAAGTCTGGCGGGGTCACATCGGGTGAACAAGCTGGCCAGGGCGATTCAGAGTACGTACTAATCACTTTTCATGGGAATCTGAGTGAGAGATAATCTCTAGCAGCTCTTGATCGATTTGATTTCAAATTGTATGATGAATATCAAAAACAAATGCACCCAGATGACAGGAGTATGTCAATAAATAATAATTCTCATTTCCAAAAGTCATTTTTTTTCACATTCATGCAACTTTTCTCCCATTTAACCGAATCTGTTTCTCTTGAAGTTTCCGAGATGCCCATATTATATTATTTTTGTGGAAAATGGGATATTCCTTGTCAGTGCTGCAAATGTATCTGAAAGATGTTGCCTATGTGTATTTTTTTTAGATTGTTACACATTTTCGAGACACAGAGAAGGTCAGGCACGATCCCAGACTGTCTGGATGTTTCTACACGGGAAAAATCAGAGGAGATAACGATTCCAGCGTAGCAGTTTCCCTTTGTAACGGAATGGTGAGTAATTGTACTTATATTGGTAGAAATAGAAACGAAGAAACCAAATACCTTGAGTTTTTATCGGAGGTCTACCAAAATGTTTCACCATTTATTACGAATCAAATGTTTTGGAAAATACTGATTCGATTTTGGAATTTTTTTCAGAAAATAATCATTTTTTTAATTGAAATCGAATTCATTTCAAGTTTCTCTTTGAATCAATATGGAATCTACACTGAAATATGAGTCAAATTCGATTAATCTCCATTCACAGGATGATCTGAGATATCACCAAATCGACCAATTTAAACAAGTATTTATTTATTCATTTATTCAATTTTCCAGTAGACAATTGCAAGAAATTGTATAGGAATAGTCAAGTGGGTAAACTTATATCTAAATTTAATACAAAACAACACAAAAATGAATATGGATAATACAATAGTACAAGTAGAACAACAATAGTGAAATAGTATTACACTTGATAAGTATGATATGATGGTTGATAAGTTGGTATCGTAGGTAATAATTAAAATCACAAAGAATTCAAGTATAGGTAAGTACTGATGTCATTGTCATATTTTTTTCAGCAAAAACACCTCGTATTGATAAAAGTGCATTTTAATTTTCGAATATACATTTTTTCAAACTATAATCGAAAAATGCAGAGGAAGTCTTTGTATACTTTTTCATATTCAATGTAAGGAAACTTCGATATGAGAATGAGGAATCTTCAATACTAATTCAATGAAACCGGAATTGAAGGGAATGTGGCAGTATATTATATTAATATTCAACAACCAAGAAGATTTTTTGCCAATAGTTTTTCTTTTCGGTCGAATTATACAAAGTTTGGACCCCCTTCAATAACATAATACACATCACACATCCTATTTAACTTGAACTTTCAGATTGGAAACAGTAAATCATTCCATTGTAAAAAAATTAAATTTTAATTGTACCAAAAGTATAGAACTAGAACACCTTGCAAATTGAAGTATTCTTTATATGGATAACGAATTTTCAACATTATTAGTTGATATACCTTCTGTATATAGTTTACGAGGGTATTGAGTCTTTGGCTTGAGCTGATCACTTGGTACATCATTTCATGTTTAGTATAGCTTCATTTTCATTATAGATATTCATTATGTCTCGCATGATATGTTATATACTCTTGAGCTGTGGGTGGTTATAAATGGGATTTAAACGAGGTTTACGTATAAGTGATTAAGCTCAATTTGGAATTATATGGAGCCCATAAAAAATTGATCAAGCGTTGATTAATAACTACTTTGGAAACTGTTTTTTTTATAAGTATAGGAAAAAATCATCTGAAACTATATGAAATGAGTATCCAGGTTCATATTTTACAACAACTCAAAACTATTTTCCTTTTCTTCTTCAACTATTTTTCAAAACAAGGTGTCACCAACTATTAATTGAATTTCTGTCTTGGGTTTTCTGATAGTGCCATTTCCATCGTAGTGACATATTGAAATGATACTCATATTTGTATTCGCAATCAGTTCAATTCGATCAATATTCTTTTTTGATTACTATACAGGGTGTTTCATAATTGAATGCTGATCCAAGGGCGATAATCCTTGGATGATTTCAAAGAGAACAGTTCATATCAACATATGTCCTAAACCTCTTAGTTATTGAGCTACAGGGTGATGAAATTTCAAGAAAAAAATTTGTTTTTCATCATAATTTTTTATCACTCTTAGATATTGTTGTGATATTTTGTATACACCTTTTCATTATTAAGGAGCATTTTTTTACGTGAAAGATATTTAAAAATTCTCACCAGTGGCGTCCGTACGGGGTTTGAACTGACAATTTTTGAAGAAAAAAATAGTACGCCACTGATTTTTTTGAGAACCAGATTTTTTTTCAATTCTCATTCATTTTGGAGCAAATTTGGTTCCTAGACTTACTTTCATACATCGTACCGTTTTCGCGTAAAAAAATAAAAACCAAAGAATTTTGTTCCTTCAGTTCTTGGATATTGTTTTCGGTAATTCAGTAGACACCCACTATAAGTGGAAACACATTTTGTTTTGGGACGAAAAACAAACTTTTACTTTTACCAGTGATGTCCTCGTAGACCTGATATTGAATATTTTGTTTAAAACAACGCTGTACGCTTCTGATTTCGACACCCTGTAGCTCAAAAACTAAGAGGTTCAGGACATATGTTGATATGAACTTCTCTCATTGAAATCATCCAAGGATCATCGCCCTTTAGGATCAGCATTCAATTATGAAACACCCTGTATACAAGCTGATTCACGGTACATTGGGCGTCTCATACTGGAGAATGCAACGTAGGATTATTTTGGAAATTTAGTTCCTTGGATAATTAGTTGTGTTCTATTGTTACCCCTGATGTTAGTATCGGGGGTAACGGTACCATCTACCTGAAATATTCTCAACGCTGCGACGTTGCCGCTTATGTTGAAAAGTAGCAACAATAGCATTTTTTTATGGGACACCCTGTATATCATTCCATTTTCTGATTCTCCCTGAAGATCTGATTTCATCGATCTATCACACTTTGGGTCTAGCGGAAATCATAACGAGGATATAGGGTGTGAAAAATCGATATTTTTCAACTTCAATTGGTACCTACTACTAATTATTGATATTTAATTGAAATAGATACAGGGTGGTCAAAAATCCTTTTTCTGAACCACCCTGTATTTATTTCAATGAAATATCAATTTATAGTGAATAAAATGTCGGGATAGGGACATGGAAACCGTTTTGATCCATTATGAACAGTTTCGACAAAAAAAATTCCTAAAGTTAAAAATCTCGATTTTTCACATCCCATAACTCTGTAATTATTACTGCTAGACCCCAAGTGTTATAGGTCAATGAAATCAACTCTTCAGGGAGAATCTGAAAATGGAATAATATACAGGGTGTCTCATACAAAAAATCAAAGTTGTTGCTACTTTTCAATATAAGCGGCAACGTCGCAACGCTGAGAATATTTTAGGGCGATAGAACACAACTAATTATCCAAGGTACCATCAATTCAGAATAATGCTGAGTCTAATGTGCCATCCACCGTGAATCAGCCTATATACAGGGTGGACCACCAGTAACGCCTCGGTCTCTAGAAAGCTAACCACTTATCTTCTTGGAATTCTTCCTCTCTAGGAAGTTGCATGTCAACATAGGCTACCATTTAAAATTATTTCGAAACATACAGGGTGTCCCCAAAAACCATAAAACACTGAAGTTAAACTTTTTTCTATCGAACACCCTATATATTATTTCATTTTGAGATTCTCCGTATTGAGCTGATTTCAACAATCCATCATACTTGGGGTCTAGCAGTTATAATTACTGAGATATAGGGTGTGAGAAATCGAGATTCTCCAAGTTCAAGAATTTTTTGTGTCTAAACCATTCATAATTGGTCAAAACGGCTCACATGTCCCTATCTCAACTTTTGATCAACTATCTACTGACATTTAATTGAAACAAATACAGGGTGGTGCAGAATTCAGAATCTTGATCACCCGGTATATGTCCCAATTAAATATCAGTAGATAGTTAATCAAAAGTTGAGATAGGGACATGTAAGCCGTTTTGACCAATTATGAAAAGTTTCGACACAAAAAATTCTTGAACTTGGAAAATCTCGATTTTTCACACCCTATATTTCAGTAATTATAACTGCTAGACCCCAAGTATGATGGGTCGTTGAAATCAGCTCATCAGGGAGAATCTCAAAATGAAATAATATATAGGGTGTTCGATAGAAAAAAGTTTAACTTCAGTGTTTTATGGTTTTTGGGGACACCCTGTATGTTTCGAAATAATTTTAAATGGTAGCCTATGTTGACATGCAACTTCCTAGAGAGGAAGAATTCCAAGAAGATGAGTGGTTAGCCTTCTAGAGACCGAGGCGTTACTGGTGGCCCACCCTGTATTATTATAATTCACAATAACGAATCAATTTTTGTGGTATGTACAAAAATCCGAAATGAACATTTCCAGGAATGTCAAGGTTACTACAGCGAACACATTCAGCAAAAAAAGCAAACAGTTTCAACTAGGATGAATCATCCTAATGATTATAATCATTTCGAGAAATCTAAAATACAATTTGCTCCCAACAAATTGCAAATTGCTAGATTACATAAAGACAGACCCATCTGGATATGCTGACGTCCAATCGTCCAAAATATAAACGTCCTTGACTGGTTATATAACAACACAAACGAATTACCTGCTATTTTTCTAACTTAGCAGTTCAACTAAAATAAGCTGCTCACCAAATGAACGGTTCGATAATGGTTCGATATAACTTTAACGGGATTTCTATACATGACACTAAACAGAACCTACTACCAGTTAAGTTTTTGCCTTTTGATAGTTATCCATATTTTGTATGTATTGTACCTGTATCATCTCATATACCTAAGAAATAGAAAGGCGATTTTTTTTCTCATTCTGGCTTACCCTTTACTTTTTTCATCTCTTGGAGCGCACGGAAGGAAATTCCTATAATGCTCGAAGAACATGGTGCACATAGGGAGGATGGGAGAGGATGTAGGTGTTGGAATTTTGTTTAACTCTGCCAGGTTATATACCGGGTGTCCCAAGTTATCGTATACAGGCAATTTCTCGCTCATTTGACAAGATAATTCAAAAATTCAAAAACTGCATTGAATGGCATGAAGTACCTTTCTCGTGACAAAATTATTGGATTTGACATTTCTCTGACAGCTATCCCCCACTTTTTATCTTCAAATGGCACTCCCTGTATATTGTCATCGAAAATTGCGTGCCATCCTATAAGGAATACAACGATAGCATATACTTGATATTTTTTTATTATTATAACAAAAACAGCAACATTTAATGAAGTATGAATTCCAACTGAAATAGCTTCTATATGCGAATCAAAAAATGAAAAATTTCAAATGAGAAGCATCGGCTTCTTGAAACAAAAAACATAAGCGGAGACAATATTTTATGATTGAGAGGATAGTTGAGTCACCTGAAACAAATCACAAAATGTTGATATGTTTATTGTTATCAATAAAAAATGCCAAGTTTACGTTATCGTTGTATTCCAAATTGAGTGACACGTAATTTCCAATGACAATATACAAGGGATGCTATTTGAAAATAAAACGTGGGTAGCTGCCAGGGAACTGTCAAATATAATGGATTTTTTCATATGCCATTCAATGAAGTTTTGGAATTTTCCAACTATCTTGTCAAATAAGCGATATATTGCCTGTATACGTTAACTTGAACACATGTTTTTGGGAATACTTCCATTGGCAGAAAATTCCAAAGCTAAGCCGTTCTATAGATTAACGTGTCTTGGTAGAGTGTTGTTCGACATATTTCAAGGTTGACAACGAAAGGATGTGCTGACTTTGCCTGTCGAGTTAGTCTGACTGGTATTGCTAGTGATGGAATTATATCAGATATTTCTGAGGAACATTTCCCGTGGAAATATCTATAGAAAAGTGAAAGGTCGGAGGTCGCCGACTTTTCTACGGTGTTCTAATGAGGTCAAAGGATTAGTGAGTGTGGCATCACCCACCAGGCGAATGTCTGTTCTCTGGATGGAATATAACCCCATATGTGATTCAGTGAAGACCGACATTCTGAGCACTTTATACACGGCAGTCAAACAGACCGAATTTATGTATGTTTTTCTAAAGCTGGTGTTTACAAACGGCATCAAAACTTGGTGGTTGCCAACAGGGAAAAAGCGTTCTCATGGCCTGCTTGTTAGTTTATTATGATTCTACCGAAAAACTGGATCAAAAAATTATACAGGTGCGCCGTGCTAATGAACAGTGCCGTAACAGTGCTTTCCAAAAGTAAAGTCGAAATTCATTGAAAATTGAGTGGTTGGTATTCTGAAAGAACGAAGGTTTGAAAAAATCGATTTTTTAGCCTGTAAAATCGATTGATCAACTTTGACTGGGTTAATTTGGGGAGATGGGCCTCATACTGAGAAAGCTAGCCAGCGATAACTAAAAATTGAAAAATAAATCAAAAGTAAAAAAAAACTCAAAATAGTTATTTATGATATAAGTGCTAAAAGTGACATTTTATTTTGTGAGAAGGGAAGTTTGGGACACGACGCCGAGGAAAAAAACTTTTAGCACATATATCATGCACTATTTTTTCTACAAACACCATTAAAAGTCCAAATTAACGCAAAACTATTCTACATTACTTATTAATTGATTAAATAACATCCTCGAGATTATCAGTTTCGAATCCAATTCAATCTAATCTATTCATGAAACAAGTTACCAAGGTAAACGAAAACTGAATTTGTTCTTTCTCGTTTCTTCGTTTCTTGATGGAAAGTGCCCAAGAAAATGAATTTCTTCCGCCGCAAATTGAAGAAGCAGCCAATAAAGCTGTTTTTGAATTATTGCCTAGTATAAGTCAAAGCGACAGAACGAGTTTTCATACGAACGTTTCTTGAAATGGTGTGATCAGAAAAATGTCAGTGAAAAGGAGGCCAGTGAAAAAGTGCTTCTTGCATACTTTGAAGAAAAGTCCAAAATATGGAAATCGTCAACGCTTTGGTCGAATTACTCTATGTTAGAGTCGATGATGAACATAAATGATCATTACATAAGCAGATATCACAAGCTTGTGACTTTTTTGAAGCAAAAGGGTGAAGGATATCGACCGAAAAAGTCAAAAGTATTGACAAGAGAACAAATCGACAAATTTCTCGCTGAAGCCCCAGATGAAATATATCTAATGCAGAAAGTTGCTGCGATTTTTGGTGTTTTTGGAGCCTGTCGTCGAGAAGAACTGAGCGATTTGACAATAAATAATATCGAGGATTCCGGAACTTCACTAGTTGTGCATATACCAGACACAAAAACTAATGTGCAACGCACCTTTGTTGTAAGTGGTATATTGTATATGAACTACTATAAAGAGTACATAGCCCTTCGTCCAGTGGATATTAATCATTCTAGAGTTTTTATAAAATGCATTAAAAATAAATGTGCCAGGACTCCAGTTTGGAATCAACACATTTGGTAAGGTGCATGCCAAAATTGCCGAATTTCTTAATTTGCCTGATTCCCATCTATATACTGGACCACGATACTGGACATTGTTTCCGACGTTCCTCAGCTAGTTTTGTTGGCGGACTCTGGTGCTAGTCTTACAACAATTAAAATACATGGTGGATGGGAGTCCAGTACAGTAGCAGAGGGTTATATAGAAGACTCGCTACAAAGGAAACAGAACATTGCAGATCAAATTTTGTCGAAAACTTCGGCAGATAATATTGCTCTCTGCCCTGGTACAAGCTTCACGAAAATAAATTCTGTCACATCTACCAATGAGACTGGCCATGGAGTTTCGTATTATAATTGTAGTTTCGCTAATTGTACTTTTAATTGAATAAATAATTCATTTTGAATTATGTTCACATATTTTCTCATAAAAATAAATCACTTTTAGCACTAGTGCGTCAAAAATAATACTTTTACTGACGTTTGTGGAAAAAAGCTTTTGTTCAAACGCTCTAAAAAGGAGAAAATGGAATTTGCCTTCTAAATTTCAACTATCAACTTATAACCTCATTATAAAAATTCAAACTTACCGATTCACTTGTGTAAATAAACTAGTACTAGAAAAGGAATATTCTCAGATGAATTATGAACATACAAAAAAGGATATATATTTATATAAAGCAATACATTGAGAATTCGCATTCTCTATGTGATGAGAATATTTACTCTTTTTCAGGTAATTCAATAGAAAACAACTACTTTCCTGGCTATATGCCACGACGAACATTGAATTATATCTATTGAACACACACGATAAGAGTTTGAAAATAAAATATAAGAATTTCTGAAATTGAGAATTTGCATTCTCCTTCAGACAAAAAAATGTATATACACACATCATTCTGAATATTCAACAGAAAACAACTACTTTCCTGGCTATTTGCCACGTCGAACATTGAATTATATCTGATGAACATTCAAAAGGGAACATGAAAAATAAAGAATAAAATCCTCCGAAATTGAGAATTGACATTCAGAATGATGTGTGTATATACATTTTTTTGTCTGAAGGAGAATGCAAATTCTCAATTTCAGAAATTCTTATATTTTATTTTCAAACTCTTATCGTGTGTGTTCAATAGATATAATTCAATGTTCGTCGTGGCATATAGCCAGGAAAGTAGTTGTTTTCTATTGAATTACCTGAAAAAGAGTAAATATTCTCATCACATAGAGAATGCGAATTCTCAATGTATTGCTTTATATAAATATATATCCTTTTTTGTATGTTCATAATTCATCTGAGAATATTCCTTTTCAACACTTTTATACCCAATCAGGGGGTTCAAACTTGAACGATGGAAACTTGTGATTTTTATAGACCTCTAATCGCAGATTCGTGATAGAGTCTCAATTCAGAATTCTTTTCCACGCCCTGTATGATGAATGTCAATTTATCATACACCCAAAAGCAAACTAGTACTAATTCAATCATGTAAAATCTGCTAAGTTAAAATTTTTGAAATTTCAATGTAATTAAATATTGATCAGTGCGACGAGCTTTTATGATCATATAAATTGTGTATAATGATGTTATGTTTATTTTCTTCTTTTTAGAGCGTTCAAATAGAAGCTTTTTTTCACTTTTTATTTTCGGTTCATCTTACAGAATTCTCATTCTCAATTCAACAATACATCACGATCGATATAGCATTATAGTATAGTCAAAACTATTATTTATAATTATTGTTACACCATTACATCCGGATATTCATTCAAGGAAAAATCGATATTTTTTCATTAAAATTATTGAAATCATTCGAAATTTCCGAGCATGAATTTATTGCTAAATATCTAGCCTGATATATCACTGAATTGAGAATAAAAAGTTTTGTAAGATGAACAAAAACAAAACATGGGAGTGCAATTTGAGAAATCAAAGTTAAGAGTGGTTCCTTGTAGATTTTTAAAAAAATGTTCGATAACTCTGGGACATCTGGTATAGCTCTATATTGACAGGACATCCTGTATTAAAAAAATGTGTACGCTCCTGGTAACCGACAAGATTGGTTTACATCTTATGTCATCAGTTCTGAAATCGAAAAACGCTTACAAAGTTGTTTAGTCTAATCGTTTCTCGCCTTTGGGTATAGCTTTCGGTCGAGATGAAAAAAAAAAAAGAATAATAATGAACTAGGTAATTCGATAGTAGTTGTGCAGATTTTTTTGTTATTTGCCGCCGCAATTAAAGCAGCCTATAATTTGGTGTATACGAAATTATGCAAACGCGAAAATCAGCAAATTTTCGGTGTCGTTATAATCGTGACGGTAAATTAAACAAAACACGATCGATGGTATGACATTCAAAACGACAATGGTGAAATTTCGTGTGAATGTGATACTTCAGGATATTCATCACGATCATCTATGAAAACTATATGTAACAGTGAATCATAGATTATTTTCATTTTGTAGAAGGTACACAAAGAAAAGATGCCTTGATAGAAGTTAAAAATATGTGTTAAACCACTGCAGATAGATGTTTCTTGGTCAATGGACAACCATGAAGATGAAATAATCAAATCACTTTCCATTGCATTTTTGATTTGTTGGATTGAGTCTGCGGAATAAATCAATGTAGTGTCATCAGCAAACATGTAAACTTTTCCTTTCAATTTGATGTTAACAATCGAGTTGATATATATCAAAAATAAAACAGGGCCTAAGATTGACCCTTGTGGTACTCCACATATAATTTCATTAGCTGTACTCGAAACTGTTCCTTGATAAACAAATATGGTTCGCATATTTTGAAAAAATGGTGCTTCAGTTCTTGCAAACTGTTTGTGAGACTTTTGAATATCCCATTTCGTCAGTCAGACAACGAAAAATAATCACCAGGCGACCTTTGAAGATACTAAAGCTGTATAGAAGCAAACATATCACCATGGTGATAAAGAAAATCACTGAGAAAAGCCATGAAGCATATCGTATGGTAGTGATGTAGTTCATCATAATCTAGTGAACAGATTCAGCCGTCACAATCAGGTGATGTCTGGTTCTCCTTTTGAACTTCTCTTTATAGGTAAAGATATGTCTTGCTGATGCAGCTAAACATATTTCAGCTTCAGTACAAGTAAACTCTGGTTCCTGTTTTTGTGACTAGGCAACCTCACAAGAAGTCTCAGACTCTTCAAATTACAACTCTCGATAACTACAGCAACATTCATAATATATACTGCCGTTGCAAGCGGAAAAGTACTATTTTCCGCACTTGTTAGGTGAATAACTATTACAGAACTCATTGATGTGGTGACGATGTCAGATGACTGATGAAAAGATCTAGCAAGTATGAATAATATGTTTTGATATAATCTGAGCGAGTTTGTCAGTGCAGCTGAAGTTATCGTTGTGGCAACGCTGAAAAAATCGAAACGAATAACAAAACACAGAGTGTCGAGACATTTCGCGTTTTTTTCGATGGTAAAAGTGGATAATTTCGCGCCACGATCGTGCCTGTGAATGTAAACAAGGTTAATTTCACGGGATTGTTCACGATTTCACATTTGCTTTTCCCAGTTTATCATTAGGGTCCGAATGGAAATGAACTGTAGTTGGATTCAGAACGTTTCCTGTACAATTATACATACATCCTCGCCATGCTTCCATATTATGGCTAGACTCCCCAACTATGTTCTCTGCTAGCTAGTTTTCTATCAAACAGGTCTCTCCATGTAGTGGTCGACGGAGTTTCATCTGACTCTCTTATCATAAATGCTGGTGTTCCACAAGGATCAATTCTAGCATCAACACTATTTCTACTCCATATCAACGATTTGTTGGAAGCAACTTCATGTCCAGTATACAGCTTCGCGGAAGATAGTATCCTCCATACCGCCTTCTCTTCCATGGCTCCAATACCAGCCAGGCAAATCAGAAACGAACGAGGGAGAAATGTTGACAACATAAATATGGACTTGGCAATAATTCTCGAATGGGGTTCCAATAACTTGGTAGAATTCAATGCAAACGAATGAAAAGCATGCCTTTTCTCTGAGAAAGCCGATCTCACTGTGCCCAACATAAGCTTTTCAGGAGTAACCATACCTTTGAAGACATCCATTTCGATGCTTGCTATTACTATCACCAATAACCTTTTTTGGGGAAATCAAGTGAGATCAATTGCTAAAAGTGCATCCCAAAAACTTGGTTTTCTGTTTCGGGTCAGGACCTATTTCACTTCCAGTCACCTGCTTATGATCTATAAGGCACAGATCCGACCTGTCCTGGAATACTCTTTCCATATTTGGAGTGCAGCACCCAAACATACCCTGAAACTGTTGGATTCTGTCCAAAAAAGGGCAATTCGTCTCGTGGGTGATGCCTCGCTCACAAACTCACTCACATCTCTGGAACACCGTAGAAAAGTTGGCAATCTGGCTCTTCTTCATAGATATTTTCATGGACGATGCTCTTCTGAAATATCAACAATTTTCCCTTCTCTGGCAGTTCCCGCTCGATTAATCCGTCGAGTTGAGGCTTCGCACCCCTTCGTGGTCACCTTGGAGACCTGCAGAACATCTTTTTCCAAAGATTCGTTCATTCAACGAACAGCGAGGCTGTGGAACACATTGCCAAGGCAAGTGTTCACCGAGGCATATAACCTCCAGAAACTTGAGAAGATCAACAATTCCAACCTTATTTTCCTTGGTTCTCACGATATTCTCTGAACATTACAGGATATCCCTTTTCGTGATAATCAGAACATTCTATACAGTGTGTCCCGCTTTTCATGAATACACCCTAATATCTCAGTTATATTAATGTTGCGATTTTCTTGAAATTGTGATGGTGGTTGTATGTTATTTCTCTATTATACAATCACTATCAAAATTTCAAGAAAATTGCATCAATTATAACAGAGGTTTGAGGGTATATAGTCATGAAGAAAAGCGGGATGTTGAAATTTTATTTTCCAGCTCTTGGGATCGTGAAAATATGAATTGGGGGATTTTTGGGATGCTGATCCTGAATCTGATAAAAAAGTTATTTGATATAAGCCCTTATATCCTTTTCTGAGTAAAGGCCTTTTTTGTGCCCCTCAACATCACACGCCAATGGTGAATGAAACTGTTCATTCTGCTGAATACTTTATTGTTCTAACATACAATCACCATCCACCAGAATTTCAAAAAAATCGCATCAGTAATAACTGAGATATTAGGGTATATTCATGAAAAGTGGGACACACTGTTGTGTCAGCTATTCTTCATTTTCTTTTCAATTCTACTGAGGATGGCAACATGATTGTCAAAATTAGGCTTTTCTGAATATAATTGTGATATTTTGCTATGGTTATGCCTGATATGCATACTGAGTTCCGCCTTTCTAGAGAAAATACAGGCTTGAGTGTTGACAGCGTTGATTTCAACTGTTGTTGGTTCTCCAGGCTGTTATTTTCATTTCATTGACAGCATTGACCTGCCTTCGTCGTTAGTTCTTAATTTCCTCAATTTCCTGCAAAACTGTGGATATAGGGCGAGTGGTTATTCGCAACAGATCATTTTTATATAATGTAGAAACAATGTTGGTGCCAAAATTGATCCTTGTGGAACGCCCGGAATCGATGGCTATAGTATACCTGACGTTACTTCGTACATCGCCACATGGGTCGATTTGCCTGAAGGACAACTAGATAGAAGGAGGCATAGCTGAGGTGGTAAGCCGAAGTCGTATGATAGTAGTTTGTGGAGAAGTCCTAGTTTTCATCGAATAAGGTCATCAGTTTTTCATCATATATTTGAAAATAACGTATTCAAATTTTTGTTACAAGTTTCCTTGCATACACAACCCAAACTTCTTCATCAGGTGTTCTGAGTTTGTCTCATCATTCTTCCTTCTTCAGATTCAAACATCAATAGTCAGTTTACTTCTTTTATGGGAACGTGCTTGGACAAACCTTTTTTTGTTTCTGTACCGCAATTCCACCATTTGTGTGGGTATAACAAGGTATTTACATACGGACATGCGTGTTTCTACAACATAAACTCATGACAAATTATTGCTATTTTTTCGACATCGCATTACAATGTTGTAATACGTATACAGGGTCATTCACGATGAGTCTTCCATATAGGAAGTAGAGATATGGAGGAAAACCATCGTTCTATGATTGATGGATGCAGTTCTCAAATATATTTTACAGGATGATCAACATTTTGTCGTAGAAAACACATAGGAAACTGCCGAATTTTCGTTTTAACCAAACCCCAAAAGGGAATAAAAATATCTAATGATTTATATCTACATCAGAATCTAACGTCCAACGTTCCTAAGTACACAAATGGCTAAGACTAATATTAATTCTCTGACTATCATATCCCAGATGAATAAATGTTCAGATAGTGGTATACACAATAATAACATTAAGATTTGTCAACATCTTTTAAAGTTTCATTTCTTATCTCTATCCTCTAAAAGTTGTGTGTGAACATGACCTCCACTCACCTTTCATTCCATAAAGATTATTTTTGGAGAAGCAACAACAGTATTAACGACATAAGAATCATGAATTGATTTTTTCGAAAATTTCTGGGAGAGGAAAATTAAAATGGAATTCAATTCTAATTTTTTTTTATGTTCTGATGGTTCCTACGAAAAGGGATATCCTGTAACGTTCAGAGAACATCGTGAGAACCAAGGGAAATGAGGTGAGAATTGGTGTTGTTCTTAAATTTCTGGAGGTTATATGCCTCGGGAAACACCTCCCTTGGCAATATGTTCCAGAGCCTCGCTGTTCGTTGGATGAACGAGTCGTTGGAAAGAGATGTTCTGCAGGTATCCGAAGTGACCATCACGAAGGGGTGCGAAGCCTGAACTCGACGGGTTAATCTCGCGGGGACTGCCAAGGGAGGAACAATTGTTGATATTTCAGAAGAGCATCGTCTATGAAAATATCTATAAAATAGAGCCAGAGAAGTGAGTGAGTTTGTGAGCGAGGCATCACCCACGAGACGAATTGACTTTTTTGGACAGAATCCAACAGTTTCAGGGTATGTTTGGGTGCTGTACTCCGAATATAGGAACAGTATTCCAGGACAGGTCGAATCTGTGCCTTATAGATCATAAGCAGCTGACTGGAACTGAATTAGCTCCTGGCCCGAAACAGAAAACCAAGTTTTTGGGATGCACTTCTAGCAATTGACCTCACGTGATTTTCCCAAGAAAGGTTATTGCTGAAAGTAATACCAAGTATCGAAATGGATGTCTTCTAAGGTATGATTACTCCTGACAAGCTGATGTTGAGCACAGTGAGATCGGCTTTTCTAGAGAAAAGGCATGCTGGTGTTTTGATTCGTTTGCATTGAAATCTACCAAGTTATCTGATCCCCATTCTAGAATTGTTGCCGAGTCCATATTTATGTTGTCAACATTTCTTCCTCGTTCGTTTCTGATTTGCCTGGCTGGTATTAGAGTCCTGGAAGAGAAGGCGGTATGGAGGGTACTATCATTCGCGAAGCTGTGTACTGGACATGAAGTTGAAACATAGCTACCAAGTGTGTCATAATGAAAGTACAAGAAATGAAGAAGAAATCGTGGAATTCATCACAAGTCTACCTTAAACCCAGTAGGCCATAAAAACTGTTTGAATACTGGGTCAATTTGAAAATAATGATTTTCACTTGACATAAATACGAAATTGATATTTTCTGGAGCGTAAAACCAAAACATAATTGACCTTCCAGTTTATTAATTGTCACACTCACGCACTTCAATGTGGAACATATTCAAATTTATATTTCGCACATAGACAAAATTTTAATGGTCGAAATATCGTATACCTACTCGATTAGTAGGTTGTTTGGTGATTTTGTCAGTTATAGGTCAAAGAAATAAAATGTGATATTTATCCATCCGAATGAATATACAGAAGGATACATGAAATAAAACAGATCATGATGTTATTACATCACGTATCAACTCAAGCCAATATTAAATTACATCCTCCCGGAATCTATGCATCGACTCGTATAAACTATAATACTGATAAAAGTGATCCTTTCCTGAATGCCTATTGATTTCGATTTAGCCAGGCTACGCTAGACACCTATTGACCGGTTTCGAGCTCTATGTCTCTCATAAGTGCAGGGCAGTCTACAGCCAGCAGTCCTATTAGACCGCCGACTAAGCGTAGCCTAGCCAAACAGAAATCAAGTCGACATTTTATCCCCTCAGAGTCGTCCGCCATAGACAACAAGAAAGCAACGCCATCTGAGCAGAAGAGAAGGAAAGAAACACTACAAAACTGAAATTTCCATACGGGAGTGGCTGATGGTTGCCCGAATGGCGTAATTTCAACTACCAAATATTCTACCATTGTTGTTCGTAGTTGTCTCGTGTGGGAATTTCAGTTTTGGAGTGTTTCTTTCTTTCGTTTCTACTCAGATGGCGTTGCTCTCATATTGTCTATGAAGGACGCCTCTGGGGGAATATAATGCCGACTTGATTTTTGTTTGGCCATTTGTATTTATTTATCTAATCTCCAACCGAACGTGAAATAATGTAATAAACCTAGATGAAGCCAAAACTCGAAAAAAAAGTAATATCATATTCTGCCACTGTCTTTTTAAAAGCCATCTTAAAATAGGACCCTGTATTGGGCAACTTGGGCTACTCCCCGATAGACTGCACTACTTTTACAGTAATCTATTCTTGATCGCCGGCACGTGTGGTGCCTATAGTTCATTCTCCGCGATTGGTGTTCTGTAAACAGGTGATTTCATATTTTGGTGCCGAATTGCCAAAAAAACATGAATTCTTCCAGGTAAGTTATATCTTCAAATTATTCCACAATAAAATAACAACTCAAAAAATTGTATAAATAAACAATGGGTATCTTTCAAATAACCATTATCATCTTGATATGTACCTTCCAAACTTGAATTCAATTTTCGAAAAAAAAAATGTTCTGGCAACATGACAGGTTTGGCTTTCAAAAGGACAGTGGCAATATCTGGGTTTTAAGAGGCGAATCACCCCATACATTTTTGCTTGGCTCAAATAGTGCGTCATATAAGAAGATTCGAAAAGTGTTTTGAATTCATGTATTACTTTACGATAACACTTTTATGAAAGTGTCATTTATAAACTTGGCATCATATGAGAAAAATATGAAAAATGGCCTACTCAGTCGAAGTCACATGACTTTCAATATAATTGCTGATTTGTTCGAATTTCAAATGAGTTTACTGAGAAACTTCGATGAAACTGTTTCAAACTTTGGTTAGATACGTGAATGTTGTTTGATGATAGATGATTTTGACAACATTTTACTACTGAAAAAATCTATTCAAATAAATTTCGCTCCTGTATGGTAGACGATACATCGAATCTTCATCAAACATAACAGAGATTATTATTATTATTTTCTGATGATCATATTTCTGTAGATAAGAATTAGTGGTTGGAGTAGCATTATGCAGCCACAAGAATGTAACAGTCTTCTTGATGTTATTTTTTCAATATTGCAATAAGTTGTCATGAAACCTTCAAATGAAATTGGAATAGAAACAACTTTTCTCGGTGAAATTTTTCGAAATGAATAACGAATAAGCTTATTTTCAACGATTAATTTGAAAAAATGTAACTTGACATGTAGCTGAAGTCACGTGACCCCTTTACCGAGTAGCTCATTTTTTATATATTTTTTAAAGCAAAACAAACCGCCCAGGTAGAATTTCGTAATAAAGCATTATTAAAAGTTTTTCCCATATGATGCCGACCATATGAATAACACTGTACGAGGATATTGTGCTCCCTGCCCAGTCACTTTTTTCCGGAATTTTCATCAATCTATAGATAAGCCAGTTTCTGATGGTTTGTGGCCTTGCCGTCAAACACAGTCGCATGTCATTTTTTTCCTCAGATCAACTTTAGATATTAATAATAAATAACATTCCACTTGTATCTTGTATCTTGATGACATAATTCCGATCTGGTGGTCAATGTTATCTTTCCTATTCGATCCGACAAGCGTGTATAACCTATATATATATAACTAACCGCGGTCATCTGTGAACATAGCAATTGATGGACATGTTACGTAAGGATGTGACAGCTTATATCGACGCCTGCTGTTTTTTTAAAGGATTTCATGAGAGTGCAATAAATACTTTCGACAATTTCAATCTTCTTAAAAATCTCACATACCTAATCTGAACAATCACCAAACGATAATTTGGATCATCGAGAAAACACTATCGGTCTTTCAATTCTGATTGGTCTATAAACGTTGGTGTTTTCAACAATCTAAGCTCTTTAATAATAGTTTGACAATTTGAAACAAAATATAACTATATAGACATCTGAATAGTGAATAGGTTTCTTTAGATATGATGGATTGTTCATCTTCTTGATGTTCTGGTTCCCACGAAAAGGGATATCCTGTAATGTTCAGAGAACATCGTGAGAACCAAGGGAAATAAGGTAGGAATTGGTGTTCTTCCTGAATTTCTGGAGGTTATATGCCTCGGGGAACACCTCCCTTGGCAATGTGTTTCAGAGCCTCGCTGTTCGTTGGATGAACGAGCCTTTGAAGAGAGATGTTCTGCAGGTCTCCAGAGTGACCACGAAGGGGTGCGAAGCCTCAACTCGACGGGTTAATCTCGTGGGGACAGCCAAGGGAGGAATAATTGTTTATATTTCAGAAGAGCATCGTCCATGGAAATATCTATAAAATAGAGCCAGATCACCAACTTTTCTACGGTTTTCCAGAGAAATGAGTGAGTTTGTGAGCGAGTCATCACCCACGAGACGAATTGCCCTTCTTTGGACAGAATCCAACAGTTTTAGGTTATGTTTGGATGCTGCACTCCGAATATGGGAACAGTATTCCAGGACAGGTCAGAGCTATGCCTTATAGTTCATCAGTAGCTGATTTAAAGTGATATAGCTCCTGGTCCGAAACAGAAAACCAAAGTATTTGGGATGCACTTTCAGCAATTGATCTCACGTGATATTCCCAAGAAAGGTTTATTGCTGATAGTGGTACCAAGCATCGAAATGGATGTCTTCAAAGGTATGGTTACTCCTGAGAAGCTTATGTTGGGCACAGTGAGATCAGCTTTTCTAGAAAAAAGGCATGCTTGTGTTTTGTTTGCATTGAATTCTACCAAGTTATTTGATCCCCATTCGAGAATTGTTGCCAAGTCCATATTTATGTTGTCAACATTTCTCCCTCATTCGTTTCTGATTTGACTGGCTGGAATTGGAGCCATGGAAGAGAAGGCGGTATGGAGGGTACTATCATCCGCGAAGCTGTGTACTGGACATGAAGTTGCTTCTAATACATCGTTGATATGGAGTAGAAATAGTGTTAGTGCTAGAATTGATCCTTGCGGAACACCAGCATTTATGATAAGAGAGTTAGATGAAACTCCGTCGACCACTAAATATGGAGAGACCTGTTTGAGAGAAAACTAGCTAGCAGAGAACATAGCTGTCTCTTTTTGTTGACTCAAATGTAAAATAAAAAATGTATTGTAGTTTTTCGGGTATCACCCTGTACCAGTACCATCAGCAGATGTAATTGACCCCCACATGGCCCGTCGTTTATGTGTGATAGTAAAATGTCCAATGTAATTGAACGTGTTCCCAAATACGCTTTTGACATCATAGTTTTTCTAAAAATAGCGGTAGTATAATAAGACAACGCAGGATTCGCAACTGAAGTTTCGCTCGAAATGAAGGCCGACACTTAAAATAATCATTGAATTTGTGTATTACCAAATTTATTCAATCATCGATTCCTATAATATACAAGAATATGTTTTATCCACAGTTTCCATCATATTGATGGAGCGGCTTTCATCATTCACCTGCTTTTTTGTCAACTAATGACAATATGTTATCATTCATGGTCGAGGGAATTAAGGTCTGGCAAACTTGGTGTCCAGTTCTGCATTATTGTTATTTCTCAAATACTCGTGCATTTTTCAATACCACCCTGTAGAAAGTTCAATGTATACAACTTGAAGGGATAGAGATAATGTACATTATCGTTCACAATTTGCATTTCAACACACAAAGTAAGTGGCATATTGTCCAATATGAGGAATATATGTCCAAATTTTGGTCCCACGGTATTCACAGTATTTTTTGCGGTTTCCAGAAAAAAATTACTTGAATTAAATGCCTATATTTGAGAATTATTACTATGGGTTATTTTTTCAGTTTCTTTCGAAATAATTGATAATTCATGTAGCAACTATTCACTCTACAGTGTGAAGAACACACTGTATAGTCATGGAAATGCAGTTTATCATCTATATATAATGCTTTGTTATCGAAAAATTGCTAATATTATTATACAGGGTGGGCCACCAGTAACGCCTCGGTCTCTAGAAGGCTAACCACTTATCTTCTTGGAATTCTTCCTCTCTAGGAAGTTGCATGTCAACATAGGCTACCATTTAAAATCATTTCGAAACATACAGGGTGTCCCCAAAAACCATAAAACACTGAAGTTAAACTTTTTTCTAGCGAACACCCTATATATTATATCATTTTGAGATTCTTCCTGATGAGCTGATTTCAACGACCCATCATACTTGGGGTCTAGCAGTTATAATTACTGAAATATAGAGTGTGAAAAATCGAGATTTTCCAAGTTTAAGAATTTTTTGTGTCGAAACTATTCATAATTGGTCAAAACGGCTCACATGTCCCTTTCTCAACTTTTGATTAACTATCTACTGATATTTAATTGGGACATATACCGGGTGATCAAGATTCTGAATTCTGCACCACCCTGTATTTGTTTCAATTAAATGTCAGTAGATAGTTGATCAGAAGTTGAGATAGGGACATGTGAGCCGTTTTGACCAATTATGAATGGTTTAGACACCAAAAATTCTTGAACTTGGAAAATCTCGATTTCTCACACCCTATATATATCAGTAATTATAACTGCTAGACCCCAAGTATGATGGATTATTGAAATCAGCTCACCAGGGAGAATCTCAAAATGAAATAATATATAGGGTGTTCGATTGAAAAAAGTTCAACTTCAGTGTTTTGTGATTTTTGGGGACATCCTGTATGTTTCAAAATAATTTCAAATGGTAGCCTATGTTGACATGCAACTTCCTAGAGAGGACGAATTCCAAGAAGATATTATGTGGTTAGCCTTCTAGAGACCGAGGCGTTACTGTATAATAATAAAATACATTTTACAGATATTGTGACAGACATTTTTTGTCAAACAATTACCATAATGGTTCAGATTGTGGAACGCATCCACAGCTGTTCTTCCACCAATACCATTCTGATGAAAAATTAAAAAAACTAGAAACAGTGGAAAAAGTTATGAAAGCTATTGAATTGGAAAAAAAATCGAATGAAGATGGAAGACGAGAAATTAGAATAACTTTCGGCTATTGAATGTCCAGAAGAATACTTTTATATTTAATTTTGAAGTATGTCTTCAAAACAGATTTCAAATCATATTACAGATCTTGATTCTATATGTTTTTAAAAATATAAGTTGGTCAAACAGAACTGCATGTATATATTCATATCTGATAGGAAAGATCTAGGTGGCTGTGAAAAATTATGATTTTGTTCACGTTTCTCAGTGAATCATTCATTATTAGAAATTGTGAATTTGAAATGTCATGATCTCGAACGTGATGATAATGCCTTGATCGATTAGCTATTATGGTCAAATAGGCCGATTTCTTAGTTAAAATGGAACTAGTGATTATAAAACTGTTGACGTTAAGTTGTCATACCATTGTACTTTGTATTTTATACTACTGTATACGGTTTTCAAATGTTGATGATTGATTGCATCCACGTGGTTCATCACAAATATCTAATAAGATAATAATGATGAGAGATTATACACGAATGTGATGCGAGATATAAAAGTAATCAAATATTGGTGTGACTCAAACCTACTTTCTCTCAACCGCTCTCAACATTAGGAAAACCAATATTCTGACTTTTCATTGTAATGTCCCAAACTTGGAAATCGGTAATGACATATTAGAAAATAGAACATCAACAAGATCTTTAGGTTTGCATATCGATAACAAGTTGATGTTCAATGACCATGTAATATCTATCGGGTGGTCACAAAAAACCGGAAGTTTTTATTTTCCTCGTGGTTTCATCATTACTCAACCGAATTCGAATTTCTTGGCGTCGTTTCATAGCTAAAGGGCTATTGTATACAGTGGAATATTCGAAAATTCCATAATGAACAAAAACAAAATGGCGGATTCTACCAAAGTATTGTCATTTACAAAAACCGCTGGAGAAAAATAATATCAGATTTTTTCCAACCTGTACCGATGTCATCTTAGGCTATTCATTTCTGAAGAGAATGAGTACTCGAACATCGAAATCGAACAAATAGTTCAGTAGATACACTCATTTCTTTGCAATTTGTTATGGAGTGAATGTGCGAATCTCGTATAAACGATTATTATTATTTTGCTTCAGGCTTCATAAAAATTCAATCGAATTTGGATTTCTTGGAGTTTTTCCGAAGATAAAGAACTGTAGTACATAATGGAACATTTGAAAATCCAATAATTGAAAGAAACAAAATGGTGGAGAATCCAGAATTTTTGTGATTTTCAAAAATCTCTGGCGAATAAAAAAATGTTTATTCTTCCAATCAGGACCGATACAATTTTTAAATCATTGATTTCTAAAAAGAATGAGCACTCGAACATCTGAATCGAATGTGCCAATCCCGTGATAAGAATTACTTTTAGTTTGCTTCTGGCTTTATCAGAATTCGATCGAATTTCGATTTCACTCCATGACACTTTGCCAAAAAGAACGTGTTTCTCCTGGACTAATTGTTCGATTCAGATGTTCGAGTGCTCATTCTTTTCAGAAATCAATGATCTAAAACTGTATCGGTCCTGATTGGAAGAATAACCATTTTTTTATTCGCCAGAGATTTTTGAAAATCACAAAAATTCTGGATTCTCCACCATTTTGTTTCTTTCAATTATTGGATTTTCAAATGTTCCATTATGTACTACAGTTCTTTATCTTTGGAAAAACTTCAAGAAATCCAAATTCGATTGAATTTTTATGAAGCCTGAAGCAAAATAATAATAATCGTTCATACGAGATTCGCACATTCACTCCATAACAAATTGCAAAGAAATGAATGTATCTACTGGACTATTTGTTCGATTTCGATGTTCGAGTACTCATTCTCTTCAGAAATGAATAGCCTAAGATGACATCGGTACAGGTTGGAAAAAATCTGATTTTCTTTTTCTCTTATCTTTTTTCAATACAAATTGTCACTGACGAGCTAGTGAATTTTCATTGTAGGCTCTCTGATAGGAAAATTCTTTAAAAGTAGTGACATTTCGAGGAAAATCATGTGATTTGTCCTAACTACACGTATATTGAAATGAATTCATATTTTCATTTTAGAGAGACGACAAAAGAAAACCCCAAAAATCTGGAATAATGAAGAAACTAAATCACTTGAAGAAGCGATTCTTTCGTGTCAATGAGTGAATGTTTGGCAGAATTTCTCGGTTTTGTGGAAATTATGATTACATAAAAATGTCTTCAGTTTTTTTTTTCACCAACTTTCTCCACTTCCTTTGTATTCATCCGAGGTGCCAATTACTGAACTCATACAGGTACCTATACGGTACGTTCTTCTTCTCTGTTCTACGTATTCGTATCCTGGGGATATTTAAATAACTCACAACCGTTTTGGAAGAGATAAAAAAGTGAAAAACAATAACTTTCCACATCGCTTTAGGAAGATAAAGAATATATCGATATTAATTTATTTTTACGAGGCACCACACCACATAATGACTCGCCCTTTGGGCCTACCTTGTCTTACCATGTGTCATTTATCGTTCCAACCATGCAGGGACGGTCCGCAGATGTTTTGTCAAAGGGGGCGAATTTCCGAAAATTATTTTTTTCTGCAACCGACACAAAAGTCTTCCATTTTGATACCAACATTAGCTCTTAAATTGACGTTTCTATTACTGACATAAAAATAGGTAGGTTGCTAGGCAACATATTTAGTTCCTAGGAGCTAAAGTTGAATTTTAGTTCCTAGGAGCACAAGGAATCACCTCTTGAATTCTTTCGGTGTTATTTAGATACACCCTATATAACACTTACATAAGAAATGGGTACCAACTTCGTTATTTTCAATGGAACACCCAATATACTTTTCGAAAAAATTGAGGGGGGTTTTTCTTCCCTGGTAGGAAGAGGTTGACAGGTGGTTGAAAATGTTCATGTGAAAAAATAGATTTTCAAGAATAAAAATCGACCTGTCTAAAGAATTCTCAAAATATATTTCAATGTGGGAGACCACTAATTTTTTAAAATGACATTATCGTGAACTCTATACTGAAAAACTACCAGCGAATTAATTTTGAATTTTGTCATTCATGCTAAGACGATGAAAATAATAAATTAGAATATGTCCATTTCAAAACACACAATTCCTGCGCCATTTGAAATTTTGTCAATTCATTGGTGTGACTGGTGCGACGTCTTATTCCCAACACGCCTATTGTCCTTGAACTGACCAATCACACTGCAACACTGCAGAATGACGAGATATCAGAGAGAGATAACTACAGTTCGGGACTAATACGTCACGACTCCACCATCATATTTGGCTGTTTGAAATATCGAATGAAATATGCTGATTTCAAAACGATATAGATTCGATTCCCTTCAACTTTAAATCATAATATTGATTATACATCAAACGTAAATCATGATTCGTCGATTGTAAGAGGTTTGCACGGATTTCTTCTCTCAGTGGTCTTCCCCATTATGGAGATAGGGATTTTATTCCATAATAGGTTTCCACACTGTATAGGAGGGGTTGAATGTACCTTCCTTATGCCCCTAGATTGGCGCTCGTTGAGCTATAACCCAAATCAGGTTGCTTGAAAAAACAATCGAATGAGCTTGAGTTTTTTACTCACACCGAAATGAAAAGATAGCAATCGCTATTTGTGAGTGAAAAATGGAGGTCTAGATTCGATGCTCGCAAAACTGATATTGTTTTAAAGATGTATTGTTTGGCACAAGGCTGCCGCCGATTTTGACAACAATAATTTAGCAAAATATTATCGATCGATCGAGACCTGAAAGAATTCATTCTGTTCTCGTTTTCACGTTTAGTTTACTCAGTATCAAAATTTCGACATACTCAGACTCCTCCTGGAATAGGTATTAGGTAAAATAACGAACTAAACTGCTCCACATTTGAAGTGAGACAAGCGAACATTTTGTTTGTTTTCGAACCGTGATAACTTTGGATGAGATCAACCGATCTTTGATTAGTTTTGAGATTGTGATTGCCCAGTTGATTGGCTATAACATATTTTATTTACGTTTCTCCACCATTTCGGAATTATGACCTACAGGATGATATCTGAAAGTGGAAATAAAACGAATTTTGAAAACTGATATATTTTGACAACTGAAAAGTAACAAATAATATATTTAATTCGTTTTGAAATGTCTCAAGAGATGATTTCATTCACGGAACATAACATAGCATAAATAAACATAAGTTACATAACAAATAATTCACAAATAGTAATATTCATACAAAATTAACAGTGACTCATTAACATATGAGGTTCAGGTAATACTTTGAAAATAACACATGGAGGGGCGATGATATCACAGTGAAAATCATTAAGAAAATATTACTTTTCTCGCTTTCTGCTGAGTAAATTCTATGATGGGTACGTCAACATCAATTGTTTTTAATAATTCAGATTCGATGGATATTGATGCAAAGTCAATCAATTTTTTCTGGCTCATTTTAGACCTCAAATGGAAAGGGCAACAAAGTCACACTTACGTGGGTTCCAGGGCATGAAGGAATCAAAGGAAATGAGGCAGCTGATCGCCTTGCAAAAAAAGGTGCAGCATCTGCACTTTTTGGTCCTGAGCCTTTTTGTAGGATAAGCAAATGTCACCTAGAGGGAGAACTCAGGAAATGGGAAGAAATTGAGAAGTCCTCCTACTGGAGAGCAACTCCAGGTCAACGACAAGGTTCATCAACCATTCGCAGAGCCGAGCCAAAGAGCTACTCAGCCTCAGCAAACCAGAGCTAAAGCTTATCACAGGCTTTCTCACAGGACACGGCCCTCTGAGGTACCACCTCAAAAAGATGGGCCTGGCGGAGACTGACACTTGCCGCTTTTGTAACAATGCGACCGAAACCGCGGAACACATACTTTGCTCATGTGAAGTATTAGTCCGCCAAAGGCTGAACCACCTAGAACAGGTCTATCTCACCTCTGCTGAAGTGGAAAATTCAACCGTCAGGAAAATCGTAGGCTTCATCAGAAGTCTAGGGTTAGAGGACCAAAACTAGATAGGGGTATTCACAATAGATCTTCTAGATCGCAGTGATCGAGAGGTCTCCCAGCCTATACGACCCATCTACAATCTACAATCTACAATCCCTTGTGTAATTTCTGTATCAAGCTTAATTTTTGAGGAAACAATAAGACTTTGACTTTAGATTTTGATTTAGGCGTGTTTTCAAGACTTCCATTGAGATTACTCAATAACCCCGATTAGAATCATTTTGAAATTTTGGGGCTTTCTCAGGCTCCAACCATACTGAATTTTGGCACCATGAAAGCATATACAGGGGGATTATTTATATATGAAAAACTAATACATATACACCCTGTATAGAATCTACAGGCTTCAGTTGTGGTGGCGTTGAATTCAACCAAGCTGATGTCTGTTTCCCAGAATGAGTGGGTGAATGAAAATACTAAGAAATTAATATGAACATGAAACATGAATTACCTACTCAGAAAAATGGATGAATGGATTATGAGTGTACGATTTTTTTCTCAATTCCAGACTGGATATATTCGAACGCATGACAGCAGCTACTACATAGAACCTGCAGAGACATTCACCACTGGCAGCTTGATCCATCGCATGAAAAGATTACCCCATCCCACGAAAGATTCCAATGATGTGAATGCGGGATCAATGGAGTTTTATGAAAACAGTGGTAAGTCTGAATTTAGCCTACTATGTACTTATTTACCTAACGTGTGGAAATTATTTAGAATTTCCACAAAACAATCTCTTCTTTCATATATTGGCCTTGACTTGTTATTTTGCACCCCATAATGGGCGTGTACACCTTAGTAGAACTTTTAACTCAAACCATGTTTATAATGATCCTTTTATACATAAATAATGATTGACGACATAATCCGATCGAAAAATTTACTGGAATGTTTTATTTTTGGACATAAATAATAGTACCTTCTGAAAACGGACCCTCTTATGACGTAGAAACCTCATCTCGCCATAGTTAAAAGAAAATACCAAACGCCCGACGGAGACTGCGGCAACTGATATATTAATTCTTTCAACTGTGATCTCGCGCTAATTCACTCTGTCAGAAATCATGTATCATTCATCTCTGCCTGGAATAGTCTTGTTTCAGTATTAGGGTTTTGACGTCACATCATCGCCTCGTTTTCAGAGGTCCGAAAAATCGGGGATTTCAATGATTTTTTATAAAACGTAGGAATGGGGATCATCCAAAATCGGGCATATATATCAAGCCATTATTGTATCTGTATAAGCAGAAACTCCATCTTTGGACAATGGTGACAAAAAAAGTTGTCAATAACTTTCGCTGCTGCAACTGTCTTGTCTTTTCGGCAGTCGAAATTCGAAACGACATCGATTACCATTTGTTATAAGGAAACGCCAGAAACCATAAGGAAAGACGAGTTACAAATCGAGATGATCGGTTACGAAAAGCTTCTACGTGACTGCATTTTTAAGTGTGTATAACTGTACATTTCAGACAGTGGTGTGCACAAAAAATCCAAGAATTACCAATATCACTTTTCTACCCTTTACATCGAAAATCGAGACTTATCGAGGTTTAGATAGTGAGGATTTGGTCACATTTGGTGAACATTTTTTGTTATAGAAACTATAGTTGATTGAGATTCACTGTGCCCAACATAAGCCTGTCAGGAGTGACCATACCCTTGAATAAATCCATTTCGATGCTTGGTATTACTATCAGCAATAACCCTTCTTGGGAAAATCACGTGAGATCAATTGCTAAAAGTGCATCCCAAAAACTTGGTTTTCTGTTTCGGGCCAGTAGCTATTTCACTTCCAGTCAGTTTTATGATCATAAGGCACAGATCCGACCTGTCCTGAAATACCGTTTCCATATTTGGAGTGCATCACCCAAACATACCCTGAAACTGTTGGATTCTGTGCAAAAAAGGGCGATTCGTCTCATTGGTGATGCCTCGCTCACAAACTCACACACCGTAGACAAGTTAGCGATCTGGCCCTATTTTATAGATATTTTCATGGACGATGCTCTTCTGAAATATCAACAATTGTTCCTCCCATGGCAGTCCCGCGAGATTAACCCGTTGAGTTGAGGCTTCGCACCCTTTCGTGGTCACTTTTGAGACCTGCAGAGCATCTCTTTCTAAAGACTCGTTTATCCAACGAACAGCGAGGCTCTGGAACACATTACCAAGGGAGGTGTTCCCCAAGGCATATAACCTGCAGAAATTTAAGAAGAACACCAATTCCTACCTTATTTCCCTTGGTTCTCATGATGTTCTCTGAACATTACAGGATATCCCTTTTCGTGGGAACCAGAACATTAAAAAAAAGATTGCATTGAAAGTTATCCTTGGGCTGAGATATCATACAGGGTATTCCAGGTTGAACGTCATTAATTTTGATAGACGCTAGAACAACGGTAAAGAAATAGACTCTTGTGGAAAAACTTTGGTTAAAAAGGCTTCCTAACTTCCTAACTTTCCAACCCATCGACCGATTTCGATGAAATTTGCACAAAGCCTGATGTATTACATCTCTGAGTAGATAGTATGACTAAAATCGTTTGAATAAATTCATCAGTGGCGTAGATAATGAAGGTTAACATCTCATTCTCCCTCTCCTAATCTTTGTTGTATACATTTAACGAAAAAGATTTAATTATTGGATTTTTGTTCAATTCAAAGAAAAATACCTCTACAAATATTTGAATTACGGCTTTATCAATATAAGAAAGTTACAGGGTGAGAAATCTCGATCTATCCACTGGTTTTTTGTTTATCTTAAACTACTTAGGGAATAAACCGATAGCAAATATGTTACAAACCCTACAATGGCTACCAGTGAAAAAACTCTTCGAGTATCAAACACTAATTTTCATTTTTAAAATCAAAATTACATATTCACCTGTATATCTACAGAATGAATTATCATATGTGGCTGAAATACATGAATATAATACAAGAAACAGAAACAATATAAAAGTTCAAAAATATAAAAAAAATAGTACACATAATTCCTTATTTTATTAAGGAGTAGATTGTTTTAATGACCTCCCACAAGAAATTGAAGAGAGTGGTTCGATAAATACATTCAAAAGACGATTGAAGGATTATTTAATGAAAAATTAGTATATAATTATTACTTTTTTATGTACCTAGTTTTTATTTACACGTATGTATTTTTTATTCAGACTGATTGTATTTTTTCATGTTAATCTAAGTTTATTTATATGTGAATGTATTTACTATTGTGAATGAATTAGTTTTCCAACTAAATAAAGTGATATATATATAAAGTAGCATCATTTTCTCCAGATCCAGATGGAAATATTGATATTGATGCACTGGGGTCCATTGAAATGATTCGAACTGAAATATCAAATTCATCGTGTTAACCATGAAGGACAAGTTAATCAGTTACTAGTTTGATATTAATCAATGATTTTGCTTTTTGTTCTTCAGAATCGTCGAAACGCCATAAGCTATAACTCCGCCATGATTTTGTAGGAATTTTCTACACATTCCATCCCAAAATTCGTTACTATAATATAACCACTTGTGATACATCGTGGAATTCGAAAAAAAGCTGAATACAATTAAACGAATGAAATATCGATGCATTTGAAAAAAAAAACATTGCTTTTTTATACTTCGGGTATATGTATTATGTATTATACTCTCTCTACTCTAACATAAAATTTCCATTTTGCTAACGAAGTGAAACATTAATTGCCTTCAATAATGCAGAAAATCAAATTAACCGCGATCTTCTGCTGGCGTAACGACTTCTAAAACGATTCTGAGGATTTTTCCTTTTTCTTCGGATTCTTCGAGCTGTATATTCTTGTCACGCCTCTACAGCATCCATACCATTCTTCTCGTCGATAGACTATCGTGAAGAGGAGGTGCGCTTTCTTTATTTTTTGTCGAGAATGTTCAATAGAAATACGGCAGCTGAAAGTTTATTCCTACAACGATCGATAGGACCCCGCACTAAACTAAAGGGAATTTTTGGTATGTTCTGGAGACTAGAGTTCCTAAATGTTCTTGACACTGCTGTTTTGACGTTTTTTGCATCATGGGTTGCGTGCAAGAACTGTCAGATGACCGACACTGGAGGCAAAATATTGAAACACAACGTCACTTTACTTATTTGTTTACAAGTGATTGAAATAGTTTTTCACAATTATTTTGGCATACGAATCGTATTTTTCCGCTATTCATCAATTCGCTCATGCCATCACATTATGCTGTTGTGAAATGCACAAAAACTGCAGCGGAAGACGAAGTAATCCGGTTGGTACAATATGATTTGAAAGTAAGTACCTACTATAGTCACTCACATATAGTTTTCATTTTTGAAATTTGGTTATTTCTGTGATTTCTCATCGGAATTCCTTCTGCAATAAGAGCTAATGAAAATATACTCGAAATTTCTAGAATAATGCAAGAAGATTGGATTCATGCAATCAATCAGGAGGACTGGTCTGACATGCTGATGATCGTGTGTGGTGTAGACATTTTCAATCTATTAGCAGTATTGGCTTGTATTGCAGAAGTGGCAGAAGGCAGAAGGAATTTTAATAAGGAATGACAACATTTCATAATGATAACTATGTGAGATTACTATTTACCTGAAAAATCATATTCCCTAGTCTCTTGCTGCGTTTTTAGTGCATTGGACAACAGCACAATGCGAAGGCATGCTTGAATTAATGAATAACGCAAGAAACACGATTCGTATGCCAAAATATTGTGAAAAACTATTTCAACCTCTTGATTCCTCTGTAAACAAATGAAAAAGTGAGGTTGTGTTTCAATAATTCACAGAAGAGTGAGGTTGTGTTTCAATATTTTGCCTCCAGGGTCGGTCATCGTGAACGCGACCTATATTAGAGTACGGACACTAGACAAGCAGTGACAATCAAACATAACCACGAACGATTTTGAAGCAAATCATATGTTTTGCGAGACAAGGACAAGAATAGGTTTTTCGCTTAGATAAAGGATCCTCGCATCTTCCATCCTCCACAAGTCCTGGGATGAGTACATCCATATATATTTCTCTGTCTTTGATTTTTTATGAAAGGGCATAGCGACTCCTCGAGTGGGTGAAAGGGTGCGATAAATTGATTAGAAAATAATTTCTTCTCGAAATATTGAATGATAAGGCTGAAGGACCTCAATGGAGGTCGATATCAAGTTAGTAGGTACATAATATACATCAACGAAATACGTTCAGTTGAATATTTGTTTATCACAGAAGTTCAGAATTGGGTAAAAACTGATAAATTTCAAGAAACATGCTTCCAAGAATTCTTAAAGGTGCAATTATTTAAAAAATCAAGTTCAACGCCTATGGCAGAAAAGGGGTTTGAGTATGAAATTTGGATTGGGTAATGATTTACTACAAAAAAGTACCCTTGATAACACTCGATTTACTCTCATGGTTTTGAAAAAGTTTGTATTTTAATAATTATTGTTTATGATCTAAAATTACTAAAATGCAAATTTAAAACCATGAGAACAATCAAGTCCTATCAAGAGTACCTTTTTTAAAGTGAATGAGTTGCGCAATCTAAATTTCATACTCAAACTCCTTTTCTTTCATTGGCGTAGAATTTTTAAAGGTGCAATTATTTAAAAAAAACAAGTTCTACGCCTATGTATTATTATCGGACAAAATTTTAGCAACATTTTTTTGCCACCTAAAACTCTATCAATATACCAAATTTTAGCAAAATCGCATATGCCGTTTTAAATTTATATGGGAAAAACGATTAAAAAATTGTAACTTCAAGGCCCTCTGGACCCCAAACGATGCAACTATGTACTGAGGTAATTTTACTTAAATCGACTTATTTCGGTCTAGGGAATATGTTGGCATGTTTTTGTAAAGATCTTTTACAGACACCCTGTATATAACACCTCCTCGATTCAGCTACAGACAGTAATTACCAATTAACATCTCACAAAAAAAATTGTGAACTGATGTTGATGAATACGATGACTGGACTATTGAATAGATAAATCGGCGAATGTAATGATGACGATGACAGCGGTATGGTATGGAGAGACAAGCAGATTCCTTATAGTATTCGTACTCTGCAGACTGCTAGGCACCATCGTTCGACTGATGAGAAGAGATATACCGCGAGATGAAGGTCTTTTCCGCCATTGGTATATCCTTCCAAAATCATGTAAAAACTATCTAACTATCCGATAGCTTGTCAGTGATACTTTGTTAGAAAAAAAGTTTGAAGAGAAGAAATACGGATATATTGAAAGAATATCGAGTTTTCACTTATCTTTCAACGTTTCGGGAACGAATCTGCTCCCGTTCTCAAGATAAAAATGCAAAATATTTTTCTTCGGAAATTCTGATCTTATAGTTTGGCACTTCTTCTCAGTGACATGTTCATTTTTCAGTAGCGAATACCATATTCTATCTATGTTATTGTCTCCGTTCAGGAGAATGCAAGCGAATTCCTCGATTTTTTTCTTTTGGTTATTATCTTTTCAGGCCCACATTTTGATTCAGTCACATCAGTCTTCGAACACACACGAATGATGCCTTGTTGCCAAATCTGATTGATGTTGAAAAATATAATTTCTAGGAAGAAGGTTCATTTAGGCCGAGTTGGGTTATATTGTTTGGAAGAAGTATTCTCCGTCCATGTGCAATGAATGGATGATATTTCTATTTATTAGCTTAACACCAGCCATTGTGACCTATATAGGACCATTGTGTTACACCTACATTTGGCAACTTGACATACAGGGTGTCCCATCGCAAATGGCTTTACAGAATGGGAGATAATTCTTCGAGAGAATCCAAAAACGCGTCGTTTGTTAGACATCGAATAGGTCAAGTGAGACCTTATCAAAGAGGGCTTTTAATTTCCTATACATTGCTGCTCAGTTTTGGAAAATCGATCTACTTGTTCAGAACCTATAGAGCTCAAAATCAAATTCAAAAATTGATTTAAATCAAATAATCATATATGCAGATAAGGTCCTTCGCTGTTTTTTGCTGCTTGGCAGATTCTTTAGGCTCGTTTTAGTGAATAATTATTGCGTTTGTGCTTCAGATCCAGATAGGCCAAGTAATTGCTAGATAGCTGTCTTGAACCGTTTGGTTGGAGTGATTCAACATTGTTGAATAAATCGAGTGAAATCAAATCAATTTTCGAATTTCTTGGAAACCGCATTATAGGTGTTCCTATACTACACATTTTCTCAACGACTGAATCGATTTTTAAAAACTAAGCAGCAATCGGAAGCCCTTTTGTACGAGGTATCACTTCATCCCCATTCCCATTTGAAGAAATTTCGTGGAAGACACTCAATGGGTTGGAGATTCTACCATACTTGTTTCATCGAAATTGTTTTTCTAAGAAAGAAAACTCGATATTTTACATGGATTCTGTCGAATAGTTCTTTTCAGCTCGCTATGTCTCACCGCACGGTAGATAGTATGGTGATAAGAGTGAGTATGGTATATGCTAGGTCCTTGATGCGTTATAGTTCCGGAGTTTCTGATTAGATCAATATTTCAAATATTGACTCATTTTGTGGTTTTTTCATTCGTATCTGTCCATAAAAAAAAAACGAGAGAATAGACGCGGCAAACATCCAAATTTGTCTCCCTGAGATAAAAACTCGATATTTTTTCTGAATTCCGTCGAATAGTTCTTTTTCAGCTCGCTATGTCTCACCGTACGGTAGATAGTACGGTGATAAGAGTGAGTATGGTATATGCTAGATCCTTGATGCGTTGTAGTTCCGGAGTTCCTGATCAGATCAATATTTGAATATTGACTCATCTTGTGGTTTTTTTATTCGTATCTGTCCATCAAAAAAAAACGAGAGAATAGACCCGGCAAACATCCGACTTTTGCACGCTCAATTAGTGAGATTAGTTTAGAATTCAACGGCGTGCTGGGTCAAACCTCTTAATCTCAAAATACCTCGATTCATCCGCATCAAATATCAATCAAAGCGATCTGTCTATCCCATGGCGCACATCAGTTCCGAAAATGATAATGATATCAAATATAGATATGAAGTATACAGGTGCTTATTTTCCAGGTAAAAGAAAACACCTTTCTTCTATGACGAGAAATAAGTTTGAAGTTTCATGTCTGTTGACAGGTTATGAAGCGTCACTTCTCATAAATTATTTTTTCTACTCACAAAACTAAAGTGGCATTTAGCGTACGGATATGTACCACGCTAAATGATCGATTAATCACGGATTGTCGATCTGTGATTGTGATTTATTCAAAATATTAAACACGTTACCATGGCAACACGATTTCTTAAACACATTACCATGGCAACATTAAACACAGCTTCAGTAATTTGAGACATGTCTGGCCGGTCAATTATATTAACTGTCAACTGTTATTTTCCAATTTTGTATTCGAATTTTTCAAACAATATTCGTTTGTATCAGAATTCTTCATTAAAAATATATGCGAAATGTAGACGAAAGTGAAATCGAAGAGAATGTTCGGGTACTTGCATATCTACAAGAAGTGTAAAAACGAAGAATCCATCTTTGAGATTAAATTATTTATTCTGCGCTGAGCATGACAATTAACGTGAAATAAAGGTTAGTAAGCAATGGACTGGACAGATCTACAACCTATATCACTTATACGTGTCTCGCTGGTTGCATGCAATTTTGCATGTATAATGTTCTCAATTCCCATTCCTTTCGAATTATTTTGTAGGTTAGCAGGAATAGCAGGTATGTTAGTATAATTTTCGCAGTTCGTAGAAAAAGCATAGTATGTAAGGCGTTTATAAACTCTTCTAGACACTCGTTTATTAAACACTCGCTCCGCTCTGCTCCGCTCGTGCTTAAAATACTCGTTACTAAAAGGACGTTCATAACACTTGTTACATAATATACTATTATTTCATCATGAGTGATAAACGCACGTTTCAGCGTTTTCATTCTTAGGCAAGAAATTTCAAGATTTCTTGTTTTCTAGACAAAAAATCTTGGTATTGACATAAAATGTCTTGTCTTATCTTGAAATCTGAAATTACTTCTTGTCTTGATCTTGTTTTGAGATCAAGACAAGATCAAGACAAAGATCTTGAAATTTCCAAGAAGTTGGCGACTTCTAACTTACATACTCACGAAGTCAATTAATGGAAACGTTGTAATACATTTCACTTCCAATTTCCAATCATCAATTTGAAAAACTGTGTCTTCTGATTATTTATGAAAACGCTCGATTTTTATACCAATTCTGTAATCAATTGTTACGTAAACAGCTATTCTTCTACCTAAAAATAGGCTCAATATTTATATTGTGTCGCTCGGATCAATATCCAGATCCTAATATTGGAAAATATTGGGAAATCGAGAAAATGCATTCGAGTTCATTGGCATCGGTCCACTAGAATTAAGCTCTTGTAGTGGATTTCCTACCGCTAGACTAAACCACGGACTGAAATAACTTATAATTTACAATCAGTAGCTGATAATTGGAAAGCGCTTATTCTTTGAAAATAAACTTATATTGAAAGATTTTATGAAAGCAAACTAGTTCCGTTCGTTAATTTCTTCATACAAATTAAAATCATTATGGATTCGCTTCAGAATTCAGTCATCTTATACAATAATTTATGAAGATTATTAAGCCATTAATCGAAATAAATCTGACATCTGACAAAAAATAAAACGATTAAACGTATTCGCCAAAATTTCAACGTCGCATTCGCCAACATTTCAAATTCGCATTCACCAAAATTTTAACTTCGCATTCACCAAAACCTAAAGAACCAATCTGAATAATCATTACCAGGACCCTAATTCTGTCACAAAATTAGTTATTTATTATACAAGGGAAACAAGTTTTAGATTTTAGCTCGAGGTTGTGTCTCCCGACGATTAACGGAGGAAGACAAAAAATCGTGAGCTAAAACCTAATAATTTTCCCGTGTATAATACACTATTTTTTCTGTGACCGAAAAAAGGACGAATCAATATATTTCGAAGTTATAACATTATATTATGAAAATCAGAGAATTATCGACGTAAAGTTTGAAGTTTTCAACAGAAATCTACGTTGCAGGCATCTATTTGCAGTCATCTCCATCATTCTCTTGAAGTTATCAAATGTCTGAGTCTAATTCTGTGATTTGATTTCAAAAAATGGCGAACTTAGTGGTTGTTTAGTAACCGAGAATGAGTGGAACGGAAGACAAATGGACTTGCTGTTCTCTATTTATAGGAGACTGTGTTATTTTCTTATTTTTCGTGGGAAACAAGTAGTTTATGAAAAGTGGCATTTTATAACCTGTCATCAGAAATGGACTGTCAAACTACTTTTTCCCCGTCACAGAAAAATAGTTTTTTTTTGCGCAAATTACAAGGGCCTAATTTACCGTTTAGATTAGTTAATGTCCACCTAGAAGCAATATTAAAAGTGACTCTAAAAAATTGAAGTAGGCGTAAAAACTTTTGAAAATGTCACATTCAGATATTGACTTGTTTCAGGAATCCAAGAATGTTACAATATACAGCGTGTTCCATTTGAAAATTCAAAACCGAAGCCATTGCACCTACCTTCCCACTCAATCCTTCCTACGTACGCACAATGTTCCACGAATATTACAGGAATTTGCTTTCGTGCGCTCCAAGAGAAAAAAAAAACGGAAAGTGGAAAAGATGCGAAAATTCTCCCCTTCACATACGATTTACCTTTATCAAATTCTGTTTTCATACACCTAAATATTCTAGAAGTCATTACTTGTCTAACAGATTGGTTGACCCTATATACAGAGTGAATCAAGTAGGCCACACGCAGTTTTCAAACCAACCACAAGTTAGAGAACTTTTTTCACCAAATTCCTTTCAAATTCACGCAAAGTCCAATTATTCCATAACTTTTTGTTCACCCAAATTCATTGTCGATTTTGATTACCAATTTGATTCCAATTACCTAGACCGTTGCATAGCAACAAACTTCTTTTGCCTAGGCAGTAAAAGTACACCTTTTCTGCCTGTTAAGTGTCATTGAAAATCCACATTCAATGTCATTTGGAGTAAAAATAAGTTATATTGTTATTGATCATCAGAAAACTTGACGATCTCATTCCATTGTTGGTTCAATGGTAATTTTCTTGTTTCTTTCTTAAATCTTTTCGAATTCAGTAAATGATCTAGTTAATAAAGTGGGTACTGTTTTCCCCCAAACATCCAGTGGCGTGCTAATTACTTATAGAAGGACGATTTTCGAATAGTAATTCGCCATAAATTCATTGGACATCTTGAACGAATAACCTCGCACGTTATTCTATTTCCATTTTTGATTTCTTCAAATATTAGCAAACTTTCGGATATGATGTGCACCAATCTTACGCATCTTTAGATCCATCGTTTGATTGGAGCAATATTTATAAGCCGCCTAAAGCGTTTCACCTGTACGATGTACGATATATCGACCTAACACTGTGAGAATATTATTTACAAGTAACAATACCGACAAATTTGCCAGTCACTGCAAACATACCCATTGTTTATGGCCGCGTTTATAACAATATGTAATAACATTGGTCGAGTACGTTGGCCGATGATGATTTATTTATGTTTTCTATACGCCACAATATATTATTCAACGATCCCATAATGAGGGCTATTAATCGCGCGAAGATAAAAATTCCAGTACGTGCCGAAGGCGAGTGATGTAATATTCTGAAGCGTGAGTAATGGTAATAGTCAATAGGCGCGAGTAGAATACTATATTTCAGGTATTTATAAGCGACGCATGAAAAATTTTCTGTATCGTAGTGAATACATTATTTTTCCACCACTAAATTGGCCGTAGTTTTCCAATTGAAATCTTATATTTAGGAGCCTAGAGCTATCAGATCAGTGACATTCTGAATAATCTGAATGAATCTAATTTAGAGGATCTCATATCAGAGGCGAAATGGGTAATTTTGTATCTATTTGCGTGAAATGCTACTTTGGTGAACGAGAACTGATTTTTTTTAACAAGGTGCAAACAAATGTTTCCACAAACGTCGAAAAATATTGTTTTGAAATAAGTAATATGGTAAGCTTGACATGAACAATACTGTTGGACTAGCTTAAAGAGCATTGCATATTCTCAGATAAATTATGAACATAAAAAAAAGGAAAAAATATACATACAGTATGATGCAAATGTATGGAATAAATTCATTTCAAAACAAGACGACTTTTGAAAAAAAACCAAAAACTAGAGTTTAGAACTTTTTTTTCGACGTATTTTTTTAACTAGACCCTTCGATGTTCAATTCTCAGTAGCACACCTCTGCAAGATTCAATTAATCACATGATAATCCATTTTGATTTCAATCTTCTTATGCAACATTTTGACTGTTGAATAGACGATCGGTAGACCTTTCAATCAAGGTGTCACATGACCCCTATTTGTATTTGAAAAAATCGTCCATTACGTCTTTACTCCAACACCGGTGACGTAACATCTCTCATATGAATATCATGAGATGAGGCTTCAGAAATTAGAACTCACGTGTTTTTGGCATTTTTTCAAATGTCGCTCATTTCTGAAATAATGAATTTATTCCATACATTTGCATCATACTGTATAAAGAAATACATTGAGTATTCGCTTTCTCTGAGCTAAGTGATAAAAATATCAATTCTTTCTCAGTTTATCCAATCATTGTTTGAATAAAGTTCTTGGATTATTTTTGCTCGATATATTTTGTTATTGTCATAAATGCGCGAACCTTGTCATCTTTTGAGGTTCAAAGAAAATATATCCTACAGAAGTTTTTTCAACATATAGATAAAAAACTGATCAAGAATACAACCTAATTCTACCATCTGACAAGCAACCAATGAATAATAAACTATAATTATAAAATAACAGTATGGGTTAGATGAGATAGGTCGAGGGATTATTAAATATAGGTTCCCAAGAAAGGAAAGTGCCAAGTAGGCTGTATATTGACGCCTATTGACGGCTAACTTATCAACTAATTTGAAGAAACGAAAAATGCAGATGGTAGGACACACCTGCTGTGACCTCAATATCACAACAATTTCGAAATGGAACATTAGACAAAAAAACAGCTGTCTCTTTTTCCCAGGAACATATGCCCAATTTTTCATATATTATAAATACCTGTTCGATACAATCTTGACGTATATTGTTGCTTAAAAATACGACTAATACACCTTTCAACTATATAGGAAGAAGACATAATACTCAAAGTAAAATGAATAGGTAACAAAGCGGACGAACGTCGAAGGCATTTTCACAATATGTTCATGATATAAACAAAACTGGTGGATAACGTGAAAAAAAAAACACTTTCCTGGTTGTGTGCCACGCAGAGCAATGAATTATATCCTCCCGATATCTATATATGCAACGATTCGTATAGACGAATACAGATTATTTATTTATTTATTTTTATTTCAGTTATTGCATTACATTATTTTCTTCATTGATACATTTCATACAAATAATATATAAAGTATAATTAATTTCTAGTAGGAATGACATGAATGATCAGACAGTAATTCCTGGTATAAGATCATTCATGAAGTATTATCGACTGTTGTATAATTGCAATTACAAATAGTGAACAAAACTTACATATCATTAAGATACAGTCATATTATAGTGAACAAGAAGGGGAAAAATAAAAACAGTGAAAAAAAAAAGAAAAATGGAAATTCATGGTCTTTCAGCTTTGATCATTCCTTTGCATATAAATATATTTCTTAACTTTATTTTTGAATTGCATAATATTTGGGCTGTTTTTGATATCATCTGGTAATTTATTGAATTTCGAAATCGCCTCATGTGTGAACTTTTTTTGCCCAAGTTTAGAATTTGCAGCTTCAAGATGAAACAAGTTATATTGTCTAGTGTGATGATCATGAATTTCGGAATTCCTGATTAATATAAACTTTGATTTAAGCTTTTTGTTGATGATATAATAGGAAATTTTGAGAGTATTGATTAAAAAGTGCTCTTCCAAAGAAAATGTGTTTGTTTCCTTATACAGTTGATTCGTTGGAGTGTCATATGGAAGACGATACAATACTTTTTATATAGAACAGAAATTTTGTTGAAACTATTTTTGGAACAAGATCCCCAAATATTTATGAGATAGTTAATTCGACTGAGTATATGTGAATAGAGAATGATATTTGATGTATATGTACTAAGTTTAGGACATCTTCTCAAAGCACCAATAATGGGAGATACTTTTCCTATGAGGATGTCAATATGCTTTCCCCATGTTAATTTCTCATCAATCCAAATACCAAGGTATTTGGTATGGGCAGTTTGTTTCAAACGTTCATTTTTTATTCTAATATTCAGATCAATATTTTGTTTATTTCTTTGACGAAAAATCATATATTGAGTCTTATTAGAATTGAGAGAAAGGAGATTGGAATAAAGCCATTTCTCAATTTTTTTCAAGTCCTCATTTATGATATGTTCTAGAACTACTGGGTTTTTATTCTCATATAGAAGCACTGTATCGTCTGCAAGTGTTTCTTTCTTAGATGCTGAATTGTGCCTCATTAAACTCCCAGTTTATTTCCTTCTGCCCTAGATGCCGTTGTGTCGTGCCCATTTCGCAGTGACCGAAAGCTCAGAGGTTTTTACGTTGGGTAAGGTTCGCTCCATATGGCAGTCATGAATGCCAACTGGGCACACCCCTGCACTGATGAGGGCCAAAGCCCGAAAGTACTTGTTTTTCTCTCGTTATCTACCAGTTTCATTCTTTTTATGAACATAGACTTTGAGTTTCTCCCTCATTGGAAATACAGCTTTGTATTTTTGCCATTAGATGGCTCCATAGGCTAGATCGATCGTCTTTCTCCAGGATTTGAGATTTTTTTTCGTAGCATTGGAGTTCATTCCATGAATTTATTGTCAGCTGGCCGAATTCAACTGATAAGGCTTAGCAAACCGAAACAGTATGAATTATAGAGAGAAGTGAAAAATACATACACGCCGCGTGAATAAATACAACGTGGGTTATTTCTTCTAGCTTATATAATATTCAGACATCTGAGAAATGCATCTTCCACTTGCTGACTAGAAATAGACTCCAGATGTCCGAATCAAATTGATGTATACATTCGAATATATCAATAACTTCAAAAGAAATTGTCTGCATGCCAAATCGAAGAGAAATTTTGTCAATCCGACTACATTATAATATATTTTTTATCGGAATTTTTATGGATCTTTTTGCGGATTCGACTCATTGCTCGATAATAAATTTAGTTTTATTTGATTTCAGAGCAGTAGGTGGCCAATCGATTTTTCACTAGAATTTATCGCTGTCTTTATTAATTTTAATAAGACTACAAGCTATCGGCGCAACATACCAATATTTGATTTAAATGAGAATAAATCTTCTGGCAAGAATATCGGCTAATTTTAAACATAAACATAAATATAATGTTTAACGAAATTATGTAAACTATGATAATGACCTTCGACCCGACTATAGCGCCAATTTTTACTTATTACAATAATAAAAAACTTCGAATTCATTGACTGACTGTATATACCCTGGGCGAAAGCAAAACAAAAAAAATCGATCGAACTTATCATAGATTCAAAACCAAAACTGCTCAATACGTTAAATCGAAATTTCTAGAGCATCTTTCATTCATCGTTCCTTTCGACTACGACGTTATCTTCGCCTTTTTTGAAACGTTAATTCAATGATTGTTTCACAGTGATGTTACGTTGACCTAACGTTTTTCCATAATTTAATTTCATTCACCTTCTCGTCTATGTTTTTACATTTCTTCAACGTTTATTCCAAGGGATTGAAGCTACGTCAACGTTTGTATCACATGGTTATCCAGTTAGATAATTATTCTCATATAAACTGCTCAACACTGCACGTAACACTGAAATTTTGGCGGTCAATTTGGATTGATCATTATTTTCGATTTAATAAGTTCCTGAATGTTCGTTTCATTGACTATGGAACCTATGGAAATGTTTATTGCATCTTTTCAGAATGAGATTCCTTAAGATGATAATCAATAGCACCGTTTTTCTGCGCTGAAAAACATCGCACGTATATTGTAATTATACTCATATTTTCATTTTATAGAAACGAGGAGAGAAAATCTGCAATCGCACCATCCGTTTTTTTTTTCCTTAATAGTTTTAGAATTCTTGGAATTGTCAGACATATTACTGAAATATGGATATGCATATAACCTCCACTGAATTACCCATCCGAATACTGATGTCTTCCATTGTTTTAATATCTGATCTCTCAACCTGATGATCATTGTCAACTGATCACTCGATAATCTGCATGCATTGTTCGAAACTGTGACAGTTTTTAAGACTTTTGAAATGTAAGTGGAGCCAGAATGATTGGCAATAACATCCAGCCATTCATCCAACAAACATGAATTATGGAAGTTGTAGGTATATTAAAATTAGCTTAATTTTTCTTAAATTTTAGAGACCTAATTCATTTTATAGAAACGAGGAGAGAAAATCTGCAATCGCACCATCCGTTTTTTTTTCCTTAATAGTTTTAGAATTCTTGGAATTATCAGACATATTACTGAAATATGGATATGCATATAACCTCCACTGAATTACCCATCCGAATACTGATGTCTTCCATTGTTTTAATATCTGATCTCTCAACCTGATGATCATTGTCAACTGATCACTCGATAATCTGCATGCATTGTTCGAAACTGTGACAGTTTTTAAGACTTTTGAAATGTAAGTAGAGCCAGAATGATTGGCAATAACATCCAGCCATTCCAACAAACATGAATTATGGAAGTTGTAGGTATTTAAGCTTAATTTTTCTTAAATTTTAGAGACCTAAAATGTAAATCATGATTCATCGATTGATAGAGGTTAGAACGGATTCCATCCCTCAGTATGGTCTTTCTTGAAAGTCGTTTCTCATTAAATTTTGCGTCAACAGTTTGTGTGTCTGACAATGCAATAATGCAAATGGAAATCAACGTTTGAAAAACATTGAGAGATAAGGAAAATAACGTTGTCCCAACTCAATGTGTATGCAATCATTCATCAACGTATGAAAGATGTAAACTCCAGGAAATTTGAATGAAAAATCAATGAATAATACCTTGTACAACCACCAACATCGTTATTAAGCTTATAAGTAGTGTCGACGTTTAATTGACGTCACCGCCCACTCAACTAGTAACGTACAATCAACGTCAAAAACACACACATTTATAAAGAGTCTCACAACTTCATCGTTTCTTCTTGCAGAAAACGTTACCATCATCGAGGACGACTTCTACCAAGCCACCGCGCAGATCCCCAAGGGTCACGTGATCAATAAAAGGGACGCCCCGAACCTAGTGCTGGGTACCTGCGACGCCGTCGAAGAAACGGTCTGGAGAACACCCGAGGAGTGGCAGCCCCATGGGGAACGTGAAACGCCCCAGGGGTGGCAGACCCATGGGGAACGAAAGACCCATGGGGAACGGAAAACGCCCGAGGAGTTTTCCAGGGTACCGCGCAACGCTGAATGGAAAAGCGTATACAGGATGTCCGACGAGTCCTTCGTCAAGGTGCTCGTGGTGGCTGATAAGAGTATGGTCAAGTACCATTTGAACGATGATGATCTGACGCACTATATTCTGACGTTGATGTCCCATGTATGTACGAAATTCATAGCTACTTTTATCTTTTTATTACTCCAGAGATGAACGCCCATATATAGCACTCGACGTTCTGGGGCCGTCCATTTTAGGACAGATTTAGGTCTGAACGTCTGAGACCTATTCAAGACGTACTGAAAACGTCTATTTTTAGACGTACTGGGTGTATGAATTCCCATTCGCATATTTAGAGAATATTCCACAGATATTCCGGAATATTCCAGATTATTTCTAGAATATTCCAATATTCCAAAAGGAATATGATAGGGAGATTCATGGAATATCTGGTGCTGTCTGGGTGTATATTGAAAACGGAAGCCCGGAGAAAAAATTCGTGAAGGAAGGATATTTTTTTATGAGGAATCAACAGTTTTCCGTTGTGACACTTATTTGTTAGCACCATGTATGTTCTATATAATACAGGGTGGGCCACCAGTAACGCCTCGGTCTCTAGAAGGCTAACCACTTATCTTCTTGGAATTCTTCCTCTCTAGGAAGTTGCATGTCAACATAGGCTACCATTTGAAATTATCTTGAAACATACAGGATGTCTCCAAGAATCACAAAACACTGAAGTTGAACTTTTTTCAATCGAACACGCTATATATTATTTCATTTTGAGATTCTCCCTGGTGAGCTGATTTCAACAATCCATCATACTTGGGGTCTAGCAGTTATAATTACTGAGATATAGGGTGTGAGAAATCGAGATTTTCCAAGTTCAAGAATTTTTTGTGTCTAAACCATTCATAATTGGTCAAAACGGTTCACATGTCCCTATCTCAACTTTTGATCAACTATCTACTGACATTTATTTGAAACAAATACAGGGTGGTGCAGAATTCAGAATCTTGATCACCCGGTATATGTCCCAATGAAATATCAGTAGATAATTGATCAAAAGTTGAGATAGGGACATGTAAGCCGTTTTGACCAATTATGAATAGTTTCGACACAAAAAATTCTTGAACTTGGAAAATCTCGATTTTTCACACCCTATATTTCAGTAATTATAACTGCTAGCCCCAAGTATGATGGGTCGTTGAAATCAGCTCATCAGGGAGAATCTCAAAATGAAATAATATATAGGGTGTTCGATAGAAAAAAGTTTAACTTCAGTGTTTTAAGGTTTTTGGGGACACCCTGTATGTTTCGAAATAATTTTGAATGGTAGCCTATGGTGACATGCAACTTCCTAGGGAGGAAGAATTCCAAGAAGATGAGTGGTTAGCCTTCTAGAGACCGAGGCGTTACTGGTGGCCCACCCTGTATGTTGACCTGACGTTCTCAGTACGTTTTGGGGACGTACTAGTGCTATATATGGACGTAAATAGTCATTGCAACCGAGCTTCATTCACTTTGCTTTGCAGGTTTCTTTTTTGTTCAAAGACGAATCGATAGGCAACCCTATATCCGTGTCGGTGGTGCAGATCAGAGTGTTGAGTCACGACGATTTTTCCAACACGAATTCATCAGGTGAGCGCCCGAAACTCACGTATTCTCTCATCACTCACTCCTAAGGCACCTCGTATGCTCTTTACAGGTATGCTGCTCAAATTCTGCAACTGGACGAAGCACAACATCCGCGATAGGGCGCACAATGTCGCTGTTCTGCTGACCAGGTAAGGTATCGCGTACATGGCCGATAGGAGGGGCCCCAAGACGGACCCTTGAGGAACTTCGGTATAATTTGTGGGTGGGGCGTTGTTTTAGGGACAACATTTGCCGAAACGAGTCTGTTCAACAGCAATGCACCACCCTCGGAGTTGCCGAGGTCGATTCCATGTGTCAGTCGGGGTGTGCGATCGTCAAGGACAAAGGGCTGGCTTCTTCGTATACTATAGCTCACGAACTGGGGCATATTTTGAGGTGATTTCACGGTTTTGTCATTGAATTTCTGTTTGGATATATCTTTTTTTGTTTTAGTATGCCTCATGATGAAGATAAAAAATGCAAGCAGCTCAACAGAGGCATCAGTATAACGAATATAATGAGCAAAGTGATTGAGAAAGATACGAAACCGTTCACATGGTCTCCTTGTTCGAAATATTTTGTAACTGAATTTTTGGAGTGAGTACATTTTTTGTATAGCTATAAAATGATCAGTTGAATGTCGAATTACATCGAAATTAGTGTATGATAAAATGTTGAAAAAATATATCCCGAATTCCACAAAATTATGAATATTATGTTTCAAATTTCACACTCGTGATTTTATACAAGGTGTATTGAAGAGAGACAAAATCTTCGTTGAAAAAAAAAACAGTGGGAACTCGATACCTACCTTCATATATAACCGGAATTTTCTATCAATTTTGGCCATGTCTTCAATGTCTCATAACTTCCCAACCATCAACTTATACAGTGTGTCCCACTTACCATGCTCACCATGGGTATCTTTTTAACGGTGAGAGATACGAGACAGATTTTGATCATTTTCATGACTCCTCCGTAACTTCTTTATTTATGAAAATATTCAAATAGGAATTTCACATTCTCATGGCAGTTTTTCAAAGTGATTTCGAAAAAAATATGAAATTTATACCAACTCTTCTAGAATTTGAGATATCAGCACTAACTTTAGTTTTTCAAATGTAGGTCATAGCTCACTATGACTTAGTTATAAACAACTTTTTTTTCTCTTTCAGATGATATGTCACAGTAATAGTTTTGTGTTGAGAACAACGGAGTCATCGTCATTTATACAAAAACAAAAAATTATTTGGAAGCCGCCATCTTTAATTTATAAATTTTAACAAAAAAATCATGATCTCCGACCTCAAAAACCCCCACTTACCAATTTTTGAATGGAATCGGACCAGATCTTGTCCGCCATCTTGGAGCAGCCATTTTTTTTAATTTCAACAAAAATTCCATAATTCCGATTAACTTGAAATTTGGCAGGTGTTCATGATTTCGGTGACAATACATTATGGAATTTTTGTTGAAATTAAAAAAAAAATGTCTGCTTCAAGATGGCGGACAAGATTTGGTCCGATTCCATTCAAAATTGGTAAGTGGGGGTTCTTGAAGTCGGAGATTATGATTTTCTTGTTGAAATTTATAAATTCAAGATGGCGGCTTCCAGATAATTTTTTGTTTTTGTATAAATGACGATAACCCCGTTGTTATCAACACAAAACTATTACTGTGACACATCATCTGAAAGATAAAAAAAAGTTATTTGTAACTAAGTCATAGTGAGCTATGACCTATATTTGAAAAACTAAAGTTAGTGCTGATATCTCAAATTCTAGAAGAGTTGGTATAAATTTCATATTTTTCTCGAAATCACTTTGAAAAACTGCCATGAGAATGTGAAATTCCTATTTGAATATTTTCATAAATAAAGAAGTTACGGAGGAGACATGAAAATGATCAAAATCTGTTTTTTGCGTATAAAACAAAAACGAATAGATTTTATCGAAATATTTTTTCACATTATAGTTGGCCTTGACAAACTCCACATTTGGTGTAATTTAACCGACCTCGTATCTCTCACCGTTAAAAAGATACCTATGGTGAGCATGGTAAGTGGGACACACTGTATGCTTTTGTCGAAATTGGTACACTTACTCAATCTATCCTATTGAATCAACTGAGGCATCAACAAAAGAACAAATCCAGGCCCGGCTTCACTTAAAATTCACATATTATTAATAAATTTTTTGCCATATCTGGAAAAAGCACCAAAATATTCATTCAACGATGTACTTTTTATACGTGCATAAAAGATTTTTTATACCCGTATCATGTCCCATAGATCTGAATGTGTGTATTTAGATCTATGCATATCCTGAAAAATTTATTTTTGCTCATTTTCAATGCTAACAAAAATAATTATTACAACAATAATAAACCCTATAGAAGCTCGAGCTTAGTAGAGAAATTTTCGTATCTCTTTTACGTTGAAATTACAAAACACGAACGTCATACATCCAGTCTTCAACGTCGACATTGTTTGAAAGCAAGAAATTGTAGCACGCGCCATAAACATTCCATTCATGGACAGAAAGAAGGCCGATGACACAAAACAAAGGAAGAGCATTGCCGCGCCACCTGTTGCCCGGCTTTCCGACCTCCCTAAAAGGAAGTTTTAGTGTCGGCCTGATTTTTTGCTACTTTTATCATACTGTTCACATTTTCCGAACCATGTCAATCGCATTGGCGGAAAATCCATGCAGTAGCCGTTAAAAAAATACCAGGTTTTGCGGACATTTTTATTTAATTGCACACCTCGTTATGTTTATTGTGATTTCTAATGATAGGTTATGCAAGAGATGGCATTGATAGATAATTATATAGTTATCTCGAGCCGGATTGTATAATAAAGATAATAAATTCTTGGAATGGATTGAAAACATTGGTCTGATTCGGATTAACCATGTTAATGTGATTCAATCCTTATTGACCAGACTCCTTTATTGGCCATAAATTCTGAATGAAATTTACACAATGACAAAAATGCTCGCAGTCATATCACAGTATTTTTATATATACACTGCGAAAAATAAAAACGTCATGAGTGAAATATAACGATAGCGCATCTTGGGAACAAGTTAGGTACAAGGTGATTCACCATAAATGTCCCCCCCTCTAGCTCACTTATTTTTGAACCGTTTTGAAAATTTGAAAGATAATCTAAAATGATTTTTCTGGAATTTTTTTCCCGTTGCATCAGAAAATACAGGGTGCTTGGAACAAACGATCTACAGAGTACTAATTGATTTTTCAAAATGGAACACCCTGTATTTTATTGTATTTTTAGATTCTTCTTAAAGAGCTGATTTCATCAATGCATCACACTTGGGGTTTAGCGGGAATGATTACAGAGATATAGGGTGTTCAAAATCGAGATTTTTCAACTTTAGGATTTTTTTGTGCCGAAACTATTCATTATTGGTCAAAACGGCTTCTATGTTCCCATCCCAACTTTAGATTTACTATCTAGTGAAATTTAATTGGAACATTTACAGGGTGGTTCAAGATTCAGAATTCTGGTCACCCTGTATCTGTTCCAATTATTAAATGTCAGTAGATAGTAAATCAAAAGTTAAGATACGGAGATGAAAACCGCGTGACCGATAATGAATAGTTTCGTCACAAAAAAAATCCTAAAGTTGAAAAATCTCGATTTTGAACACCCTATATTATCTCTGTAATCATTCCCGCTAGACCCCAAGTGTGATACATTGATCAAATCAGCTCTTCAGGGAAAATCTAAAAATACAATGAAAAATAGGGTGTTCCATTTAAAAAAATCAAATAGTACCTTGTAGATCGTTTGTTCCGAGCACCCTGTATTTTCTAATGTAGCAGAAAAAAACTTTATCGAAAATCATTCAAGATGATATATCAAATTTTAAAATCGGTTCAAAAATAACTGAGCTAGAGGGGGGGACCTTTATGGTGAATCACCCTGTACCATAGGTAAAAATTAAATAATATGCACACCATAGTTTCACGAACTATAAAATATGTTTCCGATCTAATGACTTGTGAACTTATGTTCAGATAATGTTTCTCTGTAAAATTGTGTTTTTTATTTTTTATTTTGTGAATGATTATAAAACTATTTTGTTTTTTAACAAACTGCAAATTTTTATGTTCAACTCTATTTTAGATTGCAATATTTTATATTTTATACATGCAGTGTGAACTTGTTTCAGATTGTGTGATTCTGTGTATTTGTGTTTTGATTTTAAATTTTTTCATATTTTTTTAAGAGTTTCACAGACTATATTTTGTTTCAAGCTTTGTCAATAAGAAATTATTTTTCTTCGACGATAAAGTATAATTTTCTACTCACATAACTAAAATGGCATTTAGCGTACGGATATGTATCACGCTAAATGATCGATTATTCACGAATTGTCGATCGGTTATTTATTCAAAATATTAAACATGTTACCATGGCAACACGATTTCTTAAACACATTACCATGGCAACACAGTTCATTAAACACAGCTTCAGTAATATGAGACATGTCTGGTCTGTCAATTGTATTAACTCAATTAACTGTCAACTGTTATTTTCAAATGTTGTATCAGAATTATTCAAACAATATTCGTTTGAATCAGAATTCCTCAGTAAAAATATATGCGAAATGTAGACGAAAGTGAAATCGAAGAGAATGTTCTGGTAGTTGCATATCTCCAAGAAGTGTAAAAATGAAGCATCGTTTATTAAACACTCGCTCCGCTCTGCTCCGCTCGTGCCTGAAATACTCGTTACTAAAAGGACGTTTATAACACTTGTTACATAATATACTATTATCTATCTATCTATCTATCTATCTATCTATCTATCTATCTATCTATCTATCTATCTATCTATCTATCTATCTATCTATCTATCTATCTATCTATCTATCTATCTATCTATCTATCTATCTTTACCTCCAGGGTTGGTAATCTGACAGATCTTGCATGCAACCAATTCTTAGACAATGTGCACTGAATTCCGAATTTTTTCCAGTTCGGACAGAGCTACTTGCGTAAAAAGACCACCCATCAATAACTACATCATTAACACTTACACGGAACTGCTGCCAGGAGACAAATTCGATTTGGACGCCCAATGTGAACTCGAGTTCGGTCCTGGATGCAAAGTTTGCTTGACAGGTGTGAGTACAATTTCAGCATCATTCATTATCTAAATAATTTGTACCTAGGCAAATTTTTTGTGAACATCATACCCCTGTGAACGTGAACACCCTGTTCAAAATTGTTCACCAAAGCCTTTGAAAGATTAACAACGTGAACTAGATCTCATAACTAAGACATCTAGGATGAACAGAGTTGTCCCAATAGTCAGCAGGATAGTATATATAATCAAGGGCAGGATCGAGACGATACTGTTTCGGCCAAACAAGCCTCATCAGCCGCTCTCGGTCTGCTGACAACTGAAACAACACTCTTGTGGCATAGTTCTGGGGTAGGATCATGAAGATCGCGACATACACTGAATGACTCTGCCATATATAGTCTATAGTGGAAATCTGTTCATCTTAGATCTCTTAGTTATGAGATCTAGTTCTTTGAATGGGACTTGTGGATCATTCCTCTCGAGTAGTCAAGTAGTGCCATCTGTCATCAGAGTGGTTAACTTGTAGTACCACTTTGCAGCGTAGGGATCTACACGTGTTGACCATAGATGGCAGCATCATACAGTGTATGTCGCGATCGCATTGGTCCTACCTTACCACTACTACCCTGCGGATTAACACCCTGCCTAAAAATTTTTCAAATAGCTTCAAAATACATATTTTTTTTGACAATGAAAAGAATTATTGTTGAAATATCTAAAGAGAACAACTTCTTTCCTGACTAATACCGCAGAATATTGAATTATATGTCGAATATTAGAACCAAGCTAATATATGAAGAAGTAACTCAGCAGATATAAATCATTATTCTGTGGTATCAGACAGGAAAGTAGTTCTTTTCTGTAAGTCATCTCAACAATAATTCTTCTTACAATATCGACACATCCAACTTCAAAATACTGTCAAATAAATCTGCAAAATGAAACGAATATTATCTGATATTGCCCCTCCAAATTTTGGCTGATCACAATTTCATTTGAACTCCCAGTATATGATTGTCACCTGTCGTACCACACTCTGTATGACAATAATTTTTCGATAATCATCCTTTTTCAGATACCATGCGAGCATTTGTACTGCACCACAAACAATACAGAATTCCCATGTACCTCGACTTTCTCTCCTTGGGCTGATGGAACAAAATGTGGAAATGACAGGTAAAATTCGACTAGTAGTATTTCATACCTCCTAGAGTGATCATCAGATAACTTTGCATTTTGCATTTTCCATAACTAAATAACTGAATGCGAACAATTTGGGCGAGAGTAGGTATAGGGAGACTCGAGCCAGACGTGACGACGCACTCTTTGAAGGTCACCTCACGAGATAAAGTAATGAAGTTTAGCCTTTGGGGAGTAAAACATACAGAGAGTACTTATCTCAGGGCTGTTGTAGACCTTCTCTAGATTTATGTAGAAAATGATCAGGCCTGTCATTCTGCTGATATGGAACAATTTTCATCCTGAATAATTTCGGACATAATGATTTCTTGTGCTGATCCTTACCTCCATGTTTTTCAGAGTGTGTTTCAATGGTGAATGCAGACTAGAGCAGGACTATATTCCAGTAGATGGTGGTTGGGGACCATGGCACGGGTAAGTTTTTCAAAATTCATCAAAATGTTGTCATTAACCACATGAGATTGAAAAGTATCAAATTTTCCCAAATAACTGAAAAATATCTCACAAAATGTCAACCTAAGTCCAACATAAGCTTGTCAGGAGTAACCATACCTTTGAAGACATCCATTTCAATGCTTGGTATTACTATCTACAAAAACTTTCTTGGGAAAATCACGTGAGATCAATTGCTAAAAGGGCATCCCAAAAACTTGGTTTTCTGTTTCGGGCCAGGAGCTATTTCACTTTCAGTCAGCTGTTTATGATCTATAAGGCACAGATCCGACCTGTCCTGGAATACTGTTTCCATATTTGAAGGGCAGCACCCAAACATACCCTGAAACTGTTGGATTCTGTCTCTGTCCAAAAAAGGGCAATTCGTCTCGTGGGTGATGCCTCGCTCACAAACTCACTCACTTCTGTGGAACACCGTAGAAAAGTTGGCGATCTGGCTCTATTTTTCAGATATTTTCATGGACGATGCTCTTCTGAAATATCAACGATTGTTTCTTCCTTGGCAGTCCCCACGAGATTAACCCGTCGAGTTGAGGCTTCGCACCCCTTCGTGGTCACTTTGGAGACCTGGATCACGTGAGATCAATTGCTCAAAGTGCTCTGGAACACCAAGGGAGGGGCTCCCCGAGGCATATAACCTCCAGAAATTTAAGAAGAACACCAATTCCTACCTTATTTCCCACGATGTTCTCTGAACATTACAGGATATCCCTTTTCATGGGAACCAGAACATAAAAAACTTCCCATGATAAACCGGTACCTAATCTAAATAAAATGGAAGTTTCCCAATTTCAGCGGCTGTCAAGTTTTTGTTGAAAGACCCTGTATATCCAAGATTATTTCTAAACAAGACTATACTTCGTATTTGACACTGAATCTACATAATTTCTTTCAATTTCATTTTATATTTTTCTTGTCAGATACGGGTCGTGTAGTCGAACATGTGGAGGGGGTATAAAGGTGTCTCAAAGGTACTGTGACAGTCCAAAACCTATGAACGGGGGCTCTTACTGCATCGGACAGAATCTCAGATACGAGTCGTGTAATACGGAAGATTGTGATGCTGGAGCATTAGAATACAGGTAATTCTGGAATGAACTAGTATGACACCCAATTTTTTCAAATAACTTCAAGTTAACTTATTCCTCTACATCTAGAACTTATGTGAATAATTGTTATAAGAGATTTCCCATGAAACAAATATCATGCAACTCGCAAGATAATATTGGTTCGCAAAACATAGGTTGACTAAGTTCATACCACAGATTGGCGAAACATCAAATTGAAATTCATTTATATCTGTAATTTCTTTATATTATGTTTCAATCGAGGTTTTAGTAGTAATAATCAAGTATAATGTGCGGAAATTACAACAACAACAAAATGTTGCAGGGCGAAGCAGTGTGAGGAATTCAACGGAAATAACAAGGATTTTCCAAATCTCCCCTACGGTGTCCAGTGGTACCCAGAATATGATTTAGGTCAGTAACATCGAAATATTTGTAAACTTCACAATGTTCTAGATCATTCATGATTTGTCGAAACTGTCGAGCTTAAATGTCTCTAGCTAGTAAGTCAGCTTGAAAGATGGTCGAAGTGTTTCCTTGGTCCTGACAATAGTGACACAGTGTCCAGCGGTCTCTATCGCAACTCTGTCAGTTGAATTGTAGCTAGAACTTGAAATGAATTTCTCCTTCTTCATTCCATCTGTGGTTGCTGTTGCCTCATGTTGGTCTCGTGTCCCTCTTCCTCTTACGAGTGGTCCTCGGATACTTGGGTTGAAATAAATTGGGGTTAATCAAATGTATAGTTATATTTTTGAATTCACTTCCTAAACATACCTTGTATATCTTCTTTCTTCTGAATGTTGAATCATATTTTCGACATAGGGAAAACTATAACCATCAGGTTGACTACTAGGTTGACTATGTTCCCTTAACCTGGATTCAACCGAATGACATAACCCTTTTAGACTTGGGCGTAACAGCAAAGCCGTTTGGGGCTTTGGAATAAATTTGTTTCCATTGCTAGCCCTCAAACCCACCGTTTCTTCCAAAGACATTTAAACACGAGAGACAACATGTTTCATTGATAAAACGCTCGAAGGTTTATAATATGATTTATAATACAGTTTGATTATTGTTACGTGTTAATAATTCAATCAATAGTAGATTGTTTTATTAGGATCAAAAGTGACACTTTGTTTGACAAGCGAATTTTGCATTTGCGAGGCGGAGCGTTTAGCGAAGCCGAGCGAAAGCAAAATTTGCGAGTCGAACAAAGTCACTTTTGATCCGAATGAAACATGCTATTTTTTCTGCAACCGAAACAATTAACTCAAATAAACATGTGAAGTAACCACCAATGCCGTGCCATATGTATGCAATGCAACAAATATTGACAAATAATCCGTGTAGTGAGAACATTCTACCTGCATCAACAGCAGGTTCATTCAATTTTCAAGGATGTTCGAATGGTAGTTTCAATATAAGTACAATCACAGAGTGACATATTTGTTTATGGACCAGGTGCTCTAATAGCAAATACCGTTCCAGTGCCAGCTATAGGAACAAGACGTGGAAAATGTTAGGTTAGAGCATATCAACAATAATAATGGCGATTATTTACTCCTCTCTATAATACAATGTTTTTCGCTTAATAATCAAATGAAGCTAAACAATATCGTTGTTTGAGACAAAAAACTATTGCTTGCCGTGATTATTCAAAAACAAGTTATCCATCCCGAGAATAACGAATGAAATACAAATCAAGCAAGTATTTGAATCTTGAAGGCTTCCCTGATCAAACAAAAATACTTAGCTGAGATGTTTATAATTCCAATACTAAACTATAATAAGGTGTATTTATATCTCCAGCATGGGTATGAAATTCCAAATCTGCTGAAATCGGAAACAAATCAGGTATGCGTCTCAACTCAAATAACCAACCGTTACAATGATGTTCATTCTTGATGACGTCCAGTATTTCCTTTTTAGTTCCTAGGAGCTAAAGTTCAACTTTAGCTCCTAGGAGCCTAGCAACCTACCTATTTTTGTGTCAGTAATAGAAACGTCAATTTAAGAGCTGATTTTGGTATCAAAATGGACGACTTTTGTGTCGGTTGCAGAAAAATGCATATTTCCATGAAGTATTCAAAATATTGTGTAAAATGAAGAAAAAGAGATGGAAAAGGAGGATCGAATGATACATGATCGGGCAGAAACGTACTGTTTCGCTACTGCTGACAATTGGGGCAACACTGTTCATCTTAGTTATGAAATCTAGCTCATTGAATAGGACTCAAGTCAAGTAGTCAGGTAGTGCTATCTGTCAGCGGAGTGTTTTACTTGTAGTACCACTTCGTAACGTATAGACGTAGACTACAGCGACCTACTGAGTATGGCGTAACCTACTTTAGAACTATGCTACTAGATGGCGGTAAATGCTTATAGGTCTCTCGTGTTTAAACGTCTGTGGTTACTTCCTTTTCAGACCGATCCGAAGACCATTGCAGGTTGTACTGCCTGCCGAACAGGACGAAGCCGAGCTACCGGCTCAAGGACAAAGTGTCGGACGGCACCAAGTGCGGCCCTTCGGGGTACGGCATTTGCGTTAGCGGCGTTTGCAAGCCGGGCGGCTGCGACAACGTGCTCGATTCCCAGGTGGTGTTAGGTAAGGTGTGGGCGCGTCGGTATCACTGACCTAAAATCAACGAACGGAAGGAAAATAATGTGCGAAATGATTTTTTTTCTACAAGCGTGCATGATTCACCCTATACCCGCACGTGATTCAGTTTGGGAAGTGTCATTTTCGCGCAGTAGTGCGGGAAAAGTTTTCCCACACTAGTGCGGGAGAAACATTTATATAATATTCTCACAAAATATTAGTGGTGGGTGATACAATATGAACATTATAGGTTTCTTGTTGCAGTATTTAGTAAGTTTGTACAAAATCATCCATCAAATTGCACTATTTATTGTGAAAATGAAGAGATTGAAAAATAATAATTGATTGTTATATAAATCCCCCTACAGCCTTTACTTGATCTTATGTGGGAAATAAATGTCATGTCAATCAAAACACAAATCAGTAAGTATCATTCTGTCATTTTCGATTCAGTGGAATTGCGATGAAAAACTTCCAGAGCTACAGATGCGATACAGATGAGTTATTGCTAACGAAGTCTTGAGAAAGTTATGAATATGAAAGTTATGTATTGAAAAAAGTTTGGAGAAGAGAAATAAAGGTATATAGGAGAAATATCAAATTGACACTGACAAGCTAGTGAATTTCTCTTTTAGGCTCTCTGATAGGAAAATTATTTAAACGCAGTGACATTTTGGGGCAAATCATCTGATTTGTCCTTACTACACGTATATTGAAATAATATTCATATTTTTATTTTATAGAAACGAGGAGAGAAAATCCCAAAAAATTTGGAATAATGAATACCACCTCCTTGATTAACCTACACACAGTATCGTGAAATATCTTATTTTAATTGTTTCTAAGTTATTTCAAACAAGCCCAATTGTGCCAAATCCACCTGCAAAAACTATTCGACAGTGATGTAAAAAGTTCCATAAAAAATATAATAGTATGTATTTCTATCAAACATGATCTCAATATTTCCTTTGGATCCAAATATTGATTGAAAATGCAGCACTCAGTACAACAAAATTATCTATTTAATATGTCAACAAGCAAATGTTTTCATGGATAATTCTGGTAATACATCTGATCTCGCATTTTCACATTCTTCAGAATTAATCATTATGAAATTATCAAGTCTAACAATATTTATATCTATCTATCGACATCTCAATCATTATAACAGATAACAGGGTTGCAGAATGGCTGGCCATTTGACAAACTTTCATTATTTTTCGTTTCAAATTAATGATACTTATTCAAATCTTACTGCCCGCGTGATGTCAGAAGGGTGATAAAGATAAAAAACGACCTGCGCAATGACATACCGTGTCTGTGTGTATTTGTGTTTCAAACTGTCCAAGACCTACCCAGTTCGATATTAGCACTGCGCATACTCGAAACCAACTGTTCCAAACCGATCACGTGGTATGTGCGAGTATCCTTCCATTTGTTGATTGTTGATTATGGGTCAGTGATCTGTATCGTGACGTGGGAAGGGTTTCGGAACACATACAGGCGAGTAGGGACCATAGGAATCATTTAGAACCAGTGAACTCTTTATTAGGGAAAGGGACTCTGGGAACAACAGTTTGACAACTCAATAAAGATTCATTTTTTAGTAAGAACCACCGATGAATAGCGAATTTCGAGCTCTACACTGCTAGAGCATTGTGACATCTATAGATCCAATAGCTGCTGCGTGACAACGCTGGTCCTGCTATTGCGCTAGAGTAGAAGTAGGTGGTAGATCAGAGCAAGAAGGGAACTTTTATAATATGAAAAGTCATATACATAGTCATGGTGAAAATATATTGTATTGTACATACATAGTCACCTTATTTTTGTTCGTACACAATTTGAAATTTTTTGAGTTTTTACGTTATTGCTGGGACATCAGTAAATGAAATATAGAGTAGTCGCAACGATTTTTTGAGTTGTATCGTTATCAGTATGAATATTCAGATTTATCACAATAATGCATGCAGCTAATGAAATGGAGTAGGCAAAACGCGTCTTCACTATCCAAAACTTCCAAAAATATTGAGAAAATCAAAATAATATTGTTCGTTCATTCAGGTTTTCCAGTTATTTTATTCTGGTTCCCACTCGCCTGTAATGGGTTCTAAACACTTCTTGACGTCTGGTTGGTCGGTATATTGTCGTGCCAAGCTAAAAGATCTGCAATTAACCTATTAATGATGATGAAGATGAACCATTTCAGTAGAGTAGAGCCAGAAGATTACACTCATTCACATGTATACTAATACTAATTAATCGTCAGATGTACAATTTTTGTTCAGCATGGCAGTATAACCAGGCAGTTACGATACTGGTGTCCATACCACTACTACCCCATCATAACAACATTGACCGTACTCATGGAATGGTATTTTAGGCATGTGTTATTCTATTTTTCGATAATAATCCCACAAGATCTAACCAAGTCTAACAACATCGCACATACATTTCATCAGCACCAACACCAATCGAAACGTAGTAGAAGTGTCACCTCATCTCTATGAAGAATGCAACCATTTTATTTTTGTTAGATTGAGTATTCAACCTCTTAGATGTAATAAAATATACAGTGTTGAAATAATTGACTTAGTATAGGAGAAGACGAGCTATTATGATCGTTTCTCTCAATACGTTTTCGCAACATACATGATTCAAGTATTTTCCGGAAATTTTCTACCTTACAATGAAAGTTTCCGGTTGTGGGGTCTGTGCTTCTTTTATGGCACAGCTGGAAAAAACACCAAAACACTCGAAAATGTCCACATAACCAAATGAGTAATACTTACCTAATATTTTGGTGGGCATGATGCCACTTTTAATCACGTGACAAGCGCTTCCTTCCCTATGCTAGGTCATAGATATGCAGCACCAAAGAGAAATTTCCATCTGTTGTCATAACCTCATTGGCTGGATGAATGTATACTGGTTGTATCATTTGAAACGCAACACCATTATGTAACTCTGGGGGAAATTGTTGATAAATCACAGGATCTCATTAGGAACTGTCATCTGTTAAGGTAGCAATCAACCGAATTTAAAATAGTTGTTCTGCAAGAGAAGGATTGGTCAGTTCATTTATGTCTTTAAAAATGTTCAAAGCAATCTGACAAATTAAAGAAGACCCGGCTCACAGGCTTCCTGAATCAGGTTCAGGACATCTTCATGTAAGGAAAGTGCTCTGTTACAAACGTACAGATTCTTTTGATATTTTTCATTTAGATCATTACAATTGACTGTCGTGAATACATAGAAGAACGAACAATTCAACTAATAAAGCACTTTCCCCTGATTTTTGGTTATTCAAACCACTTTCGAATCGTTTTGTCCTAGCTGTTCGAAAATTTTAGTCCAAGCAGATTTTGGCTATGGTTCGAAATCAATTGTCAGTACTGAAACTGCTGATTGACCATTTCGAAATCAATAAAATTTGTTCCGAATTTCAGCCAAGTAATAGGTCGCGTGCACGATGACCGACCCTAAAGATAAAATATTGGAACACAACCTCACTCTTCTGTGAATTATTGAAACACCACCTCACTTTTTCATTTGGTTACAGAAGAATAAAAGGATTGAAATAGTTTTCCACAATATTATGGCAAACGAATCGTTTTTTTGGCGCTACTCATTAATTCAAGCATGCCTTCGCATTGTGCTGTTGTACAATGCACAAAAAATGCAGCGAGAGACGAAGGAATATGATTTTTTTGGTAAATAGTTATCTCACATAGTTACGAATATGAAATGTTGTTATTCCTTATTAAAATTCCTTCTGCCACTTCTGCAATACAAGCTATAATACTGCTAATAGATTGAAAATGTCTACAACACACACGATCATATATCGTCAGCATGTCAGACCAGTCCTCCCGTTTGATATCTTACTTTCCTCATTCATTAATCCAATCTTCTTGCATTTTTTTAGAAATTTCATATGTATTTCCATTAGCTCCTATTACAGAAGGAATTCCGATGAGGAATCAGAGAAATTACCAAATTTCAAAAATGAAAACTATATGTGAGTGACCATTCGGTACTTACTTTTGAATCATAATGTTCCAACAGAATTCCTTCGTCTTCTGCTGCAGTTCTTGTGCATTGTACAACAGCACAATGTGATGGCATGAGCGAATTAAAGAATAGCCAAAAAATACGATTCCTATGCCAAAGTAATAGTGAAAAACTATTTCAATCACTTGAAAACAAATAAGAAAAGTGAGGTTGTGTTTCAATGTTGTTCCTCCAGGGTCGGTGATCTGACAGTTCTTGCACACAACCCATTTCACTGTAGATACTGAACTATTTTAGCTTGAATTGCTCTAGCAACACAAACGAACACACTCAGCAGTCACGTGTAGATATTTCTCTCAAGAGTTAAGCCAGGTATTACGTTTCAGATGCCACATTCTGTATTCATATCACGATTATTATGGTTTTTGTGTCTGGTGGTGACACTGACAGCTTCTGTTTTCCAGACGATTGCGGTATCTGCGGGGGAGACAACAGTCGCTGTCAGGAGATAAGCGGCAACTACAACAAGCCGGCAGACACATCGGGCTACAATCGGGTGGTTAGGATACCGAAGGGCAGCTCCAATCTCAACATCACCCAGGATTCCCATCCTTACGTCGACGAGAATTATCTTGGTGAGTAGTCCAAAGTTTCGTTGGATAGGAACAGCGCCATCTACTATAAGGTAATTCAACTAGATGGTTCTGTTCACTCATTGTCGTTCTAAATGGAAACCTAGTTAGTAGGCGAGAGGTATGATATAAAGGCATTTCCGGAAACTTACCCCAGCTCACCAACCCCATAAAAAATCAAAATAGACCACGTGACGGATCACTCAGATCACCTACCCAGGTAATAAAGTTCATGAACATATTGTTTTTTTTTTGACGTTCCGTGGGTCTAAATCTTTTGCTGAGTCATTCGGGTTTATCTGAAAACACTGAATATAAACTTGTCTCGTTCGGAGATAATACATTTATTTCACCAGAAGATAACATCAATTATACTACCTTCTCCTCCATCTATCATTCATAATCATCAAAACGAATTGTTGAAGGTTAATGTTGTTATTGTTTGGAAGATTGTAATTTTCCTTCCAAGATAACATATCAACATAACCAAATTTTCGCCTTTGGTAATGCGCATGCGTTGTCTTAGTAGACTCTGATGGCCCTGCTGTCGAGTAAGGTTACTATACAAACAAGCCTGAGTTAGTGATCGAGTAGGCAAGACCGAAAAAGAGTCTTCTCAGACAAATACAAATTGTGATTTCAATTCCAAATATCAAGTGGGTAGTTGGTTTGATTTTGGTGTTCTAATGATATGTGAATTCTTCATCACTTCTTTCTCATCGATGACGTGAATTTGAGCGAGAGTAAGAGTTTCTTCTTGAGCCACACACAATTGATATTCCGGAATAAATATAGTAATTATTTTTTGACAACGTGAAAGTAAATTAGTAGTTCCTACCTTTTTATTCTTAGCTTGTATGTTATCATTTCGATAAAGTGGGAACAGTTATGTTTAATTACAGCACTGATGAGTTTTCAGTTCCTACTCAAATTCAAATAACATCAATGAATCGAAAAATTTAAGAGGTTCTTCTTCATGCATGTTGAGAATAAAAATACAAGAACTGCTAATTCACTTTTATAGTGTCAATGAGATTATGTTTATTCCGAGAATATCAATTCATTATTATAAAATTAATAATACTATGGCTTAAGAAGAAATTACCACTTGGTGTTGTTGGGAGTTATTGCCTCATTGTTGAGAAAGAAGTAGTGTTGAAGAATTCACATACCTCGACCACTTGTAGAAATGCAAAATGGAACACCAAATTCAAACAAACAACAAACGAACAACTAACTTGAAATTAGACAATCAAATCAACATTGTAATTTGTCGGAGGTGACGTTTTAAAATCTTTTTGGGCCAACGAACAGATAATATTATAGCTCTCAAGTCTCGTCTACTAACCATATACATATTGATGAACAATTTGGATAATCTCTATCTGTTTCCATAGCTCAAAAGGAAGCCGTTTCTTGAAGACAAATTACTATCCATAAGCATAAGGTGATATACTTCGCATGCTCAAATGCTCAAGTTCAAATTATAGACACATCATTATGACATCTAACCTATTCATCTTTGAAATGCCATTTATTGATATTTATTCACGAAGATCTAAAATACCAAATGATATCCTTTTCCAGTTTTCTGTTTCAGTATACTATAAAATATCTATGTTCATTTTATTGCTTTGCAAGACGATTCCATTGAAAATGCTGCAATAAGAGTGATTATTTCTTTGTTAATACTAGCCATCATTGAGTATGGTTATCAGGTTGGTTATCATTAAAAGGGATGTAATTTAGATTTAGAATATAATGTGAAAATTCATAATAACCATCAAACATCTGCTATTTTGTCTCTGTGACTTACGTAAAAAGAACAACAGAATGTCATGACCTTATGGAACGATAAAACACATACTCCTTCGATTCAAAAGCTGCTAAACGCTATTGTTTATGATGGCGCATGTCTGTGGTGATTACTTTGCCACCAAATCCTTATGGATAATCATTTGTTTCATATTTTTAGCCTCAATCTGGCACCCGTTGTTATCCATATTGTTAATTAATACGTATATGCTACTAACTAGGTAAAAAGATCATCAAGATTGATGAAGGAACAAAGGTTCCACAGGGATTGTGAGTCCTTGAGGTGCACACAATGTAGAATGTCGAATAACAAACACATATCCGTCGTTTTCTTCGCAGTTCTGATTGATGGGGAAACCGGCGATCCTCTACTCAACGGCAACTATATGGCCAACACGGACGGCCTCGACGTGAAATTCGGCAACGTCGACATCAAGTACAGCGGTGCAAGCGCCACCGTCGAATGGATAACCAGTCCGAAGAACAGGAAACTGCCTAGAGATTTGGTCATCAGCGTTCTATCGGTGGGGAAATTGTCTGCGCCAAACATTCGGTACAGATACGTCATTGATATCAAGGAGGCGCCTAGGTATGTGTGTTTTTTTCAAAGAATGACAGTCGCCAATGAAATGCGTATTTGGATAAAAACTAAATGAATTTGCTCAGTAGTCCAACAGAACTGTAGACAAACGCAGATTCATTCCGAAAGCTCTCTCGTAGCTCTGAAAAAGAAAAACTATCTTCTTTTTGTCTTGAAGGTTAAGTGAAATAATCACTGACATAGACTACTATCTACACCGAGAATGCCATCAGAAAGGCGCTATACCACTCACTAGATCGAACTGGAGAACATAAATCATCGTATTAAAAACTACTCACTCTTAATTATGTTTCCGAATGCCAAGAAACATGACTGGATGTCATGAACGATAGTTTGGGTGTTCCTGCAGTTCCTGCACTTTGAGCAGAAGCGTTTTCAGGCGAGCATTTTACTCGAGATTCTCATGTTGATGGGATACGACATATAGCGGTCTAGATAGTAGTTGTCCGGGAAAATAATGAAAATTCCTGTAAGTCTCGGATTATTTAGATAATGAAATAAAAATAACAAATATCTATCCTACAATCAGGTCGGCACTTCAAAGGCGCAAATTCATTACTGCATATCCTTCTAATTTTTTGCTATTCACTTCACTGACTGATTTGACAACTAATGACATTGACGACGTTCTAGTCTTCTGCGCAACCAAAATTAAGATGCCACGAGTCGATTCGATGTGGATACACAATTTTTAGTGTAAAGACATAGTTGATTCTTAGAGGATTAAACTGTGACATGGAGAGAAACCTCAAAATCAGATAGGTTAAACACATGGTCTTCTTCCTCATTTACTCTCATTTTTGTGTTACCATCCTGGAACTTGCATTATTTAGGATAGAACCCTGAAGACAAAATAAGAAGAGGAAATAAATATTATTTCTCTGTCAATTAACAACATTTTCAAAAGCGAAGCAATTCAATTTCACATTGTGAGGTGGCTACAAAGGTGTCGAATATCAACCCTTTGTTTCCAAGGTACAGGGTAGCCCGTTCAACTTTATAGAATTTTCTTTCGTGCGCTCCAAGTGATAAAAAAAGACACCCATATATCTCGAGTTCAAAGTTGTTTAGTTGAAAGGGATCAATTCCCGGACTATTCCAAGTAGAAAATTCGAACAGAATAAACAAATGCATTGAGTCTATAGACTCTAGAGCATATAGCAAATTAGTAAAAATCGAAATACGCAGTTTCATGCGACTTTTCTCATTTGATCATTAGTTTCAGTAGAATAATTGTAATTTTTGATCCCCTCATCCAGGTTTCCCAGATTTCATTTCAGTAATTATCGGTAAGAACTTATACCAATGAGTATAACAACGCTTTGAATGTATTAATATCCTCGAATCGTATGGTAATTGGCTCTTCATGTATGGTACATGGTCAAAATTTGTCATCGTGTAAAAAGTGTTCGAAAAATATGCTTGTATGCTTCAAAATTCTCAGGTATGGGGTCATTTTCTATATTCTATATCTGTCTTCCTAAAAATAAATTGTATGTATGTAAGTACTGAAAAACAGGTAGGTGAAGAATGTTAATTTCCGTAATTTAACAAACATGTCTCAATGTGGAACCAGCTCAGTAATATCATGTGCATCATATCAAAATGTACGACCATGACAGAAGAAAGGAAAAAGTCAAGTTCACCAAACACAAGAGGGAGAATCAACTCTGTTTTTAAATGTGACATTTCTATCTACACGTTGAAATTTGCGCCAATATTTTCATAGCTCGATAATATATTCCAGACAAGGATAAAGTAGATGGCATTGATTATATATTCATGTAGCTAACGTTGAAAGTGTATTGTGCAGAATTCAAAAATAAGTAAATCATCAGTTTGTGAATAAATAACACAAGAATTATTGGTAGAGAATGAGGTTAAAGAACGAATAAAACACTTGATAGTCAATAACCTCAATAATCGATTCTATTTTAGACTGTTATCAGACAACCAACCAGTCAATTGACCATTTCCCGAGGAGAAATCTCACTGAATGCTTTATTCTTAACTGAAATGCACCATATTTTCCTCAAAAATCCTTGAAAATTACTACAATCTGAAATACATTCTGGGTTTATAAGAACCTTAGTAATAACCATACAGGCAATATATCATATCTTCTCCATTTTTTATGGAGTTTAGTCACTAAATGACGTTCACCTTTTTCTGTCATGGACGTCTTACGCAGATATACGATAAAATGTACTCTACAATTTTGAAAAGTTCATGAAACTCTAAGCCCTGTAAATAGACTACTGAACTGTCAGGCAAATAAATCTAGCAGCACATTCTATCGTGAATCAACCACTAAAAAATAAGATCATTTCATAGAATAGCATGAGTTGAAACATGAAACAAATTACAGTTATGGATGGAGGTTGTATCAGAAAGAGTGGTCGAAATGCAATTCGATTTGCGAGGGCAAGCAATACAGAAAACCGGTTTGCGTGGAACTGATCAACGGCAAGGAAGTCAACAAGGGCTACTGTGACAACATGGAGGACAGCGTCACGCAAAAACAGGAATGCAACGCCCACTGTGAACTGACGTGGAATATTGCTTCTAAAAGCGCGTGTACACCTCAATGCGGCAAAGGGTAAGAACTTTAATTACCTTACTGTTTTTATTTATTGATATAACATGAATATAGGTCACGTGCACATTCGGCAGATGACAGACCATGGAGGTGAAACAACCTCACTTTTCTTATTTGTGTATAGTTTTCCACAATTATTTTGGCATACAGATCGTGTAGTAGATTGCACAAACAATGCAGCGAGAGACGAAGGAATACAGATATACAGATTTTTTAGATGAATTGTGATCTGAAGGTACTGTAGACACTCACATAGTTTTCATTTTAAAATTGTGTCACTTCTCTTCAGAATTCCTACTGCAATATAAGCTAATTCAGCTGATAGAGTGAAAATGTCTACAACACACACGACCATAGTCATTTCTCTTTAGAATTCCTGAAATACCACGATCATATTTCGTCAGTGCTTCAAAACAATGTCCTCCTGTTTGATTTCACGAATCCACTGATCCAAGCTTATTCTTGCGTTCATTTAGAAACTTCACAAGTCTTTATTAGCTCCTATTGCAGAACAAATTATAAATGCGAGTGACTAGGTTCAGTACTTTTAAGATAACAATTTATCTGAAAAATCTTCATTCCTTCGGCTCTCACTGCATTTTTGGTGAAATATACAACAGCACAATGTGATGACAAGGTTGAATAAATGAATATCCCAAGAAACACGATTCGTTCGCCAAAATAATTGTGAAATAGTTATTTATTATACAAGGGAAAAAAGTAGTAGATTTTTGTTTGAGTGTTGTCTCCCGACGCGTAGCGGAAGGAGACAAAAAACCGTGAGCTAAAATCTAATATTTTTCCCGTGTATAATACACTATTTCTTTCTGTGACAGAAGGAAGGACGAATCAATGAGAAGATATTACATTATTTTGAAATCTAAAAATTAGCGACGTGAAATTTTAAGTTTTTAACAGTATGGGGACACCTACGTTGTAGGCCACTTCATCATTTTTTTGAAGTAATCGAATATCTGATGTCACTTCTGTCAGTCTAATTCTGTGATTCGATTTTGAAAAATTGCGAATTTAGTGGTTGTTTAGTAATATACGTAACCGCAAAGTCGAATGGAAGATAAAAGGACTCGCAGTTTTTTCTCGGAAACGGTATTATTGACTCATTTTTCGGAACTATAGCACAACAAAGCAATCAACAGTGTATATATATGTGATATATATCCGGGAAAAAAGTAGTTTATGAAAAGTGACATTTTATAACCTGCCAACAGAGATGAAATGCCAAACTTTTTTCCCGTCACAGAAAAAAACTATTTAAATCCTATGACTCTTCGTGTGACTGAACATAATATGTAAACTCTTTGATTTTCTTTAAACCAATAATAATACTATATGATTGAATGATATATGAAACAATAAAATATCGCGTTGTTCAAGTCTCTATGTCCATTGTCTAGTCTACGACTCTCATTCTGCCGGGGACTTCGAGATCGCACACTCAGCATCATATAATAAGTAGTTCAAGGATGAGCTGATAAAAACTATGAATATTCTTATGAATATTCTGCATTTGGCAGGCACTGGATGAAAATCACAGTCACATTGAACAGGTAACGCAAGAGCATATAGAAGGTAACGCGATCGTACATCGTACATTGTTTTACCTCCAGGGTCGGTGTTCTGTAATATGTACACGAGACCTAGTGTTAGTTATTATAGCATAGTATAAAAATACATGTAGCTTAATTATGTGCGCCATTTCGTTGAGTGTGATGATTGTCACCAAATAAGTGAAATGCTAAGGTCTGGGTAGCAATGACTTGATGTTGAGGTGTCATTAGGGCATAGTTGAACGAACAATATCCTAATGGCGAAGATGAACAAGGACCAATGATGAATTCGACACAAATTCATAATAGTGGAGCACACAAAAGTGATCATAGAGGGCAATTATAGTCTGAAAGTCAAGTCATTTACTTTTTGAATGTAAATTTCAAATACTCAACAAAAAATGACACTGTATGATGCGTTCTTTTCAGTATTCGAAGAATATACTACAACTGCATGAAGGTGTATAAAAAGAAACCGAACCGCAGTGAAATCGTCAATGAAAAACACTGCACGATATTGGCAACACCACCAGCTTTGGAGACCTGCAATACCGTGTGTAACTCCACTAGATGGCATTATTCATCTTGGACAGAGGTGAGTATTCGATTAATAAAATTGATACTTCACATTCAATATATTCAATAATATCCATATAGGTACATGAATTATAATAACATCTAGTATGTAGATATTGGTGTTTTGTTTCAGTTCAGTCCATAACTGTTGCACAATTCGAGAACAATCGCTGTTCTCAAGTAAACTGTTCGAAATATGCAATTAATCTTTTACAGATAATCGATGGAGTCAAAAAACGAATTAGGCAGTTTTCGTATTCTTATTCACTTTCACACGTCTTACTCATATTATGTAGAATGAGGTTGCGTGGGTTGGATAAGGAAATTAATTTCATTTTTGAATTTCATATCGAATTCTAAGTATGTCTCATGTGTAAACTCAACAATAATACAGCAATTCTCTTCCTTCCTCAGGTATACTGGAGGTACAATTTTTTGACCTTGTTTGAGTATTGTTGATCTGAATGGAAAAGCTAGTTACTAGGCGAGAGTATACATCTGTGTGTTGTGTGTTCATTGAAAAAAACAATTGCGAAAACCGCCCTCATTGGGCCAGTTTCATATACCGTAGAGACATCTACATGAACTAAGCTGTTCATTTTTCAGTCTTAACCTAAAGATTCTTCATGTCAAGCATTGAATGTCAAGTTTGTAAAAAAACTCTCATGTTGAAACTCGAGGTTGGCACATTATCAATAAAGAAATTTATCAATGCTATATTAGCTGAGTAGGAACTGAGGAAACCTCGGCTGAGACTCTTCAGTGCTGTGATAAAAACAACGTTCCTGTTTTTTACATGCAAGCCAAGCAGAAAGGTAGAGACCCCTTATTTCTCTTTATATTTTTGATGTCACTATATCATGGAATTCCGTTTTCCCCAACATATACAGTATAATGCAAATGTATGGAATAAATTCATTTCAAAACAAGACGACTTCCCAAAAAAATCCAAAAACTAGAGTTCAGAACTCATTTTATTGTGCATTTTTTTAACTAGACGACCCTTCGATGTTCAATTCTCAGTAGCAGACCTCTGCAAGATTCAGTTAACCAAATGATAATCCATTTTAATTGCAATATTCTTATGCAAAATTTTGACTGTTGGATAGACGATCAGTAGACCTTTCAAACGAGGTGTCACATGACCCCTGCTTGTATTTGAAAAAATCGTCCATTACGTCATTACTTCTACACCAGTGACGTAACATCTCTCATATGAATGTCATGAGATGAGGCTTCAAAAATTAAAACTCACGTGTTTTTGGAATTTCTTCAAATGTCGCCCATTTCTGAAATAATGAATTTATTCCATACATTTGCATCATACTGTATATAATCATGCTCACACACTTCAAATGTTCTCATTCCTGAAATATCAACGCCTTCTTTTATTTTATTTTTTTCATTAGAGCTAGATTTTTCTGGCTCTTCAGCCGCTTCAAAAATGGTTGACTGACTTCAACACATCATGGATGTTATATCGTCTATAATTTCATTGATTTATTGTTCTTGACCCATAACAGGTCGTATGTATGATAATGACTGTTGAGCCGAAACCAGTGTAATCGTTTTTTATGTTTTTATAAATTGTGGTCAACCGACTTAGAGTTTGTTTTTCTTTGATTACTTGGGAACAAACAATAATCACAAATACAACCCAACTAATGAATAGAGAACAAGCAACACTAGAAGCAATAATTATTATTAAAAGATACAATTGCGAGAAAGATAATTAAAAAAAGGGAGGCAACGGTCAACCACCAACCACCAAATATTCATCTCTTTTACCAATATCTGATGTAGTTGACTGATTGACTACTGTTTGGAAAAAAATTCAAAAGAGAAACTCAACCTGAAACAGTGCCACTGACATTAAAACAAATGGCAGGCAGACAATTTTGGATCAATGAAAAGAAAATATACCGCTCGCCTACTAACTAGCAAACAAGCTTCTCCATTTAGATCGACAATGGTTCAAGTAAGAATTGATATCATTGAATTTTCAGTCTTGAACACAGTTTTCACACCAAACTTACCACTAACGTGTTTTGTTTATTCAGATATACCGGTGAGGTATGAGTTTTACATAAATGTCTTACTATCCACGCAACCCTAGTATATAATGAGTTATCCATTATTTCTTTCTCGTTGTTGATTTCGACCTTGTACTTACAGTGCAGTAAAACATGTGGAGGTGGCACACAAAGAAGAACGGCAAAATGTGTCGATGATAGTTATACACCTATAGACGATTCTTACTGCAACAACAGTGAGATGATCACCGAACAGATATGTAACACGGAGAATTGTCCTGTTTGGACCTTGGCAGACACGTCATCTGTAAGTAAAATAAAATTATGCATTAGTAATGTTAGGTTAAAAACAAAAAACTTGTAGACATTTTTATAACTACCTAGTTGCTAACACTGAACCAGGTATAATTATTGGTGATAGGTTAGAAACGACTTTTTGGTTCAATCACAACAAAATAGCCAATGAATAATGATCAATCAAGTCGCGTTGCACTTCAAACTAAATCAGAAAATATACTCGTCATCCATATTTCGACTTTCCACCTGTATTCTTAAACAAGCGTCTCCAGATTTTGATTCAAAGTCACATAAATATCGAAATGTGGCATAATTTTGAAAATTACTGACGATATCGATGCAAGGTACCTGATGACGTGGCAGTGTTTCCGCATGGGAGTCTAGTAATCCATTTTTCTTATGTTGTTATAAATTATGTTGCATAGAGTAGGAAGGCGACATTTAGGACTATTTTTGGCTTCATCAGTATAAGACTAGAAGACAAATCATAAGATGGAGATATACTGAAATAGATCTGCAACAGCCTCACAGTTATTGAGAGGCAATTACAATCGACTCATCAATCTATCAATTTTCATGTTGATTTTTGGAGGCACGGTAAAGGGTACCATGCCTTTGATAGGTATATAGGACAGATATCGATGTGATATGTTCTATAAAATCAATCACCTAGTAGTTTATAGTGGATGATGTAACAAGATGGTTTTTAATCTTTGGTAGAAGTCCATATTGCTCAAAGTGGAGTGAAATATTTCACAGGAAGGAAGGAATGCTCGAAGTCATCTCCACAAATTTTAATGATATCATTAAAATTTGTGGAGATGACTTCGAGCATTCCTTCCTTCCTGTGGAAGATGGTTTTTATTGTAGAGAGATAAAGGGTGTAGAGTGTAAAGCAAAAAAGTTAAGTGAATCTGACCTAACGCTGATCCTTGAGAAATTCAGCTAACTGATGATAGCTCTTCAGGAAGTATACCAATCGATCTCTGACTGTCGTGATTCAACTATAGTAAAGTGAAAATACGATGAGCCATCACATCGAGTCTTTCTTTATTACATAATAGTATGATATACAGGGGTTCCAAAATATGTGTAGGTAATTGAAGGGTGAAACATTGTGGCCCATTCTAACTCAAAACTGAACAAACAACTAAACACAAAAAGAAGGTTATACTCATGATAAGATGGCTGCGAAATTAGTTACAGCTGAAAGCAATTTTTGTAGTTATAAACATGTTTGGAATTATATAATTATTAATTCTGAGAATGAAACAAAACACACGTGAGTTGTCACTGGCATGTGCTAATCAGAGATGGGCTCCGACTGTGAGTTCGGAAGATATGTACAAAGATTGATGCGATTTATCATGTGTACATCAGTTCAACAGCAGCATCTGCGATGTTTATGAAGTTTTAATATTTCGAATCAGTTCAATTAACAATGTATTTTTTATATATACTTGCGATATTCATCAGTTGGTATCCATCCTAATTTCAGGCAGGGAACATGGTTACGTATCAAAATCGAGATCAACTATCCTCACTCATTTGTTTGTTTTCATTCACCATTCCATCTGGAATTGAAAAATACAGCGTTCATTTTTGCACAGCCAAGTGGAATGTCCTTTTTTACTTTGTTTGACAACTTAACTCCTATGCAACTTGATATATCGAAATTTTAGTAATATACCGAACAAACATGGTTATACTATTTTCCTCAGACTTTGTCAAGAAATCATTCATCTTCCCAATCATGATTTGTGTCTATGACTCGTTTATTTTCCAGTGTTCTGCACCGTGTGGTGGTGGCTACAAGAACCTAACCTATTATTGCGTGCTGGACGGCAGAATCTACGACAACAACGCTTGCGACGTCACAACCAAACCAGCCGAAAGAGAAGCTTGTAACGACCAAGCTTGCGGTAGATGGGCCTCGATCAATGCGTACCACCCCTGTTCTGTCACTTGCGGAGAAGGAATAGAAAGGAGACAGTTCGTTTGCAAAAAGTTCGATTCAGAAGAAGTGTTGGACAACAACTACTGTCGCGGTCAGCGCGTGCCCAACGAGAGCAGAGTGTGCTACAGAAATGAATGTGACGTGAGTGTATTTGATGTACTGTGAATTTTGAAAATTGTCGCTTTCATTTGGTTCGGAGGTTACATACATACAGGATGTCCCCAAAAACCATAAAACACTGAAGTTAAACTTTTTTCAATCGAACACCCTATATATTATTTCATTTTGAGATTCTTGCTGATGAGCTGATTTCAACGACCCATCATACTTGGGGTCTAGCAGTTATAATTACTGAAATATAGGGTGTGAAAAATAGAGATTTTCCAAGTTCAAGAATTTTTTGTGTCGAAACTATTCATAATTGGTCAAAACGGCTTACATGTCCCTATCTCAACTTTTGATTAACTAACTACTGATATTTAATTGGGACATATACCGGGTGATCAAGATTCTGAATTCTGCACCACCCTGTATTTGTTTCAATTGAATGTCAGTAGATAGTTGATCAAAAGTTGAGATAGGGACATGTGAGCCGTTTTGACCAATTATGAATAGTTTCGACACAAAAAATTCTTGAACTTGGAAAATCTCGATTTTTCACACCCTATATTTCAGTAATTATAACTGCTAGACCCCAAGTATGATGGGTCGTTGAAATCAGCTCATCAGGAAGAATCTCAAAATGAAATATAGGGTGTTCGATAGAAAAAAGTTTAACTTCAGTGTTTTATGGTTTTTGGGGACACCCTGTATGTTTCGAAATAATTTTAAATGGTAGCCTATGTAGACATGCAACTTCCTAGAGAGGAAGAATTCCAAGAAGATAAGTGGTTAGCCTTCTAGAGACCGAGGCGTTACTGGTGGCCCACCCTGTATACAGTGTGACCCACTTCTATTGTAAACACCCCTGTATCTTACGTAATCGTTGGGTAAGGATCCTGAAATTTGCTGGAGCGAGAGATATACCAAAAATGCACTCTATGACCAAGTGAGGTCATCTTCAGTGGTATACACTGCTCACCAACAGCCATGGAACCACCCCAATTTCCGGAAAATGATGTAAGGAGTCAAAATAGGTTGAAAATCACCCCGGATTCGGAATCAGGACGACCGATTCGCTAAGTTCTCCAAAAAAAATTTCAGTTCAAAAAAATTAAATTTTGTCTCACTTCTCAGGGAAGCATCCCTGTATCTCACGTAATTATTGAGGTAGGGTTCTGAAATTTGCAGGAGGAAAAGAAGGCTAAAGATAAAGTTAATTACGTAAGATACGGGGGTGCTTCCGTAAAAAGTGCTACAAAATTCAATTTTTCAGAACTGAAAATGTTCCAGAAAAAATATGAATAGTTAGTGAATTGGGCGTCCTGATTCCGAATCTGAAGTGATTTTCTACCTATTTCGACTCCTTATATCATTTTCCTGAGATTGGGGTGGTTCCATGGCTGTTGACGAGCAGTGTATATCACTGAAGATGACCCCACTTGGTCATAGAGTGCATTTTTGGTATATTGCTCGCTCCAGCAAATTTCAGGACCCAACGATTATATAAAATACAGGGGTGTTTCCAATAGACGTGGGTCACACTGTATGTCTGATTGATATACGACTGCCGCTGCACGTGCACCTTCAGTATTCCAGTAAGAGTCAGTGTAGTCGTCAGCTCTGACCTGACATGCATGGAAGTCACGGATAGTCTAATCATATTGGGTTCTCGCTCGAATTACAAGAAATTCCTATACATCATTCACATCATTTATAATACGAAGGATAAGTAATAAATACTTCTTTACAGGATGCAATTTGGAATTTCTCATTCTTGAAATGTCTCCATCAATATTTTTTGTTCTAGCTCATCCTTTTCGCGAATACGTGGAAATATTACATAACATTAATATAACTTTATTTAGATTTCCCCCGTATTGTCCAAAATATATTGAAAATACTGACAGGTCATAGAAGTTAGCACACAGTTTTTCATTTCATACCGCCCCTATATCTCACTAAACTTCTGTGCTTTTTAGCCGGCATCTTATGAAAGAAGAAACAACCCTAGGGATGACTTCGACAATTTCATCATACCACAACCTTACAGACGTTATAAAACTTACAAATGGGTTCCTGGAGATTGGTCAGCTGTGAGTATCACTTTTTTACTTCACGTTTCTAGTAATTAATAAGAAAAACATCAATCATCGCATTGGCTGAAACTTTTATGCACCGAATTTTTTTATCTTCATTTGTGATGTGAAGTTAATCGAGGATTAATGTACAAATTGCAAGATATAATGCCAGGTCCTAAATACGCATACTCCATAAAATCGAGTTTGATCTCGTAAATAGATGAGCTTTCATCTTATGGCATTATCGGTCGAAATAGTAAGTGACATTTTCAGCAAATGAATAATTACCCTAGGGCCTATTGCTCAAATTAACTGCTAATCTCTTATGATATGCGAACAATAATAGAAGAGGGTAATATTAATATACCTGCATCTTTCAGACTGGCCAAGATTTTTACTGGGCATGTCAGCATTTCACAGTTGAATGAGGCGGGAATTTTGAAATTCTATAGTTGCAATCACTCAAACTTTACGACAGAAAACACGAGTATGTGGGTTTTTTTGATCAATAATAAAAGAAGTGCGACTCAAGTAGTAGTTGCGAAAGATTATTGCAAATTTCATGTCACAGTGTAGGTAATCCGTTGGAAACATGTCAGAGAACAATTTGATTTGAATACAGCGATACAAACGATCAGTGTCAATGAAAACACTTTTTATAGAAGAAGAAAATCAACTGGGCAGGTTCATCCGAATGAACGTCGCTAATAATATACACATGATAGATAGCACTCGTCGACCTTTTTCAGCTTTATTGTACATAAAATCATTTAGAATGATATGGTATATTCGAGAAAAACACCTTACATTATAATCTATAGAAGTCAATCCACTGCATCTTAGCAGACTGGTTTTTGAGAAAGCTAAGACATTACTATTAATCGTTTAAAAATCATATAATCTTCCTACCTTTAAGAAGATATGTCCTTTCCACTTTTTGAAGAACACTTTTTGCAAAATATGCAGCAGTTCACCATATTGCAGCTAGTAATTCTGTTGTCAGCTATATTTAGGGAGATATACGTGGCCATTCTTTGATTGAGAATATCGTTTGTGGAGGTTGTACTAGAATATTAATGATTCAATATACTACATTCTCTGAAGGAAGTTGTCAGAAAAAGATTATTTATTGATTGAAACAATAGGTGCGTTTTTTAGGCTTTCCACTGGTGGCAGTAGAATTGACGACCGATGAAACGATGTGTTTCATTTTTGAAACTTGTGACATTCAGCTGATCTTTTTCAGGATAATTTCGAAATCTTGCTGTTCATCCGTACATAATCATAATTTATAATTGATGTTGTTCCCGCTTTTTTGTTATTCTCCTTAGTAAGTATATCGGTTAGAAGGCAAAATCCATTGATATATCTATCAATGAAATTGACTCCTCAATAATTGAATCCACAGGAATAATTGACCTCCTAATTGACTAAATTCATGTTAATACTTTCAGATTTTCTAACAAATATTCAAAATTATTATGGAGAAGTAATACCGCAAATGTATATTTATCAACATTCGAAAGTCATTTCAGGATGAGTCCAGAAAGTATTCTGGGTAGAATTGCGAACAATTCCAGAATATATCCTGATGCGAGTTCACATTACCGCAACTTCAAGTCAGATTTTGAGGTTAGATTATCTAAAATACCGCCATTTCGGAATGAAAAGTTGAAAACAGTTTCAGAATTTCGTTCAATAAAACGACATGAATTGTCATTCCGGTGGAAGAATCTTGCCAATAATGCGCACCTAATATATCAAAATCATTGCCATGCCATCTGATAAAATACAATCTTGATCTTCTTTACAATTGAATACAGGGTGGAATGAACTGAAAGTACGCCATACCGTTAACCGTTCTAGCCTATGGTTGAAGCTGTGGAAGTCAATATTTGAGTTGAAAAACGGCATAAAATATCCTGTTTTCACTACTAGCAGTCTATATGAGCGAAGCTAGAGCCCTGCATCGATTTTACTAAATATACTGTACGCTAGCACAAACCACGCCCACCGTAATATCTCATCTTCGAAGTACTTAGGCAAAACTCAGAGACTATTTATCCTTAACGAACTAACATATCCCTGATTGCAATATTTTTTAGGAACGAAAACCGAATGCAGTGTAGAAACACATTGATTAATAATATATTTCAAAAGTTGAGTTCTTCAACAAAATTGAATAAAATGAGACTTTATCCTAAACTTACTAACCTATTTAACTTCAAATATTTTATGAAAAAGGAAAACCAGAATGAAGTAAAAAGAAATTGGTGAAAAAAAAAGGAGCAAAAAAAAGTTCAAGTTCACAGCGATTCGAACCATGGACCTTCAGACTGAAAGTCGACAGCGCTAACCAGTAGACCATTTGGGTATATGAATTTACTGCGTACAAGAGATTGACAACGAGAGAGCTTCAGTCGAATTCGTGTCAAAATCATAAAAAGTGTATTCTTGCGTTGGAGCACAGTATATTTAGTGCGATGTGCTGACTCCGAGTATATCGGTAATGTTTGGAGTTATGACGAATTATGGTGGGCGTGGTTTGTGCTAGAGTCCCTGTATATACCTTAGATAAGAGTCCAGACACAGCTATACTTCTGTCCTTTTCTGTTTTCAAAAAATGCATTGATGATTGAATAAAGGAATAAGACATATATATCGAGCTCTGTCTTTTCAATTCCCCTAGTATCAATGATTGTCAGAAACAATTTTGAGGGTTAGATTATTTGTCAAACCGTTCATAGCCATAGGTAGAAGTGGGAAATAGGGCTATTTTGACTATAATAACTATTGAATAATAATAATAACTTGAATCCCTTTTCTAATGAATTGTCGCAATAATGTACGCAGCAGGAAATTGAAATAATTTAAAATGCTAAATTTTGGCGGTCATAGAATTTCAAATTGACAGTGACAGAAATTCGAAATAATTAAAAAAATCGGGCGGGACGACTATGGTGTTCCGTCACATTGTCAGGTGGACAAACCAAATGAAACAAAATATTGAAAACCCCAACAGCTGTCAGTTTTGTGTCCGGACTCTTGTCTAAGGTATATACAGGGACTCTAGTTTGTGCTAGCGTGCAGTATATTTAGTAAAATCGCAGCCCTGCAGCGTCTAAGCTAATTACCTACTGATATTTGTTTTGGTTTTTAGTGTTCTCAAAGTTGTGGTGATGGAGGCAGAAGCAAACAGCTGTTCCGATGTGTGAATGAAATCGGGAATGAAAACGATCTGATGTGTGACACCAACCAAAGGCCGAACAATGTGGTGAAATGTAACATTTTTCCTTGTCCCAAGTGGACGACAGGTGACTGGAGTCCCAGCTGCGATTCCAGCTGTGAAAGACTTCGACAAGTCATATGCATTGACAACTCAGGTAAATATTTTTTTTTTCTGTGACGGGAAAAAAGTTTGGCATTTCATCTCTGTTGGCAGGTTAAAAAATGTCACTTTTCATGAATTACTTTTTTCCCGGATATATATCACATATATATACACTGTTGATGGCTTTTGTTGTGCTATAGTTCCGAAAAATGAGTCAATAATACCGTCTCCGAGAAAAAACTTCCTTTTATCCTCCATTCGACTTCGCGGTAACGTATATTACTAAACAACCACTAAATTCGCAATTTTTTGAAATCAAATCACAGAATTAGACTGACAGAAATGACATCAGATATTTGATTACTTCAAAAGAATGATAAAGATACCTACAACGCAGGTGTCCCTACTGTTGAAAACTTAAAATTTCACGTCGATAATTTACAGATTTCAGAATAATGTAATATCTTCTCAATATTGATTCGTCCTTCCTTCTGTCACAGAGAAAAATAGTGTATTATTATACACGGGAATGATATTAAATTTTAGCTCACGGTTCTTTGTCTCCCTCGGCTACGCGTCGGCAACACAACCTGGAGCTAAAATCTACTACTTTTTTCCCTTGTATAATAAATAACTATTTGAATTTCGAAAATTCTCCTCAACTTTAAGCTTATTCCAAACCACTTTTACAATTTCTGTAGAAAAAATATTCAACATTCGCTTGAATATCAACTTTTCCTCAATTACTGTTATATAGTGAAATCACTTTTTGACTTGACAGCCAACTGACATTTATTTTTCTTTGAACTGATAAAAATGCATTTTGAAATATTACATTGGGAATAGCACAATCAGTTGAACATACAGTAATTGTGAAATTACAACATGAATAATTGTTTTATAGCCTATTGCGAAATGTTTATAGAAGATAGATGAATATATTGACAAGGTGTAGACATGATGACATCCAATTATAACCTTCAACATCAAAAAATTACAGCAGCGAATAGCAACTAATAGGTCGTGTGCACGATGACCTACCCTGGAGGTAAAACATTGAAACACAACCTCACCTTTCTTATTTGTTTACAAAGGAATCACAGGATTGAAATAGTTTTTCACAATATTTTGGCATACGAATCGTGTTTTTTGCGCTATTCATTAATAATTCAAGCATACCTTCTCATTGTGATGTTGTACAATGCACAAAAAATGCAGCGAGAGACGAAGGAATATGATTTTTAAGTTGAATAGGAATCGCACATAGTTTTTATTATGAAATTTTGTCATTTCTTATTGAAATTCCTTCTGCCACTTCTGCAATAGAAGCTAATACTGCTAATAGGTTGAAAATGTCTACAACACACACGATCATATTTCGTCAGCATGTCAGACCAGTCCTCCCGTATGATTGCATGAACCCAATCTTCTTGCATTCTTTTAGTAATTTCACGAGTTTTCCTATTAGCTCCTATTGCAGAAGGAATTCCGATGAGAAATCAGAGAAATTACCAAATTTCAAAATGAAAACCATATGTGAGTGACTACTTTTTGATCATAATGTACCAACCGGATTCCTTCGTCTTTCGCTGCATTTTTTGTGCATTGTACAACCAACAGCACAATGTGATGGCATGCGCGAATTGATGAATAGCCAAAAAACACGATTCGTATGCCAAAATAATTGTGAAAAACAATTTCAATCATTTGTAAGCAAATAAGAAATGTCATCTGACAGTTCTTGCACGCAACCCATAGTATTTTCATTGTCTTGGCTTGATCTGAAACTAGAGACAGTCGAAAGTGACAGTACATACTCCTAAACAAAAAAAGAGGTGATGATTTCAATCTAAAGATGGCGTAAGAATGACACAACCATAGTAAGCAGTTCAACTCGAGAGTAGACACGCTGAGTGACTAATGACTAGAGTGGAAAAAAAAACGAACATACAAAGAATTATTATTGAATTTCGTTTGTAGGCAGAGTGGTAAGTGACAGCAGCTGTGACGAAACCCGCAGACCGGAAGCAACGACAAAATGCAAACTAACAGAGTGTCCTCATATATCCAACGCGGTTCCGAAAGGCTACTTTGACTCATCGGAGACAGGAAAACGTTACAGATGGAAACTCGGACCTTGGAAACAGGTATAGTGACAACTTTTTGGATAAAATGAAGTGTTCAAGCACTGTACCTCAATAACTTTGTTTATCGCTTGCAAGAATGAAAAGAATACTCTATGCTACTATATTTGTTCTTATTGTACAGAGTTGGTAAAAGGATTGAACAATTCTCAATTGGCCATTGGGAAGATACAATATGAAAAGATTTTTGCTAAAACTGAAATTTAATTCGAACACAAGTTCTAATCATTGCTCTTCCTGAAATTGATTATAGCGTTTCAGAGTGAACTTTTGCGTTTAAAAAATGTACCTGTGCAGTTTAGGTAGATATCTTGAAATTTGCATAAATGGCTCCGGTAAAACGAGTCTACAGCAAAAACCTGTTGTTGGAACGGCAATTTGCCACCACAAAAAACTGTTGATTTGACAGGTATTGTGGCTATATTCCGAATTCAACTGACAGTACTGAATCTGCTGATTTTTTATTCCGAAATCAAAAAAATCACTGAATGTGACAGATGCTTGTGAGCAGATATACTATTCATTCCAAATATTTCGACTCAACATTCTGCTGAAATTGCTGAGTATGAAAAGGTAGTGTGGCTTCAGTAAACTGTCCTTATTTTAGAGGGGGAAGAAATGTGACATTTTATTTATGTTATTGATTATATCATTCTCAATATCAGAAAATATCCGTTATTGAAATAAACGCTGAGAATAATATGGAGTATGAAGTAGAAGAGGTAACGAAAGAAGAAGCAGCATTGGGTGAATGAATATCTAAATAAAACTGAAATGTCTCCTAAATTTATCATCATCAATGCCATATTACATACATGTCCAAGTATTCTTCATCACTCGAGCTTGAATCTTTATCGTCAACAATTGAAGAAACTATGAACGCTACAAGAACCGATTGCTCTTCCATGTTGATAAATATTAAATTTCCAAAATGCAAGTCAACCAGGAGGCTAAATTATCTAGTTCAGATAAACTAGGGTCCCTAGATAAACGAGAAACTTCAGACTGACAGATTTCACCAGCTGATCAACTTCTGCTGACTACTGATGAAAACCATGAAAACGTGCTCCGAATTACAGCACAGTATTTCTGATTTTATATTTCGGAACACAGATTTTCTGCAGAGTTAGTGGATCTACTGACAGTACTGACCAGCTGAATTCGGAATATAGCCGGTGTTATTCCTGTGAAAATATCAGTTCTTCATATCAATCTTTTCAAAATATATCAATCCTATTGCCGGATCCTGTATATTATGTTTCATGTGGTATGTGCTCGATTTATAACCCCATGCCGAATGTAAGATGTGATGATTATTTCAAGCATTTACTTCGTTCCATATCTGTCATACTTGAATATTAATGGAAAATTATAACTTTGTGGAGCTATTATGATTCTGCCATATAATTTCCATCATCATTTGAATTGAATCACCGCTTTTTCTTGAACTTAAAAAGATGATAAGTATAAGAGTCACCACATTTTACACTCACCACCCCGCAGGTACCCCTAAACAAAACATAACGCTTACTTTTTTTTTATCAAAGTGTTCCAATTCTTGCGGAAAAGGCACTAGGAGGCGCCATATTGAATGCGAGGACGCTCTGAATGAAATAACGGTCGTCGATTCGTACTGTAGGAATTTGAAAAAACCTAAAGTGACGAAGAATTGTGAGAAGTTTGCCTGCTCGTATGCCTGGGTAGAGAGTTATTGGTCAGCCGTAAGTTTTCATTTATTTTAATTTAAATGATGTAGATGACACAAATAGTAGGTTATATAAGAGTGCCTCGAACATCACATTTAACGCTCTTTGAAGAATGTGGACACACTCGCCATGTTTAAACAGTTAAACATGAAACACAAATATGTTTGTATGTCAGACTTGAAACTGGAAAAGTTAAGTTTCTATATAATATCTTCAAATTCACCCTGAATTGGATCATCAAAATTCTTGAGATGGACATCCGTCGCCTTCCGAAATTGTGTTTTCTGAGGCAAATGTCACTAACGAATATCAACCCAAAGTACAACTGGGCACTTCAAGTGAAGGAACATTTTGATTTTATCGACGCCTCAGAGTTTCTGATCGAAATGAACCCTCACTCTCTGAGAACCCATAAAACTCATTTATTATCTAAATATTATAGTAAACTCCACGGACAAGATCGCGCCCACCTGCAGAGATCCACATTTCTGCTATTTTATAAACAATTAACTGTCACAAAAGCTGAGGCTAACTATCTACATTTCCATTTGCCCATTCAGATCATTCGCACAATATCGCAGTTAAGAATATGTAATAAATATTTCATCAAATTCACATATAATGGAAGCTCATATAAAATAAATCCCAATGAGATATGTTCAATTTGTAATTTGAATTCTGCAGAAACGTTACAGCATATTTTGTTCGATTGTCCGATTTACAATAGTTTCAGAATACCAAACAGTGATCATCTCCCGAATAGCCACTCGTTGATTGACTTCATCGACAATCTTACTCCACTTAAATGCAAAAATATCGCCAACTATATATGGAATATTCTAAAAACCAGAGCATTTTCAAGAAACGAGTAGCACTTCGTGATATCATCAACTTTGCCTCATTTCCCTATTCTTTCTTCCTGTTCGTTTTTTTGTTATTAATCAAAACTGTTTATATTTGCACATATGTATAGTGACAATTATTACAATTTGCATTGTACACATTTCCATTTAAAGTGTTTATCAGAAATAACCGAATCCTTGCTATAGGACTGTAATGTCTTTGAAAGCAATAAAGAATCTATCTATCTATCTATCTAAATATGTTTTATGAGAGATAGAATGTTAACCATACCTAATTCTTAGAATTTTTGCAATTCGTTACCGAAGAAGATAATTATATTCAAATTTCAGAACTGTCATCTCAAATTTGAGTATTATGACAATTCAGAAATGTCAGTGTTGACAATAAGCGTGTCCACACTCCTCAAAAGGCATAAAATGAGATGTTCGAGGCACTCTAGGTTATAAAAGCATTGGTTGGTTGCAAGTTTGACATATGATATGCAGGAGGTATCCAAACCTCATGGTTTGTTCACATCATAGAGTTGAAAATTTTCCCTCGTTTTGAAGGAAATTTGATAGTATTGTGGTATTGTTTCATTCTGATTTATTAATAATTCTCCACAGTTTCAAAGAGTTACCAATCATTGCCCAAATCTGACATTTTTAATCTACATCTTCAATAAACATTATACACAGTATGTCACGACGAGCTTTCACTATCTTTCTATCAAGGATCAGTCGCAAAAAAATTATAAAAATGTGCATGCTTATATTTGAGATTACGTTCTCTTTGCTCGAAATATATTCGACAATGCTGTGTTGCCGCTTCAACTAGAAAGTAGCAACAACTTTGTTCATTGCATTTCTAGATTCTCCCTTGGGGACTAGCGGAAATGATTACAGAGATATAGGGTCTTCAAAATCGAGATTTTGCAACTTCAGGATTATTTTGTGTCCAAATTATTCTTTATTGGTCAAAACGGCTTACATCGATCTGGGCTACTGCAGCAAAATCTGTTTTGAAACCTCTGAAATCTCTTCAGAATGATGCAAAAAAAAATTATGAACTACCATTTCTGGAATCAACATCTAGACTATACGAACCAAGGAATCTACTGTTCAAAATGAAAGTATGCAGTTTCATCCATTTCACTAAAAATAAGAAAAAACAGTCGAATCATACTTCCAATATTGATTTTGATACCCATGAGCATCATACCAGACAAAGTGAACATTTGAAAATTGTCAAAATGAAAACAATTTGGGAAAAATCATTATATTTTTGTGGAAACATATTTATAATATATAAACTCCATCAGAATAAATTTTATTAAGTTCGTAATTCAAGAGTGAAATGAAGAAATATATTTCACCAATTTAACTCTCACCTTGTTTCAAATAATTCTGATTGAACTGCTTATCTTTCATTTTATTGCAAACATCTTGACTTTACTAAAATTTAATTGGAAACAATTCAGTAAGTCAGAAACCTCTGATCACTTTGTATCTGTTCCTATTGAATGTCAGTAGATAGTAAATCAAAAGTTTAGATAGGGACATGTGAGCCGTTTTGACCAATAGTAATAGTTTCGACACAAAAAATCCTTAAGTTGCAAAATCTCGATTTTGATCCAATACAGGGTGGTTCAGTGATTCAGAAACCTGTGATCACCTTGTATCTGTTCCTATTGAATGTCAGTATATAGTAAATCAAAAGTTTAGAAAGGGACATGTGAGCCGTTTTGACCAATAGTTTCGACACAAAAAAATCCTTAAGTTGAAAGATCTCGATTTTGAACTCCCTATATCTCTGGAATCATTCCTGCTAGACCCCAAGTGTGATGTATCGATGAAATTAGCTCTCAGTATCTAAAAATGCCATGAAATACAGGGTATTCTATTTGAAATGACAAAGTTGTTGCTACTTGTTGAAGCGGAAACCCTGCATTGCTGAAAATATTTTAAATGAAGAGAGCGTATTCTAAAATATGAACATGCATATTTTCATAGATTTCTCCCGATATAGATATAGTGTAAGTTCATCGTGACATACCCTGTATTAGAAAGAGGTGTCATTGCTTGAAATTAGACATTCCATGGACGATGAAATTTTTTTGAAATAATAACACAATGAAGTCATTGTGGAAATAAAATTGATGACATACAAAGTACCTCATTGATATATCGAACACAGTCAATCAAGAGCAATTTTGTGTTATAGCCGTAATTGTGGAATTCTATAATCTCCTTTTTGTGTTCAATGTTTTTTGTTGTATTATTCGTTGCTAAAAGTTCATTTGATTGTGTTACCCCACATCCTGTTTTCGTTTTGTTAGTGTTCGGCTTCTTGTGGAACGGGAGTGAAAAAACGAAACGTCACCTGTCACAAAGTACATAAAGGTGGCCTCGTAGACGCCACACCGTTGCCGGATCTATACCAGAACAGAATCCATCATCAGAATTACTGTTCTGTTTATAATAAACCACCCAACACTGCCAAATGCATTCTGAGCCATTGCGGAGACGAATTCATCTGGCAACCTGAACCATGGAAAGAGGTAATATATTCACTAATTTCATGAAATCTATTCGAAAAGGCAAAATCCTAAATTCACCAGGTAAGATGTTGACTGAAATAATATTTCAACAAATTCATGAAATCTATGCATAGATAACAAATCCCCACTTCACCAGAACTGATGTTGACTAAAAAAGGTACAGGGTCTCTATAAATGATCGTAACATGGTAGTGGCTGTTGACATTTTTTTCCACTTGCCGCTTTCTTCTAATGCTGTTAACAACATTTAACGACCAAAAAATGAGGAAGTGATCATATACAGGATCTTTTTTTATATCGTTTTGCATACACTATGGAAATGTATCTCAAAGAAAGGAGAGTCCAATACAAATCAAAAATATTTATCAAAGAAGTAATAAATAACGGTTTATTTCATTAACCTACATCAAATGTTCAAAATGGTCTCCGTTGTTCTCCAAGCATTTCAAAACTCTTCGCCGTTTGTTGTCGATAATGTTCCTCAGCTTTTCCGGGACAATATTTTGGCAGCAATGTGTTATTGAGGCTTGCAGCTCTTCAAGGTTATTATTGTCTCTCTTGAATACTTCGTCTTTCAAATATCCAAAAAGGCAAAAATCCAACGTGTTGGCAAAGAAGGATCAACTCCTCGACTTATCACACGGTTGTCATAAAATTCTTGTAAATATTCTAAATTTGCACGTGTGGTGTGGGCAACTCGAATTTCTTCATCATCAAGTTGATTGATGAATGGTTCTAACATCACTTGTCTGTACCTTTCACCATTGATAGTGCCATCGAAGAAAATCGGTCCAAATAATCGCCTACGAGAAACTGCTAACCACACCCCAATTTTTTGAGAATGTAGTGGAGTCTCAATGAAATTGTGGGGATTCTCAGATCTCCAAAACCAAAAATTTTGTGAGTTCACGTATCCCGACCAATTAAACCAAGCCTCATCGCTGAAAAATGTTAGGTCCAATAGCTGGTCATCGTTGAGATTATTTTGGAACCATTGGCAGTACTCCAGACGACGTGGGATATCTATTGGCAGAAGTTGCTGTAGTACACTGGTCTTGTAAGAGTGCATATGCAATCTTTTCTTGAGCACTTTATGGCACACCAGATTGTAAAGATAATCTCTTCAATGACGTTTGGGGATTTTGCTCAACACGCGCCCTTAGATTTTCGACAACTTCTTCCGATATTTGGGGCCTCCCTGTTGATTTCTTTTTATTAACGTTTCCAGTTTGGATGAATCTGTTGATCACTGTTCTGATGTGGGCTTTCAAAGAAGATTCTTGAATCTGTACATTAGGATATTTCGCCAGGTACTCATCCTTGCAGGCTACTACCGAGTAATTCCATCCACCATTGAAGAATGTGCCTTTTCGATAATAAGACATTACAATAAATGTATTCTGCTCCGAGGAATAAGCCATCCCTCTTTTCAAAACGACAATCCCGAAGAGGAAAACAGAATCGTTTGAATATTTTAACGAAAAACTGACAGTTGTGAGTTTATCAGCTATGACAGTATAATGATTGATGTCAGAAATTTAATTCGAATGTGTGAATCTCCATAAATGAAAGGCGGCCAATGGAGGAAATATTTCAACGGCTACTACGATGTTACGATCATTTATGGAAACCCTGTATTTCTACAACTGCTATGAAAAGTAGCCTATTTGTTCTCATAGCTTACTCAAGTTTTCAAAACCACGTATTGCTCATACTGTGAGAAATATTTTTTTCACGTCACTTTGCCAACACCACAAACATTTCCATGGAGAATCAACAAATATCGACCAAAACTTAGTTGGCTGCTGTTCAACTTCACGCCAGCGATAATGGAATAAACTACAAAAGTTAGATTTGTTGCCAGAAATTTCAAGAAAAAAGTATGAACATTCATGGAATGTAGAAACAACTTTCTTTATTAAAAGGACACTAAACTATATTTGGAAAAGTATTATATTTTTAAAAATGTCCTTGTAATAAAAAAAAATCGTCTTCATGATGTTATAGCCACTTCCACATCAACTTTATTAGTACTATGACTGATGATGATCATTTGAATGGTCGAAACATGTCTCAATCAGAATTAACTGCAAATTTCGCCAGTAAACTTGTGGAGACGACTTTGTGTTTTTTTGCTCGTTGATCATCCTCCTCCACTTCGAGTATGGACTACTTCAGAAGGTCAAACATTCCTGAGTTGGATATTCTATTTGTCATTGTTTGTCCTCATGTGACGTCATTAACATCAAAAATAAATTTAAAAAATCCAAGAAGATGGTTCACCGTAACCCGCTCAGTAAAATATATAACATAACCCTGGTCTGCTTCGAAGTTTATCTGTACTAGTTGCATACAGGGTGTCCCACTTACCATGCTCACCATGGGTGTCTTTTAAACGGTGAGAGATACGAGGTCGGTTAAATGACACCAAATGTGGAGTTTGTCAAGGCCAACTATAATGTGAAAAAATATTTTGATAAAATCTATTCGTTTTTGTTTTATACGCAGTAAACAGATTTTGATCATTTTCATGTCTCCTCCGTAACTTCTTCATTTATGAAAATATTCAAATAGGAATTTCACATTCTCATGGCAGTTTTTCAAAGTGATTTCGAAAAAAATATGAAATCTATATCAACTCTTCTAGAATTTGAGATATCAGCACCAACTTTAGTTTTTCAAATGTAGGTCATAGCTCACTATGACTTAGTTACAAATAACTTTTTTTTCTCTTTCAGATGATATGTCGCAGTAATAGTTTTGTGTTGATATCAACGGAGTTATCGTCATTTACACAAAAATAAAAAATTATTTGGAAGCCGCCATCTTGAATTTATAAATTTTATCAAGAAAATCATGATCTCCGACCTCAAAAACACCCACTTACCAATTTTGAATGGAATCGGACAAAATCTTGTCCGCCATCTTGGAGCAGCCATTTTTTTTAATTTCAACAAAAATTCCCTAATGTATTGTCACCGGAATTATGAACACCTGCTAATTTCAAGTTAATCGGAGTTATGGAATTTTTGTTGAAATTAAAAAAAATGGCTGCTCCAAGATGGCGGACAAGATTTGGTCCGATTCCATTCAAAATTGGTGAGTGGCTGTTTTTGAGGTCGGAGATCATGATTTTTTTGTTAAAATTTATAAATTCAAGATGGCGGCTTCCAAATAATTTTTTGTTCTTGTATAAATGACGATAACTCCGTTGTTATCAACACAAAACTATTACTGCGACATATCATCTGGAAGAGAAAAAAAAATTATATGTAACTAAGTCATAGTGAGCTATGACTTACATTTGAAAACCTAAAGTTGGTGCTGATATCTCAAATTCTAGAAGAGTTGGTATAAATTTCATATTTTTTTCGAAATCACTTTGAAAAACTGCCATGAGAATGTGAAATTCCTATTTGAATATTTTCATAAATAAAGAAGTTACGGAGGAGACATGAAAATGATCAAAATCTGTTTTTTGCGTATAAAACAAAAACGAATAGATTTTATCAAAATATTTTTTCACATTATAGTTGGCCCTGACAAACTCCACATTTGGTGTCATTTAACCTCGTATCTCTCACCGTTTAAAAGATACCCATGGTGAGCATGCTAAGTGGGACACACTGTATACGTAACTGATCAATAAAATGGAGAGATTTTGTATCTCGTGTGAAATTTATTATAAAATCGAGCACTGATGATGGCTCTTTGGCCGAAAGCGCTTACCGATTTCATAATAAATTTGACACGAAACACAAAAGCTTCTCATTTTATCGAAGTTTATCACCATGCAGAAAGCCCATAACACTCGACAAACGTTTACAGTGTTCCCACAAATGCGGCAGAAAAGGCAGGCAGATCCGCGTCCTCAATTGCGCAAGCGTCAGAACGTCACAGAAAGTGCCGCGTCATTATTGCCCACGCAACCTACGACCGCCGAGAAAGCGCAAGTGCAACCAATGGCGATGCAAGCCGCTGCCGCAGCGCCATCTGGACCAAGCCGACCACCAACGCGGGTCTGTCTCGGGGCTGTACGAGAGCTGCAAGGAGATCAAGCTGCGCACGCGCACAAAAGTGAACAAGGATTACGTGATAGCGACGCGCGGCAGGTCGGTGAAGGTTTACTGCTACAAAATGGACACGGCGGAACCGTTGGAGTACATCAGTTTGCATCCGGACAAGTACAATTTCGCGGAAATATATGATCGAAGGTGAGCTATAAAGATGAGATTTCCAGTTGGTATCGTTTAGGGTCCATTGATGGAAATTGACGTTAAAGTCATCTTAACAGGGTACGGACAGAACATAGCTGCATTCATTTTTATTGATCTAGAGACTTTAGTTTTGTCTACTGGCATCCCTGACATTGCTGTCACGTCACATCCATGGGCGCTACAGAAAATCCTTCAAAATTTTAATAATAGGTATGTACTGGGTATTTACTTGTTGAGGAAGATCATATGGCGAACGAGTTTTGTAATTATGATCCGATTCTATTCAAAATTGGAAGGTATCTGGGGTTTTCCGAGGTTGGAGATAATGATTGTTTCGTCAAACTTGGAAATTTCAAGTTTACTTGCAAATTCTGGAGGAGACATTCTTGGAAGTCTACGAATATCGCTGAAGGGTATGTGCAGCAATCAGTTTATTTAATTATTACTCTACCACAAATTGAAAATATGTAAGATGCAAGAGTAAAAATAACGTGCCTATAAGTTATACTGTATACCTACTTCTTTGTAACCTTGAACAATAAATTATTTGAAAATTACTTTTAATTTAAGGGAGACGGAAAAATTCATACATGGGGGTGAAGTATATTCTATTCTTTATTTTCTTGCACATTTTACGTATCACTTTTTATCAGACTACTCTTCGTCCTAGACGAAGTTTTATACATAGTGTGATATTAGTCACTCCATAAATTCTTCTCCGAGTTGGATTTCCTAAAATATGTTTAGCACACATGACATGAGTACAGTAGTTTAGATAACACATCGAAGTTTCCACTATTTCTCAATCATAAGGCTCAGCTCATTCAGGTCATAGATAAACTACTGCTCAGCTTAAAATCAGAATTCATTCAGTTCAGTCTCATTTGGTGGAATATCTTAAGCTTTCAGTACAATTTATATGTTCCCTACCTCGCAAAGATTATGCTGGAGTAGTAAACTCTGAAACTAGAGGATTTTTCATCTATATCTTGGTATAGTTGAATTAGGAATTCCATATGGAAATTACGTATGATACGCCAATGACCTCAATATAACCTAAAAAACAGTAAATGTCAAAAATCTAGTGTTTATCCCCAGAATTGAATAAGGATGGAACTATATAACTGTTTCACAAACACTTTAGAGTGAGAGGTGACGAGGATCTGTCCGTACCCTGTTAAGATGACAAATACGTCAGTTTGAATCAAGGGACCCTAGTATCGTTGAATTCACTCCTTTTTGGTAATGCCACTGGATGGTATCAGTTAAGAGTTCCTAAAAATGTACTTGACACTACTGTTTTGACGTTTTTTGTATATCAGAGTACGGACACTATGACAAGCACTGACAATCAGACATAACCACAAATAAATTGCGGGAACTGACAGTACACGAACGTACATGACATACATTTCAAAGGTTTGACAAATTGAGAGAATTAGGGGAAAGATGCAAGTTCTTGCAGTTTCCAACTGTGAGAACACGGGAAATCAATTCACTTAATTCGAATTTCCACCGGATGACGTAATTCTACAAAAATGGAAACAGAATATGATGCGGCCGGCATGTAATATAGGTTCAGGCCACGAAATTTGCGAGGTATTCAATCTTGTTGGTAGGATATAGAACATTTTTCAACGCATTTTTATCAGGTACACTTCAGAACGAAAGATTTGATGTTGAGGAATAGGATCGTATTGAGAGAAAGAGCCGAACCCACAATTTATAAATTGAGCGAGTATCGAAAAGAACCTTATGCCAATAGATACCTACATATAAAAGACTTATTTCATAGGGATAGATGTCTTTCGTTGGTATATATGTACATACCAACTTGATATCGACCTCCATTGAGGTCCTTCAGCCTTATCATTCAATATTTCGAGGAGAACTGAATTTCTAAACCATTTATCGTACCCTTTTACCCACTAGAGGAGACGCTATGCACTCTCATACAAAAATCAAAGACAGAGAAAGATATATGGATGTACTCTTCCCAGGATTTGTGGAGGAAGGAAGATGCGAGGATCCTTTACCTAAGCGAAAAACATATTCTTGTCCTTGTCTGGCAAAACATATGATTTGCTTCAAAATCGTTAGTGGTTATGTTTGATTGTCACTGCTTGTCTAGTGTCCGTACTTTAATATACAAAAAACGTCAAAACAGCAGTGTCAAGTACATTTAGGATTAGTCAGATAAGAGTTCGGACACAGAAATGGCAATTGTTAGTGTTTTTGAATGTTTAGATTTATTAAGGTAGACAGGGTATAAAAATAATGATAATCAACTTTGTTCTATACCTAATTGTTTCAGTCTGAGGAATGTGGTGAGTTTCTGTAAAGACCTTTTAAGGGCACTCGGTATATTCTCACCAGAGATATAAAATCAAGAATGTTTGACGATGCCCTTTTCTATCCAATAGCTACACCATAGTTATGAGCATATGTTAATAATTTCTCATCTAATTTTGTTTTGTTAGGCTGATGGACATCAGAACGTGTCCACACAACGGCCAAAGAAGGGACAATTGCGATTGTGACCAAATTGGACCTGACAGATCTGGATTCACGAAGTTCTGGAAGGTCAGAGTGAACGTCACTTCCATGCTGATTATAGGTGAGATATTGAGACTGTTGCATGATGACAGTCCATGTTAATTGAAAAAACTTCACAAGCCATAAGATTTCAAAAATACGACACGATACATTGTAGCTTCTTATAATAGTAATAATAATAATAAATCGACTTTATTCATCAAAACCGAAAAAGGTGTTTGATGAAGAGATGGAGTGACAGCAGAAGCTGTTTTTCAACTCAACCTATACAGTTCAACGTTAGCTACCAACACGAATTATGAGTAACATTATTTATGATACTATTATCCGGCCACATTTCGATTACTGCGCTACATACAATACTGTATTTCGAAGCCCTGACGGGGCAGAAGGACGATCTAGCCTTCATAGCCATCTAGTGGCTCAAGTGCAAAGGTGTATAGGTAGATTCATCGATCATACCTTGCGACTAAGTCATGCATATAGACCCCTACGTCTATATGCTTACAGAAAAGACGCCATGTCAGAATTCTGTAGACTATCGCAACAGCTGTAATTCTCAAAGTGGTTTAATGTTCCACTAACAGATGGTGATAAACCTAGAATCTCAAGACTAAGAGATTCTAGGGAAATTTCGTGAATCGATTGTCAGCTGATGCAAGACAGACTGTTTCGACTCGCCATAAGTCTCATCAGTTGCACTGGCCAGCTGACAATCGATTACCGAAGGGTACCTCCATATATCTAGAATCTCTTAGTCTTGAGATTCTAGGTTTATCACCATCTGTTAGTGGAACGTTAAACCACTTCGAGAATTACAGGTGTTGCGATAGTCTACAGAATTCTGACATGGCGTCTGTTCTGTAAGCATATAGACGTAGGTTCTATGCATGACTTGGTCGCAAGGTATGATTGATGAATCTACCTATACACCTTTGCACTTGAGCCACTAGATGGCTATGAAGGCTAGATCAACCTTCTGCCCCCTCAGGGCTTCGACTTGTTTGATATATGGAGGTACCCTTCGTGAATCGATTGTCAGCTGGCCAGTGCAACTGATGAGACTAATGACTTTACGAAATTTCCCTAGAATCTCTTAGTCTTGAGATTCTAGGTTTATCAATACTGTATTTATTAGATAATAACTCTCGGTCATCGTTACAGAAACTTTAAAACAGAGGAATGCAGATAATTTTGAAATGTAACAGGCGTACCTCATTTCTATTCGTAACATGTTGGAAACATTACAATGGCAATTTGTAAATGAAAGACTGGCAACTTTTGCATTGAGTTTTATCTTCAAACTATTGAAGGGTTTATTGTCAGATTATCAAGATCAGTTTGTTATTTTTAGTGCAGAAATTCATGATTACCAAACGAGATCTCGTGATGATTTTCATCTAAGCAGAATACTTACCAATAAGGGTATGAACTCAATGTTCTATAAAGGACTAAAAGAATATAATTCTCTCTCTCAAAGCATAAAAGAATGTGAGACTGTTAGAAACTTTGAATAATGTATTAAGGAGTACCTGAGACAGAGAGACTTGCTATGATAAAAGAACAATAAGTTAATATTTATTTTTCTATATTATTTAATCAAGAAACTGTTGGTGTTATGCTGTGTGTTGTTATGCTATTGGGATTGTTGATATTATGATGTTTCCTATACATATTATATTGATGAATTCTCAAAAAAAAATTCTTTTAAAATTCTCCTATCATCTTCACAGGAGACGACTTTACGTTTTCGAAACAGCTCAAAGGGATTCGAGTGCCTTTCGGGACGGCGGGAGATTGCTACAGTTCCGTGCAAGGTTGTGCTCAGGGAAGATTCGAGGTCGATCTGAGTCACACCTCTTTCAAATTGGCGAGCAACGTTCGGTGGAAAACAGTAGGGCCTAACGCGTCAGCGGACATTAGGAAAACGGTACGTATTCAGTGCGAGAAACCCAAATATGTCTGAGGAAGACTAAAATATCTTCTTCTAGTTCTCCTTCTGTCAATGTCTTCATGGTTCCAACGTGAAATAATGAAATTTTAATGTCAGTAAAAGCAAAAATGAGAAGGAAACCATATTAACCTCAAAAAAAGAGAGCTAGCAACACAAAATATCAATCACTTCAGAATTACGTCATTTGACAGGTCATTGGAGGGCAAACATTGTATTTCAACATATGAAACCAGAAGTGAGGATAACCTTTTCCTTGGAATCTGAGTTGAAACCAAAAAGAATTTCATTATTTTGATTGGTGAATCTGTTATTATGTTGTGGATGTGGAAGCTATACTAATCAAAGGTAACCTTGCAGAAGAAACCGTGTCAAAATCAAGTGTTCTGGAATGGTCAATTAAACATTCTAGAATTAGGTACGTCATTTGACAGATCGTTGGAGGGCAAACATTGAATTTTGTCACATAAAACCAGAAGTAGTGGGATCGTTTTCCTTGGAACCCGAGTTGCAACCCAAAAGAATTTCATGATTTTATTTGCTGAATCTGTTATTATTCAGTGTGGAGACTGGAATAATTTCGTTAGTGGGGAGTTGAATATTTTTTCTAAAAATTCCCGACATACGTCAAAGATTTGGTGTATTTACCTACCTTTTGCAAGCAATATGGAGAATATATCCCACCAGGGGTAGCTGAATCCACCCTCTACATGATTTTTTCAAATAATGTAACCCTATGGCTTGTGACCCCTCATTGGAATCCAGCGTACTAGTCAAATTTTGTTTTTTTTATATGTTCAAAGGTTCAATCGCTCAAAATGTGAGTTGAACCTAACCTTTTCTATTTGTAATGATGTGAATACAATGTGAGCTAAAAGATCTTTTGATAAACCCAATTGAGTTGTTCTCCATAGCTAAAGCAATTTCTCGCATTTTCTCTAGTCCTATATCCCTCATTTCAGGATATGAGATGGTTCTATTATACAGTGCATTCGTAAAGTACTGAGTAAATTCATTTTTAGCCAAACAAACAATTGGACTCCTTTTTTCCATTTTGCGATTCGCATTTGTTTATTTAAAGAGTGCCAAAAGGTAGTACAGATGAAAACCTACAACTTTAATTTTTGAAGATTTTTCCCACCTCGTGTAGTTGAAGCTGTATAAATTATAACTTGGTATGAGGCACGTAGACTCCTATTCCAGTTCGATTTTGTAGCCATCTGTGTGTTAATGAATTAAATTTTCTACAATGAGGTTAGAATGGTCTTCTTCTTTTTTTGTGTTACCGCACTGGAACTCATCTATTTGAATCCAACCATTTTGCTGCATGATAAATATGATTCTTTTGCTTTCATTTCAGGAAACTTCTGCATCTGGTAAATGTGGAGGTTATTGTGGAAATTGTCTGCCTGATCCTAATATAGGATTGGCTGTTGAAATAACCTAATATTCGGTTTTCTAAGACACATTTGGGAAAACGTGAGGCGTGAGACCAAAAAAAAAAAAGTTTCCAAATCGATTCATTAGAAACTTTGCATCATCAGAGTCGAGAAGACAAAAAATTGAGCAGGATTTTGTTTATTCTGCACATCTGCCATACGTCTCGAGCTGAATTGAGTTCAATATGTTTAGGCGAAATAAAGATATAGAGAAAAGATAATATTTTTTGAGCAATAATTTATTGTTTTCACGCATTTTTGGTATCCAAATTGTGATGATTATTGACGCGATAACAGCTATGAAACCACATTTAGATGACAATCTGTACTTTGTGAAGCTTTAATTTCAACACCGCAAGAAGATATCGATTGAGAAGACGTTCGTATTAAGAAATAACTGCCCAGTATTTTAGTATTATAAATGTTGCATAAAGTTTACTTTTTAAGTAGGTAGGTTAAAGTGACTGCCATGCCAAATTGATGTTACTGATCCTGCCCTTTTGTCGGCAACCACTATTGAATGAAAACTATTTGAAGTGAAAAATATATGTTGGCCTCAGGTTGAATCTGGTCTATCATGACAAAATTGTGATTTAGTCGGCAAAATGACTTACTGCCAAAAATAACAAATGAGCATAGAATTACTTTGTTATCCTGCAATTGTCATTCTCTTCAGCTGCTCATTTATATCTACCTCATATTGAGGTGCAATACTTAGGTTAAGATTATTGAATATTTAGTTTCCACAATTTATTTGGAAAAGTTCACCTTTTCCAATAAAAAACGTTCATACTCGGAAAATCAAACAGGAAAGCTTCATCGGCTTTTATACTCTGTATGGTACATAATGGATGTCAAAAATCTCTTCGAATTGTGACCTTTTGAAAGTGACAATTGAAATTCAAAAGCCACAGAGCCTTGAAACATGTGACATTGACAAGATGATGATTTTGGGTGTACGAAAATGGTAATAGTTTTTCTCTACTAATGAGGGGGCAGGGAAAGAAAAGGGACACTTGCCCCAACCTCACATGGAATGAGAGGTATTGCATTTCTCCGCTGATGCTCATAAAAGACAGCAGTTTTTTTCACTTTCCACAAGATTACTCAAAATGATGGAGAGGTATCAGTTACCAGATAATTTCGTTTTTTACTTGAGTACCAAACATAATTTTGCTTCCTTGTTTTTCTGTACCCTTTACTACTCTCAATGTCTCTGGCTAGGAAACAGAATTGGGTGAACATTATCATACATGACAATAATCTTAGTTTCTCTCGATCTCCAATATTTTCTCAAAGGAGAAAAACATTTAAAAAATTAAGTTACTCACTTTTAGGGCCCAATTCGATGGCTGTATATACAAGGTGTTTTCAATACCACCTTGTATATGACCTTTGTAAATTTTCTGCTAAAAAATTAATGGGATTGCTATATTTCTCGATTCTGGCTGCTATGATTGCCTTACATTTTTTATGTTGAGTATTCTTGAGGTATTATCATGAAAATAATGTTGGTTTCTCTCATCTTGTACAGTTTTTCAAATACAGAGTTGAAAAAAGCTGAGGAACCTCTCCTAATTTGTTTTTTCTTCGAATACATTGTGGTTCTGATTCCCACAACTTGATTAACTATTGATAATTATTGCGGTTCAATAGATATAGCGCCATAAGGAACCAGAACTATTGTTTGAAATACCTCTGAGCTTATTTTTAGGTGTACATCACTAGAATGTTTTGTTCACCAGGTAAGCTCGGCTAGTCTTAGACATTGTATCTGTATCATTGTATTTGTTAATTTATTTTACGCTACTGCCAGTGTTGTATATAATGTATTTATTTTTTATTGTATATTTTTTTTTATTGTAGGCTCTCGCACGTTGTCTTTAGTTTAACTAATTTTCAAGTTATTCTTTCAAGACTGTTTTAATACTCAAAATATTCTAAAAGTATAATTTCTGTTTTAACGAGTAATTTTGACGGATAAAGTTAATGAATGATGACGTTCCCGCAAATGAATGTTCAATGTTAACACTTTAGATCTGAAGTTGACTTTTGTTGGCTCAATTAAATTTGGCAATGTTTTCATGATCTTTCATTGAAATCCCCTAGACCTTTTTTTTTAACGAGACACACTAGAATGTGTCGTTGCCTAGGTTCCGGTTATGGAACGGGTTTTCAAGTATCCATGGCATTTCCTGTTATAGTAGTGCAAAGCTGCAGTCGATGTTGCTTCCTCCAAATAATATTTCATGAATTATATAACTTTAAATATACAAATGTAATATGGAACATTAAAAAAAACATTCCATCATAGAGATTTCTTTTATGGGTTTCACACTGGTCCATCGGATATTATCTTTTGACGATGGCGAAATATTCACGGAAATATTGACGCTCTGCCACTAAGATCACTTTGAATTGCGGAATGTTTGGATATTCGAAAAAGAGACATGTTTTTCTTTCATTTGCATTTTGTTTCAACTCGTTATCACATGACGCAAGTATGTCCGGAATAAAATGTAACGTTCCAGCAATCTCACAGCAACATGTAATATTGCTGCAACGCTACAATATCAAACTTCACCTTTGCAATATTGCTGAACGCCCATTTCAGTTTTTGCTCCAACATTGCATCAACATAACTTTCAAATTGTTGCATCTTCTTGGGATACTTAGTGAAAAGAAATACAATTCCCTCTTGATGACTATTTTGAGTTTGTTCATCATGAAGTAAATAACAATTAAGAAAGGTTTAATCCATTTCTACATTTAGGAATTAGAACAAAATCATTACCTTTCTCTTCTTCCAGTTGAAGGTCTTCATTCTTCCAAAGATTTCTTGTTTTCATGATCCAATCCGGGTGCATTGTTCCCTAAAACGGTCTTAATCATTTCGACGCTAGTGTCCCAAAGAATTTTGGCCATTTCGTCGTCTTTGGCAACAGCGCTCTCTTGGCACTGGTAGCAGTTGTTGAAGTAAACACCTAAAGAAAGTTATTGAACACATAAACTACTTGACAAATGAAGTGGTACATCTGAATATTTCACCCAGTTTTGGAATGAGCTGTCTTTCAATTCTGATTGGTCTAACAACGTTGGTGTTTTTTGGATAGAAAAGGAAAGTCCGTCAGTTTGACATAAAATAATTATAGCTGTAGATTTCAGATTGAATCGCTTTGAATATATGGCTTGTTCATTTACAATAATTACTTCTAATGAAACAATGAAGCGACAGAATTATCTCGAATATCTCTATCAATTAGGTTCCCAGTCACAAATATTGAAAATAACTTCCCAAGTTGCAGTATTGAATGAGATGCAAGTGTCCAAGTGATGGTGATGATAAGTTGGGATTCAATGATTTGAAATTAATTCTTCCTTACCTAGGTAAGATCTTTTCTCGCAAATCTGGAACTTGAATGACCGACGTAAAATGGGACTTGCCAGTTGTTCATTTTATTCAAGAAACTGAATAAAACCTGACCTGTGACCTGACCTATTATTCCTTGCTACTTTTTTCATCAAATTTCATTTAAATAACGAGAGGAATTGACGTTACGTTAGGGCGGTTAGTTGATGTCGCCGTGGTCGCCAGTCGAAAGTAGACTTTTCGGCTGGTTTTGTATATATTCAACATTTATTTATGTGTGTTTCAAATGAAACGAAAGTTTGGCATACGCAATGAAGATGAAAAATGTAAGACTTTTATTTTCTAACCTGTGACGCCGACCAATTCTATAGCAGTGGCGCAATACACCACAGTGCTGGCTGCTTGCTGTAAGCTCTTGGTAAACGGTCGCACGACGGCGAACAACACCCTGTACAGCCACCAGTTGCGCGCCAGACGAGTGGACACCATGTTGCCGGGGTGCAAACTGAATACCGAGATGCCGCAGTCCTGTACATACACAGACATATAGTGTGGATTTTTGATGTGGAATTAATTATTCATTCAAGCTTGTTCTGGTGACCATGGGATATTCAACAGAATGATTTTGGAGTTCCACAAGGCTCGGTACTTGGGCCCCTTCGATTCATAATATACGTGAATGATATATCTCTGAACATGAGTACAACGAGGTGTATATTATTTGCTGATGACGCAACATTTTATTATTCAGACAAGTCTGACGAACATTGAAAGCAAAGATAATACAGCACATACTAAAATTGACGAGTGGCTAGTTAGTAATATGCTCAAACAAAATGAAAGCAAGTCTCAAAAATTATTATTCTCTTCTGATAATAACATGGAAGTACTGCTAAATTGCTTGGCATCACTCTAGATGATAAACTAAACTCGTCATCTCACATCGACAGTCTATGGAACAAGCCAAATTTTTTTACTGCGAGACAATTCGTGAGCCGCGATGTACTGAGAGTATCAAATTTTGCATTATCTCACTCGCATATTAGCTATTGAACCTTACTATGAATAAATTCCGCATATTAGCTATGGAACCTTACTATAGATAAATTTCTATCAGGTCTCCAGTGTTTTTATAATGCAGAAAGAGGCAGTGGGAGTTATTACAGGTGCTGGACATAGAGACTCATGTAGACCATCAGTCTTCATATATCAGAGTCTCCTTGAGATTCATAAACACATAAGAACTTACACTGCTATAATGACATACACCAGTACAATACAAAAAATAATAATCTATTAAATCCTCGATACCATATCTGCACGGAACTCCGCAATCTTCGACTTTTCAATAAGATGCCAGACGATATCAAACAAATGAAATTTGAGCTATTCAAAACAACCATAAACATATTTTAGTTTGCAACAGTTTTTACTTCGTTAAGAAGTATCTCAGTGCCGATTTCTAAAAAATAACATATGACCATCACACAGTTCACACAGTGATTTTATGAGTATGTATTTTAATGAAAATTGTCTGTTTATTCACAAATTTACATGTATGAATGTTTTTGACCTGCTATAAATGTGCCTTGTATATTCACAACATAGTCTATAAACTTCTATTCTATTCTATGCTATTGGTTATTGAAGCAGTTCCATTAATCATGGCGGATTCTTATTCAATTTTTCTTGAGATATTGCGAAACAACTATTTTTATTTCTCAACTTCAATGCCCTGTATCTCGAGAACTGAACAATTGAAGACCGTATGTCCCTATCTCAGTGATTATGCATTCAAGGGGGTTATCACCTGTCAAGCGTTGTCGGTCGAATTTCGCAACACCCTGTATAACGTTGGTAGTATTGGCACTGATATTGAAAAGTGCATTCATCAAGGATGGCGCCATAATAAAACATCAAGTCAATAAACAATTATTGTATATCCCCAATGTTGAGAGATTACTAAGGGTCACCAGAATAAGCCTTTTATTTCATCATCATGGAATCATTCTGCAAGACCCTAAGATTATATAAAATTGTCGTTTAGTGAACCTGCTTCAGAATGAATTTTTCAAACGAAAACGAATAAAAACTATACTAAATGTACTTGACACTGCTGTTTTGACGTTTTTTGTGTACTAGAGTACGGACACTAGACAAGCAGTGACAATCAAACATAACCACAAACGATTTTGAAGCAAATCATATGTTATGCCCGATAAAGGACAAGAATATGTTTTTCGCTTAGATAAAGGATCCTCGCATCTTCCTTCCATCACAAATCCTGGGAAGAGTGCATCCATATATCTTTCTCTGTCTTTGATTTTTGTATGAGAGTGCATAGCGTCTCCTCGAGTGGGTAAAAGGGTACGATAAATGGTTTAGAAATTCAGTTCTTCTCGAAATATTGAATGATAAGGCTGAAGGACCTCAATGGAGGTCGATATTAAGTTGGTATGTACTTATATACCCAACGAATAACATATACTATTCCTATGAAATTAGTCTTACATGTACGTATATATATACGTTCAGTTGAATGTTTTTCGATCACAAAAGTTCAGAATGGGATCAAAACTGATAAATTTCAACCAATGAAACCTACTTTTATTTCGTATGGAACAATTTCACTTGTACAAGAGTGGTAGGTAATAAGTAATTAATAAATGAACAAATGATATGGAAACAATAACAGCTGATTTCAGTTACAGTAAATAATAAAGGTTCTCCAAGACATACGGAAATAGGTATAAATGAACTTCAGCGCTCGACTCACTATAGATCGCCGTCCACATTGCTAAAGGGGATTGTTTGTTTGAACCCGGCCATCGGAAGATCATTTTCAATACTTGACATAAATGGTGCACTCGTTAAGTTCTCTTGTTCTTTCCTCTGATAATATCTTACTAGTATCTTAGTACCCAAGGAGTAGTTCAAAATCCACTAGGAGCTATGTAGTCGTCTAGCACTTCTAAACTACGCATGAACATGCACATTCAGACTTGAGATTTCAACTTTGAAGAAGCGATACACGAACAATATATTCAACTCTTTGATATAGATACATCTGGTACATCAGAGTTCCACGAAGTGACTATATGTTTTCACAAAATTATGTGCCCGTACTCTAATATACAAAAATCGTCAAAACAGCAGTACAAAGTACATTTAGGAACTCTAATTACTGATAACCCACCTGCAAATTTTTGGCTAACTGACGGGCAAACAGCACATTGCAAAGCTTCGAGTTGTTGTATGCCATCATGTCCCAATATTTGCTAGCAGAGTCCGGCGACAAGGTTTGAGGAGATATGTTTTGTATGGTGAGGTTGGCGAATCTGGCAAAGACGACAACAATCGATAAATCTGAAGTGTACCCTTCATTATTTACACTAACAAGAAATTCTATTCTCTAGGAGGTGACATCTCTATACGAATGATATGAATCAATTGAATGTTCCAGCATCCCTCACCTGTTATGCTGTCGATACCTCGGTAATGATCTCTAATAGGGCTGACAAAGAACTAATAGGCAAAATTGACAACACTTTCTCTATTCTACAGAGATGATTTGCAAAAAATGATTTGTTTCTTAATAGCAGCAAGACTTCATCATCAGTTAGATTCCATAGGAGACAAAAACAATGTAATGATCTGAGCTTTAGGGTGGGTGAATCAACCCTAAACACGAATCAGGAGGTTGTTAAATTCTTAGGCGTATTTCTTGGTGAATGTCTTACCTGTGAATACATTATGAAAAGATTAATGTCATGAATTTTCAGCTCAGGACTCTGAGAAATACCTTGAATTTAAATCAATTGTGGACTCTCTACTTTGCTTAAGTGGACTCACGTATCCGATATGGTATATGTTTCTGGGTGTCATCTACATCAGCAAAGGATATTTTTCTGGCTCAAAAAAAAGCTGTAAGGAGTATGATGGGCATTCAGAGAATGGATTACTTTGTAGTGGATCAATCTTCATCAATCTCCCTGTGAGATTTTATGGATGAAGTTAGTTGTCAATTCTGAAGTATATAGAATAATAAAAGGATTTGGTTGATCCAACATTTGATAGTTTTACTACAAAATTGGTGACCCCGACTAGTTCTGGATATGGTTAAGACGTCGATAAATGATTTCACAACTGAAGAATTGTCCATCGCACTCAAAAAACTTGGACTTGATGTTAGTGGTACGAAGGCTGACAAATTGATTCGATTAGAAAAAGGAATCGGAGAACTTCACGAAAATCCTTCCGAGCTCGATATTGCTTCTCTTTTAAGTTCCTGTTCGAAAGAAGGAGATGATAAATCAGAGAAAACAGTACTTACTATAGCAGATTTTCAGAATCTTCTTAGTGACTTCACCTCAGAAATTGTTTCCCAACAAAATCTTCTGAAAAGTTGCCTCCAAACAATAAGTGCCAAGCTAATATCTGATAAAGAAGAACTAATCAAGAAGATAGAAGAGGTTCGTCAAGAAAAAAATTATTCTTCGTCAGTTGCTGCCCTCAATCCACCCAATTCCTCAACATCTCTATTTTCATCCAACGAAGTTTCCAATTCTGTCCATTCACACATGAAGTTTTCGTTGCCCCAGTTTTGGAAGCATGAAGCTGAAATTTGGTTCATCAATGCTGAAGAAAAGTTTGAAGAAGCCAAAATAACTTGCAACAGGGTGAAATATCATAAAGTTATTGATTCATTAGATTCAAGTATAATCACACAGGTATCGAATATCATGAGAAAACCATATAATGAACAAAAATATCATGAATTAAAGAATCAACTGATTGAATTATTCACGATTAGTGAAGAATCGAAAATAAATAGAATACTTAGCGGTTTCGAGCTTGGTGAAGAGAAACCAAGTGTTTTTTTTAGGCAAATGTGTGATATGTCTTGCAATAAGATTGATCAGGAGGTGATAATTTCTCTGTGGCTACAAAAATTACCCAGAGAAATTGAGAGACATCTAAGAGGATTAAGAAAAATCGTTAAATCGGATCAACTCCCAATAATTGCAGATGGGATGGTAGAATGTCCTATCAAAGAAGTAAATGTAGTGCAGCCACCTCCAAGTCCACCGTCTGACAATAATTTTATGGAAGAAATATTGAGGATACTGAGAAAACTGGAAAAGTCAGAGCAAAATAGTTCAAGTAATATTTCGAGAAGTAGAAATCGAGACGTTCGATTTCAGAGAAGTTTACAATCAAGATCTCCGTCTCCTCTTCCTAGTATTTGCTGGTATCATCGTCAATTCAAAAAGAATGCCACCAAGTGTATTAAACCATGTAATTTCAATAAAAATTCGGAAAACTACGCAGCCAGTCATTAATGGCGACTAATGAATATGGCATTAAGAACAGTCGCCTTTTCATATTTGACCCCACAACTAGAATAGAATTTCTCATTGATACCGGTGCAGATATCTCCGTCATTCCTCAAACAACTGAAGAAACCCCAACCATTAGACCACTTTATGCAGCCAATGGAAGTAAAATCAATACATTCGGAGAGAAATTATTGACTCTCAGTTTAGGACTGCGTCGAAGTTTTACTTGGAAATTCATTGTTGCTGATGTTAAAAAGTCTATCATTGGTGCAGATTTCCTCAAAGAATTTGGTCTTCTGATAGATCTGGCTAGAGGAAAGTTGATAGATCGAATAACCCATTTGGAGAACACTGGAATAATTCGAAATTCTGATATACCAATTATCAAATCTATCAATATCGAATCACCCTTCTATGAAATTTTGGCAGATTTTCCAGATTTAATTAAACCCTTATCGAACAAATTCCATGTCACTACTCCAGTTTCTCACCAAATTGTGACTCATGGCCCCCCAATTCATTGTCGAGTAAGAAGATTAAATCAAGAAAAACTCCAAGCAGCTAAACGAGAATTCCAATACATGTTAGAAAATGGTATAATTAGGCCATCAAAAAGTTGTTGGGCGAGTCCATTACATTTAGTCAAAAAACCTAATGGTGATTGGCGACCCTGTGGCGATTTTAGATTACTCAATGCTAAAAGTGTTCCAGATCGTTATCCCATTCCAAACATCAAAGATTTTGTGAATGATCTATCTGGTAAACGAATTTTTTCTAAAATCGACTTGGTAAGAGCTTTCCATCAAATCCCAATGGCAGAAGAAGACATCGAGAAAACTGCAGTCATCACTCCTTTTGGTTTGTTCGAGTTTTTGAAAATGCCGTTTGGATTGCGTAATGCTGCACAAACCTGTCAACGTTTTGTTCACGAAGTAGTTCGAAATTTGGATTACTGTTTTCCCTATATAGACGACTTTCTTATTAGTTCAAGAAATGAGACTGAACATAAGGAACATCTGAGGGAGGTATTCAAAAGATTTCAAACCGCTGGTATAATAATAAATCCCGAAAAATCTGAGTTTGGGAAGACCAACATCGATTTTCTGGGATATTCGATATCTGCAGAGGGAATAAAACCATTAAAAAATAAAGTTGAGGCTTTGGTGAATTTTCAACGTCCTGACGATATACGTTCTTTGAGAAGATTTCTTGGGATGATCAACTTCTATCGAGGATCTATTTCAAATGCTGCTGCTATTTTCACCGGAACATATAGCTGCCTTCGAACAGATAAAAGCTGCCTTAGTAAACGCCGCTCTACTAGTACACCCCTCAATTTCGGCACCACTGTCAATCATGGTTGATGCATCTAGCTCTTCAATTGGTGCTTGTGTTCAGCAGAATCAAGAGAACATTTGGCAACCATTAGGATTCTTTTCTAAAAAACTATCACCAGCACAAGTTAAGTACAGTACTTATGATCGGGAGCTACTTGCTATATACGAGGCTATAAAGTATTTCAGATACCTATTAGAAGGCCGAGAATTTATAATTTTTACTGACCACATGCCTCTAACGTTTGCTTTCACAAAGAATTCCGAAAATTTGTCTCCTAGACAAACAAGATACTTAGATTTCATTGCACAGTTCTCTACCGATATAAGACATATCGAAGGAAGGAATAATATGGTTGCAGATGCTTTCTCAAGAGTAGATACAATTGATATTCTGAATAATATCGATCTCAAATCTTTTGAAGAAAAGCAGAAGACTGATCCAGAGTTAAGATCAATCATTTCAAGCTCCGCTACTTCTTTAAAACTAACAAAATTGAAGATTCCTGATACAGATTTCGAGATTTATTGTGATTTGGCAAATAATACAATCAGGCCATTCGTTCCGAAGGAATTGAGGTTCCAGATATTCCTACAGTTACATAATCTTTCTCATCCGGGTGTGAAAGCAACAATCAAGCTAATCAAAAGTAAATATATCTGGCCAAGGATCGATAAAGATTTAAGACTTTGGACTCAACAGTGTATTCCTTGCCAAAAGTCGAAAATTTACAGACATACTAAAAGTCCCATAAGCCAGTTTCAAATAGTTTCGTCCAGGTTTGAGCACATAAATTTGGATATTATTGGTCCTTTACCATCGTCAGATGGGTACACTTATTGTCTCACGTGTATAGACCGTTTCTCTAGATGGCCAGAAGTATTTCCTATCAAAGATATCAGGGCAGAGACAGTGGCATCACACTTTTACAATGGTTGGATCTCCAGATTCGGTGTCCCACTTAGAGTAACCACTGATCAGGGTCGACAGTTTGAATCGACGTTGTTCAGAGAATTAGCTAAGTTATTGGGAATTAAACATATTCACACAACACCATACCATCCTTGTTCAAATGGAATGGTGGAAAGGATGCACAGGACATTGAAAGCTGCTCTAAAGTGCCATGACAATGAGAAATGGACTGAAGTGTTACCAACTGTCCTTCTCGGACTCAGAACTTCTTTTAAAGAAGATATTGGAGCAACAAGTGCAGAGATGATTTATGGTACAACTTTACGTATTCCTGGCGATTTTATTCAACCAAGCAAGGTTGAAGATTCATCTATATGCAATCAAGAAGGATTCGTTATTCAATTGAGAAACTACTTCCAAAAATTCCAGCCAATACGAGGCTCCAGTCATTCCAAAATTACAGGCTTCATCTATAAGGATTTATTCAAGTCACCTCATGTTTTCATACGAGTCGATTCTGTAAAAAAACCTCTACAAGCACCATACGATGGCCCATACAAAGTCCTTGACAGAAATAACAAAGTTTTCAAGATTCTGTTGAATGGAAGAGAAAAGTACATTTCGATAGACCGACTTAAGCCTGCTTATTTGGAGAACTGTGAAATTGAAGGAGAAATGAGAATTTAATTTCTTGGTGGAATTACTGTTTCAATAATTTGATTCCATAATTTTTCTTTTGAGAATGTATATATATATTTTTTTTTTTTTGTGGAAGGGGAGTATTGTAGTGGATCAATCTTCATCAATCTCCCTGTGAGATTTTATGGATGAAGTTAGTTGTCAATTCTGAAGTATATAGAATAATAAAAGGATTTGGTTGATCCAACATTTGATAGTTTTACTACAACTTCAAGCCTTTTTTCATAAGGTTGAAGATATTAACGCTGCCGTGTCTCCTTATATTTGAATCAAGTATCTATGTATTTGTTAACAAGCAACTGTTTGCTCGCAACAGTGATATACATGATGTGAACACTCGCTCGAGGAACGAATTCTATATTCAACCAAGCAGAACAAATATTTTGAGTAATACACCAAATATACTAGGTACTAGAATATTCAATAACTTGCCTGAATATTTGAAAAACGCAAAAAAGAATCTTCTTTCAAAAAATGATTGAAATCATTCCTCATAGAAAAGTGTGTTTCTACTCGCTTAACGAATATTTTCATAAATGACCATCCAACTACCTAATAAAAATTGTATATGTTTCTCTCTTTTATATAATGTTCGTCTATTATATTATGTAATCTGTCATTTATCTAGTTTATAGATTTATATTTTTGTAACAACCTGACTATTCCTATACTCTTTTAGAAAGCCTAAAGGAAAATAAAGGTATTTATTTATCTATGAGCGACAAGTTGAACTACTTTTTGTGTAGCGAGGGGTAGAAATCGGTAATGCAGAATATATTCGTTGTTGACTGAAACGGGAGCAGATTCGATTCCGAAACGTTCAAAGATAAGTGAAAATGTGATATTTTTTCTATATACCTTCATTTCTCTTCTCCAAAACTTTTTCAATACAAATTGTCACTGACAAGCTAGTCAATTTCTCTTTGAGGCTCTCTGATAGGAAAATTCTTTGAATGCAGTGACATTTCATCATCTGATTTGTCCTTACTACTCGTATATTGAACAAATATTCATATTTTTATTTTATAGAATCGAGGAGAGAAAATCCACAAAAATATGGAATAATGGCCATCATTATAATTGAAGTTTTGAGAACCACTGGATAGTCAAATCCCTAGAGCCGACAAACCAACCAAGAACTAAGGCCAAATTTGGCATTAACATGGAGGTGGATCATCTTGTTAGTATGAATAATCAAGCAGTGTACCTAACTTCCAAATTGATCAACATGAAATTAATACTGAAACGATGTAAGTACCTGTGTGATTCGGAAGAGACCGATACGACCCTTGATCCAGTGACCAACAGAGGTCGTAACAGGATGGTCAGGTAGAAGTGAGAGAGGTGATTGACTTGGAAAGTCGTCTCGAAACCATCCAGAGTTTTGGTGAATGGCAGACCGAAAACTCCCGCATTGAGAATCAGCATGTCGAGTCGATCGTATTTGCTTTTCACCGTATTAGCAAACTGAACCTGGAATGAAATGGTTTGAAGACAAGATTGTTCAATATGGGGGTAAAGTGTAACTATTTGTGACAAATTTGTGGTTGAGAAAAAAAACGAGCTACAGAAAGTACTCCACTACAAAATGAAACATTGCATGAACAGTAGTCCAACACATAATAATTATATGGCGAAAACAATTTAGAATTTGATGTTTTTAGAAAAAAAACTCACACACTTAGATACATGACTAATGGCGCCAATCACTGTTTTCAACACAAAATAGCAAGTTTAAATTTTCTAGTACATAGACTAGTTTCATTTCCTCTGAGCAAACAAAGATTCGATGTTGAAAGGAGTGTTGTTTATAAAGTGGCTGGCGTCAATGGTTATGGTATCAAAATGGTAGATAAATTAATACGTAGATATAAATTTAAGTTATCACTCAGGAATTCTACGATTTCTCAAGCGGATAAAAACAATCAGAAAAAAATTCCAACCCCCTTCAATCCCAAATAGAAAAGAGGAATTGATAAGGTTTTCAAAGTCTTAGATTCTCAAAAGTGTTTATCAGTCTGGGTCAAAGTTAGGCATGGCATAATGTAAACAGAGTCATAGATTAAAAAATGGTTTAGCAGGTTGAGTAAAAACACGACCAGGCCATGTATAATATTTTGTACGGTGGCACAAGAGCGTTTCTGGGTGAGTCTCACTAATCAACTGCTCGAAAATAACACCAAAATTAAATGATTTTTGCATAATCATGTCCATTCAGATCTCTTGAAGTCCAGAGACAGCTCCATTCAACCGAAATGGACCGGGAATGTTATGTTATAACATCATATTCTTATAATGTTTTGACAAATAGCTGTCTGTCACTGTCTTACATTTAATGATCCCTGTAGACCCTGCATCTTCTACTAAAAGTACGAAGGAAGTCGAATATATTATTGTATTATAGTAGCTACATTTCAGGAAATAAAAACGATATGAAGTGAAAAATATGCAAGATGGAAACAACACAAATAACCTCTTTACTGTCATTTGTGACGTCACGGTTTCTTGGTCCATTGGTTCTACAAAATGATGAATAAGACAGTAAGACATAACTTGTCAGCGAGTACTGTCGTCACTCTGCCGCCATTCAAATTGGGAAATTCGAATATTTCAAAACGTATCTCCCTAACGATAAATACGTTCAAATCATTAAACTATAAGAAGTAATATATACAGTGTCATTCATAAAGTCGGCATCATATGGGAAAAAGTTTTATTAATGACTTATTCTGAAATTCGAGTTGGACGTTAAGTTTTGCTTCAAAAAAGATGAAAAATGGCCTACTCAATCGGGGTCACGTGACTTTCGCTACATGTCAAAAGTGTCATTTTTTCAAATTAATCGCTGAAAGTAGGCTTATTTGTTCGAATATCTAAAATGTTTACTTGGATAAGTTGTTTCTATATAAAATTTAAATATGTGACTCGGATTTTATCTTTCTATCACATTTTTTAGATTTCGATATTTTTTTTAAATTTTCGAAATTTCTGTAATATCAAAAAAATTGTAAATTCGATAAAACTACTTCATACCAGTAGTTTCATCATGCTACTAACTTTCAATTACTAATTATCACTATTTATCGACAAAAATATGATTTTCTTTAGAAAATGATAATCTCCGCTTCAAAATTCTGTTATGTTTGATGCAAACATAACATCAAAATTCTGTTATGTTTGAGTCGAGCATTTAGAAACGAAATTCATTCAAATTTATTTTTTCCGTACTGAAAAGATCAGTTTAAATGAATTTCGTTTCTGAATGCTTGACGATATATCAACTTTGCATCAAACATAACAGAATTTGGAAGCGCGTATTATCATTTTCTGAAGAATATCATATATCTGTCCATAATCAGTGACAATGAGTAATTGAAAGTAAGTAGCATGAAAAAGCTACTGGTATGGAGTAGTTTCGTGGAATTAACAATTCTCCAAATATTACAGAAATTTCGAAAAATTAAAAAAAAAATCAAAATCTAAAAGTTGCGATAGATAGATCAAATTCGAGGAGCAGGTGTAAAATCGAAATAGAAATAACTTTTTCGAGTAAAGTTTTTCGATATTCGAACAAATAAGCCTACTTTCAGCGATTAACTCGAAAAAATGTCATTTTTGACATGTAGCGAAAGTCACGTGACCCCGATTGAGTAGGCCATTCTCCATCATTTTTGAAGCAAAACTCAACGTCCAGCTCGAATTCCAAAATAAGTCATTTTTAAAAGTTTTTCCCATATGATGCTGACTTTATGAATGACACTGTATGTGAATGTCTATACCTACTGATAAAATCTTGGGTACTTCGGACGTATTTTCATCACCGATCTAGAAAAATAGTATATTAAATGGGAAAATCTGTTGAATTACCAGCCAGAATGACTAACGATATTATATTAATAAGTTTATAGCTAATTATTTTGAGATAAAAAGTGATTTTGGCTATAATGAACATCGTTTCAAATCACAGTAATCACACTAGCGAACATAATCCATGATTCATCTAGGGTGACAAATCTCAAAAATATGTTGTGCAATACTGGATTCACCAAACTGACTCTATCTGAAGTGAGAAATACGTGTCGATGCTTCGAGTAATTGCCCCTCAAGTTAAATGAATCAAACTTACTACTGAAGACAACGACGTCAAATCCAAATGGATAGCTATGCAGTTATCCCCAGCGGCAGCTTTTTCATCTCGGATCTGCGTGATGGCTTCTTCGGCTGCAGCTAGATTTCTGCAAGCGAAAATAACCGTGCAGCCGTGTTTGGCAAGTGATCTGACTGTTTCAAATCCTATGCCTGCATTAGCCCCAGTCACTAGGGCTAGCTTTCCATTCAAGTCTCTACCATGAAGAACCTAAAAAAAAATTGGTATTCCACAAAAATTAACATCTAAAAAAATATATGAATCGTTCCTACATTTTTTCGACAGTTGGGATTCTGTTTGGTTAAAGAATAGTCCAGAGATACACTCAATAGATGCTTGTTTTTGATATTTACTCGGTCACATTAAGATTGGATGAATGGAGAAGTTTCCTTCAGATGAATTTTGATACTCCATAGTTTCATGTCTACGCTGTACAGAATGACGATCGATTAAGTCCCAGTCATTATTATTTTCGAAATAAAGTAATGACTAACTTTCGGGGCGGCAAACTATGATGTAGGTACATTCCGAATTCAGTCTGAATATATCTGATGATGGTGGTGAATATAGCTAGTGAATAGCTAACGGATATTATATTGAAAAATGTCGAACTAACAAAACAATTATTATAAACTGTAGACAATGAAGGGGCCAACGACTATCTGGAGATCAAAAATCGACACGAGTAAAACCGGTAAACAGAAAGATACATAGCCACAAAATCAGGCTCTCTGTGTGCCTGTCAGTATTTTGTGTGGTGTGGACGAACTCAAAGCATTATGCGCTCTTGCAAGATATAATCAGCAACTTTCCGAGAATATTCATTCGTTTTATGAAGAAACGAATTAATTTGCAAAAAAAAAATTACTGTCAAGTTATGATCATTCTTTAATAATATAACTAAAGTGAGAAATTATAGATACTATAGCAAAGTAATATAATTTATCTATGTTAGTAATCAACTTCATCCTATTATATCCCATTGCTGTTATGTATTCAAAGAACAATTTCCGGAAATCTGGACATATTTATGATGCCGGCGACGTCAAACTGACACAGGGAATCATATTTCAACTCTGTGTGAATCAGGCTTTTCATAAAATACGTCATAGGAGTGGTGAAAGATCCAAGTTCCACTGTCATTTATTATTTTCTGAATTGAAATTTGATCTTATGAAATATAGAAAAAATACGTAAGTATTGAATTTTTACAAACTCCACAGTGAAATAAAACCTCAATATTGGAAACTTCCCCAGTAGCGAATCTCTCAAAACTAGGAATGCATTTATGAATTTGAATCGGTGATTTTTGAGGAATTCTCATCGGACTCACTTGTAATGCTGTGCTGGAAGCATCGAATCTTTGTCTGTAGTCGTTCACATGTTCCTTTTCTTCAACAGCAAATGCCAGCCTTGGATCAGTATAAGTTGTTCTTCTGTTTTCATGGTCTACGTAAATAACTTTTGCTGTGTTCTTGTCGATGCATCTTTCCCAACCAAAAGGTAGGTCTCCAGAAACCTTAACAGTTCAAATCAACCATATTTTTTCTTCTATGCTGCCAGAAATTGATGGTTAATGGTGGATTCTTAGGATAAAATGATGTTAAGTCAAGTTAAGGACTCATTCTAGGTCCTTCAATAATCCACCTTCATAGTAGATCTCAAGTCATGTGTTTTAATCCTGCTATATGTTGATAATGTGAAAACCATGATTTCCAATTTGAAACATAGCAATTATTATTGTTCCTCAACAGCATACTTTCTAGTTGAAAGTGTAGTCTTTGTTTTAACTTTATTCCTGCGAGATATTGACATGAAAATGAGATGAGAATTCGCAAATTTTTCCCAAGTTCTTCGAATAGGTAAGTGGTAGTCAGAGAAATGAGGAAGGAGCTTCAAATTCAGTTTGACATGAATAACAATTCACAACAGTTTATCAACTGAAATTCCCAAAATTCCAAATTAAATTGATGTATTACAGATTGTTGAATGTTACTTTCAGTGCTGTTGCAGCACTTAAGGCTGGCAACTACTCACTGGATGGTATTAGTTAGTTAAAAGTTCGGACACAGCTGAACTTTCAACTAACTAATACCTGTCTGTCTTTTTCTATTTTCTATATTACAATGGTTTGAGTGAATAAAAGAATAAGACATATTCTGCTCTTTGTCTTTTCAATTTCTCTAGTAGTTTCGCTTGTCAGATACGATTTTAGAGCTTTCATCTCAATTGTTCAAGAAATTATATTTCAATTCTGATGATCATAAAATTCATTGTCTAATTCAAACAATTATTTTGAATGAAAAACCGCGGGAAGACTATGTTGCTCTTGTCACAATGCAAGGTGTGTAACTTAATGAATCTAAACATTAAAAAACGCTAACAGTTGTCATTTCTGTGTCCCTCCTCTCATATATCAATACCATCCAGTGACTCTAGCAACTACTACACGCATTGTTGTATGTTGGGTTGCCTGAATAGCTTGATAGCCAAATACCCATGTATTGAGGGGGAAACCATAGACATATCTATCAGTAGGGTAGGATTTTTCAGAATCATCAAGGTCTATGCTTTATTTCCATTTCAAAAGTATTGTACTCACTCTCTTCTTCTTGCCAGTTCTCGGGTGAGTCCACTGGGTGTTTTTGGTCAAATGATTGGCGTAAAAAACGCTGCCATCCACAGTGACCCTCTCCTCCCAACCAGGAGGTAGTTCATCTTCGCTATCCGATTCCGGAAGATTCATTTCGTTGTTCTGGCTAAGTCTTCAATGTTTCTACTGGTTTATACCTCCTACTGTGTGCTAATAAACATTCCAAATCCTGGCATCTGAAATTAAATAGCAAAATCTGTAGTGTCGCAGGTTGAGCAGAATACCGAAAACAAAATATTCACAAAAGTTAGGACCCAGGAGTTGTCAAAATCAATCAGCTGATTTGAAGGTCAACGGCTGACAGCTGTCAACGGGAATCATAATATGGCCGTGTTTACATCAACGACAGTGGGATCTTTGGTGTACAAACATTAAAGCTACGATGGCGTTTGCTTAGTTGACTTCATTGACATTTGTACAGGGTTTGAAAAACGTTGGTTTCCACGTATAAGCAGGCGGAAGAAATAAAGGATTTGTGGATTCTATGTATCAAAATAGTCTCATTTATTGAAAGAATGAAGTCTGTTGGACGCCCAGAAATCTGCAGTTCCTCAATTTCCCGAATTTCTCTGGATTGCATTTAAATAAATGGCAATATTATCAGTGTTGATATCATAATATACACAGTGAACTCTTTATATGATATCTGATTCTGCCAATTGTTGATTTTATATACTTATAAGATCTATAGTCATTGTTTCCCATTCACCAAATATCCCCCTTGAGAATAAGTTTTTATTATGAAATGAGAAAATCATTGCTGAAATATATCTAACAGACAACTACTCTTTTCCTGGCTAATACCACAGAATATTGAAGTAATTATATCTGTTATGTACAGGGTGCGCCTCTTGAAATGGAACCCCCCTTTAATTCTTTTGTTCTAAGAGATGTGAAAAAATGTCGAACTAAAAAGTTGATTGAAACGACCCAAACTTTTATTTCGTGAAGTTGCTTCATATACAGGGTCATTCGTTTTTCCGAAAAGGACACTAACTTTGATTTTTTCAATGGAACACCCTATATATTTTCTGACATGTCGATAGAGCCTTTTTTTCTGATTTCAAAAATATATAAGAGTTGCATATTTGGATGAGAAATAATTGAGTTATAGACTATCAAAGTTTACCAAAATACCGAATCTTCCATTCAAACTGTCTATTCATATTTTTTGTATTGAGATTGAACGATTTCAATTTCATAGTAAACACTACCATAACATCTCCATGGAGCTTGAACAATATATAGATGTTATTTCGAAGCCCAACGTAACTCAACTATTTTTCATCCAAATATGCCACTCATATACGCATATTTGAAATCAGGAAAAAGGCCCTATCGACATGTCGTAAATTATATAGAATGTCTATTTTCCTGGAAAAACGAATGACCATGTATATGAAACAACTTCACGAAATAAAAGTTTGGGTCGTTTGACACAACTTTTTCATTTAACATTTTTTCATATCTCTGATAACGAAAGAGTTAAGAGGGGATTTCATTTCAAGTGGCACACTCTGTACATAGGGTATGTATCAAAAATCCAATTCCAATTGATTCTAGATATTGATAAATGAATATAACTAACTATATACCTACTTCAAATAAATGGTATTAAAAATATATTATATCAGAATTAGATATCTTATTTTTCCGATACATAATTAACATATAATAAAATAATATTATTTCGAAAAGTCACATGCAGTGCCCAAAATGCAAAGTAATATTAATTTAAATGTTTGTGTAAGTCGCCATGCAAAAAGATTCGTAAAATCGTGAATGAATTCTGAGTGCATGAATCATATTGCCATAGATTAAGTTTAATCTATGATATTGTCTATAATTACCGAAAAGTTGATACCAAAGCAATTTAGGTAATTCAGTAGAACAGAAAAAGAATAAATCAATCAACGTAAATCGTAAATCCCTTGATTAAAACTGCTAACAGCTGTAATAAGATGTAATTGACTTCACCTCTTACAAAACATTGTGCAATTGTTTGAAAATCATAAACTGAGTCGGAAATGAAAGAAAAAAAAAGATTCAGGAGAAAGCATCAGTGTTCCTGAAATACAAATAATTCCTCACCCCCTCATAGGCTAAAAAATTAGGGAAAACAACTTAAGATACACCAGAGGCCTAACTGCACATATACATAGAGACTATAATAAGTAGGTAACAGTGTTAGTTTCATGTATAATTTTCCATCTTCACCGAGTTCGGCTTCTAAAATCTGCTCAGTCAATCCAAATAATGTTTTCATGAGGAAATATCTGATATTATTGAATATCGTGGTTGCTCGTGAATAAGTTAGGAGAAGATAACTTTTTCTTTTTCAAGGAATTTTTCTCTCTATAATACAGTGGCGTGAAGAAAATGGTTGAAAAAAAAGTGCAATGATGGCTTCAAATTGCATCGTTTCATATTTTCAGAGGGTGATTCCTCGAGTTGTTCTTAGAAAATAAGTTCCTATAAACATATTTTTTCATTTGAAAATTACTCTACAACTTTTAGTAAAATGACCGTTTCTGGCTACTATCAGAGGCGTACGTAAAGTTATTATTTGTCGAGGTGGATTATATTGAAAAAAGTCCCTTGAGACTATGAGATTTCCTCCCAACTTCATGAATAACCATAATTCTAGATATTTTCATAAAATTTGACATGTACATACTGAGCACCATGTGGTAATTTGTAGGCAAGATGTGTTTCTGTCAGTTTTTTGTTCAAGCAAAGTCAATTGATTGAATTAGCCGAAATGTTTTTTGACGAAAAAAATTGGCGAGTGAAAATTATTCTAAATTTTTTGAGATTGTTCCTTTGTCGAGTATGACCGAACAAGTAGTTATTCAGAAATTGAAGGAAATATTTGCAAGGTTTGGTATACCAGAGATTGTACGATCAGACAATGGCCCACAATTTCAAGCGACTTTCAAAACATTTTCAAATGATTATAATTTTCAACACGTTACCAGTAGTCCTTACTTCTCTCAATCAAATGGTTGTATATATAGAGGCAGCTGTAAAAATTGCAAAGTCATTACTAAAAAAAAAATGATATCAATATTGCTTTAATGTCGTATCGATCAACTCCCTTAGAATGTGGATTTAGTCCTGCCGAACTGATGTTTTCTCGTAAGATACGAACATTATTACCAGTTTTACCAAATAAGTTGAACGAAATTGTTGACACTCGAATAAAATTCACTGAATCGGAAGAGAGAAGGAAGGATAAGCAAGAGCAAAATTACAATCGTAGGCATAACTCCAAAGATCTTTCAGAATTGAAAACGAATGATCATATTTGGATCAGTGATTTGAGGAAATATGGAGTCATTGTTGAAAAAACAATAGAGCCTCGATGGCACTTCATATCTGCACCGCATTATAAAGATAGTTCAAATTCTTCACAAAATTGGAATCTAATTATAAATTCCAATTTGAACACTCCTGTATCTCAGGTACATTCAGATAATCAGGTGATTCCTAGTCAAACTAACAACAATGTTGATAGCACAAGTGAAGTAGCGGTTCCAACTTCACCTGATAATGCTAATTCTCAATCAAATCGTCCTAAAAGATCTTTGAAGAAGCCTGCATGGCTTTCTGATTATGTAACATAGGTTAGTGTAAGATTATTCTTTTAATGAATTTAAAAAGGGCGATGTTCCGTTAGGATTAATTTATACAGGGTGGGCCACCAGTAACGCCTCGGTCTCTAGAAGGCTAACCACTTATCTTCTTGGAATTCTTCCCCTCTAGGAAGTTGCATGTTAACATAGGCTACCATTTAAAATTATTTCGAAACATACAGGGTGTTCCCAAAAATCACAAAATACTGAAGTTGAACTTTTTTCAATCGAACGCCCTATATATTATTTCATTTTGAGATTCTCCCTGGTGAGCTGATTTCAACAATCCATCATACTTGGGGTCTAGCAGTTATAATTACTGAAATATAGGGTGTGAGAAATCGAGATTTTCCAAGTTCAAGAATTTTTTGTGACTAAACCATTAATAATTGGTCGAAACGGCTCACATGTCCCTATCTCAACTTTTGATCAACTATCTACTGACATTTAATTGAAACAAATACAGGGTGGTGCAGAATTCAGAATCTTGATCACCCGGTATATGTCCCAATTAAATATCAGTAGATAGTTAATCAAAAGTTGAGATAGGGACATGTAAGCCGTTTTGACCAATTATGAATAGTTTCGACACAAAACATTCTTGAACTTGGAAAATCTCGATTTTTCACACCCTATATTTCAGTAATTATAACTGCTGCTAGACCCCAAGTATGATGGATTGTTGAAATCAGCTCATCAGGGAGAATCTCAAAATGAAATAATATATAGGGTGTTCGATAGAAAAAAGTTCAACTTCAGTGTTTTATGGTTTTTGGGGACACCCTGTATGTTTCGAAATAATTTTGAATGGTAGCCTATGTTGACATGCAACTTCCTAGAGAGGAAGAATTCCAAGAAGATAAGTGGTTAGCCTTCTAGAGACCGAGGCGTTACTGGTGGCCCACCCTGCTGTATATATCATCCTGTACATTTATTCGAAATAAGTTGAGGTACCATTGAATCATGAGGAGTTTTTGTTTTTATTGTTGTGTGACAGACTTGTCACGAAATTGTGCTAGAGAAATGAATGATGAATTTTGGAGATTCAACCAGAACTAGCATTCGACTCATTCATACATAATACTTCAATAAATAGTATACGTTCTTCAACTGAGAACCATTTTAGACCATTTAAGACACTCTAGCATCAATTTAATTGCTATGTAACGGTTACACCACGATGATCTTTGAACATTATAGGGATTCCCTTTCGTGCGCTCCAAGCTCCAAAAAAAATTAACCTAATACCCCGATTTTGAAGCTTTTGCATGTTATGATAAGAAGAACAATTTTTTCTTATGAAAGTTAAAGGTTTAGGACATTAGTATTATGTTCATATTCATTTTTCTCTTCAAAATGAGATAAGGAACCAATGGCTCCATTTTTACCCATAACATAACTTATGAGGAAAATATTCGCGAAAATCTTCAAGATTTCAGCGCCTCAGCAGGAAATGTCGGAGGAATTTTCGACCACGCAGGGACTAGCTAGCACGCGAGCAGCAGGATCAATGAGAGATACACCGTCCACGATCCTTCGCCGATCGCTTCCGAACCGTTCAAATATATTGTTCGGTCTTCAGTCGGTAGGTTAGTGGAATACGCTCCTCATACATAACATTTAGTCGATAATGTTACATAGCACGGGATCTGATTGTTACGTAACACCGAACTGATAAAGAATAATAATATAGGCCGATGTCGATTGAAAGAAAAACGCTTCAAGGTAACCTCGAACTAGAAATGTGATTTCTGTGTGATAAAAGAATCGTAACACGCGGGTAAAAAAGAGAAAAAAAAAGCCGGACAGTGAAAATTTAGCTAGCAGGATTTTGCAGGAACAATTCGTATAGCCGGTAGCTTCGAGTAAAAAAAATATAAATCTTGTCAATTAAAGGTGAAATATAAATAAATAGCAAAAACTAGCCGGTTTATCGAAGTGAGAGACTTTTATTTCATGCAGGGAAAAAATATGGTGCGGCCGTTATAAAAAAAATAATAGTAGCTTGTACTGTAGCATCTGATGGTAGGTGGAAAGACAGACAAATTTGGAGTGTTTTGAAAAGATGGGAAAGAAGGCATCACGTAAAACTAGATGGCGGACACTAGACATTGCAGGTAAGTGTTTTTCAATCTCCACAAAACATTTCAACTCAATTTTTCAAAATACGACTTCCTAAATGAACAGCAATCACTGGTTCATTTTTAGACCAAAAGTTGTATGAATAAAAATATAAACATTCAAGTCCTATAAAACGTTTTTAGAGATACTTATCAACCCATCTGCAACAACTTTTCTTTTTCACACCCATATAGCAATTTACCTTCTGTAAGGGTTGTTGCAACTGTTATACAACAATTCTCATCGAACTGTTAAAATCGTATACGACGATCAAATACAATGTCTATACAACCAAAAATGACCCCATGTTATGCAATATTTCGATATCGGATTTCTATGAAAAAATTATTCAATCCCTATAAAAGTAATTATAAAATGATCCTATCAATATGTTTCGTGACTACGTTATATAATGAACTTTAGAAAATACTACTAAAAGACTGATGTATGAAAAATCGACGGCAATTATAAAGTTATATGCCACAAAATTTCTATGTACAACGAAATGTTCTTTCAAAATTAGCATACAATTTTTACCAAAAATTGAAACACCACAATTTAGTTGATTGTTTGGAACTATTATGAATTGAAAAAGGAAAATGATTTTCAATTTTAATGAATTGAATTCCAATCTCAAAGAATATATCAATGTTTTCAAATTCAGACCCTTAAATATGAGCAATTTTGTGAGCTTTGAATGTGAATGAAGAATTATAAAAGGAACATTATTAATTGAAATCGAAAACGAAGGAGCGTATTGAAATATCATAATTAGTGCCTACAACAATCATTGAGTTATTTTTTTGTTGAAATTTGAAAATTTTGGGACGATTTGAGACCAGGAGATGAAACTCCAAAAATCTAGAGAGAAAGAAAAAAAAGTTTGAGAATCTTGAAATATTTCAACATAAATGTATACATCAAAGTACAGAGTTTTCACGTGATATCATGTTTTGAATCTCGATAGCTATCGATTGAGAAAAGAACACTTAACAGAAAAAACTCCATAGCTGTGAGAAGAACGCGTATTTTATTACTTTAGTTCTGCGATTGCCGATCGATTAATAAAACCAGTCCAATTACCATAATCATTCTTTATCAATATATCCGTGAATAGTATACGAGGGAAGGCCGACAATATGTACCTAAACCTTGGTGAAAGTATAGCGAACATTCTTTTTCAATCTCTTGGAGCGCACGAAAGGACAGGGAGAGGAGGTAGGTGTTGCAATTTTTTATTGAACTTTTGGAGGATAAAAGTTCTTTGGAATGCTTCCATTGGCAGTAAAATTCCAAAGCTTCGCCGTTCTATAGACGAACTAGTTTTGGTAGAGTGTTGTTCGACATTTTTCAAGGTTAACGACAAAGGAATGTGCTGACTGGGCCTGTAGAGTTCGTCTGACTGGTATTGCTAGTATTGGAATTATATCAGAGATTTCTGAGGAACATTTCCCGTGGAAGTATCTATAGAAATGTCTCCGAGAATAACAGTAGTGATCAGAAATAATTCTAAAAGTTGATTATTCGATTTCAAAATGATTATTCACATAAGTTCACTTGCTCTCCAAGTTTTGGGCGACAGCTTATTTATGTGCCACCTTGTACAACAAAAATTGAACATTTTTACGGCACTTGTTTGTTTAATCTGATAAGGTATGATATTTCATCTTACTCGAGGAAATATTCTCAGAAGAGAGGTGTCTTATCTTTCACATGTTTCCGTATATTGACATTTCAACCCGAGATAAGGTTCAAAGTCGTGTTTGGATAGTTTCTCATAATTCCCAGAATACTCTGTATACGGTGTTTTTTTTCATGTTTAATAAAAGATTAGATATACCTACATGAAATTTGGATAACTACAAACACAATCAGTTGAAGATAATATTCGGCTATACAATAAATTTCTTACAAGAAATAATTGTATTGCATTGAATAAGATTTGAATAAGATTTGAATCAGAAGGAAAAAGGGGGAATGTCACAAAAAGCAGAGATTATACACTCCCCCATAATCTGTGCAAAAAGTAAGTTTCGAGAAAAACGCATTTCGAAGTTTAAAACCTCCTTACCAGTGGCGTAATTAAGATTCATTCCTGGGGGGGTCTAGGATCCAATATTTAAGAAAAAGAAAAATCGAAAAACAATCAAATATTATCACATATCAATTAACAGATACAAACATTGAAATAGGAAAAAAAAAAATACCAAAAAAAAATCGAAGAATTTAGTTACTGAAGAATATGAAAATTTGAACTGTATAATTTTTTTTGTTGGAATGAAGAGACTACTTTTGGGGAGATGGTGACAAGAGGTGATTCAAAATTCGATGTGAATATCTTGAGCATCTATTGTTGTTCATACAATGGTGTGGCCTGAAATGCTTCTCCTTCGAGCTATAGTCATTGAAAGTTGGGTAAAAAACAAAAGATTATCTGAAATTGTGATCATAATAACGAATCTTCATATTTTGAGTTCGGGATTCTATGGTTGAAATATTTCCAATTAGTAATGAAACACCCTGTATACGTCTTCTTACAAATGTAACATTATACAGGGTGATGAAATGGGAGGTAGATCTCATCATTTCAATTCATATATACATCAGTTCGATCTCGTTCAGTAGCGGAGCTACAGGGGGTCAAAGTTTAATTATTCTTTTCTATTAATTGAAATATCTCGCTTACTTTTCAAGTTATCATTTTAAAATTTGGTGTGGTCGATAATATTTAGAATATCATCATTTCAAGCCATTTTAAGATTTTCAAAATCTACAGGGTGATACGGTTTTGGGGGTAGAGGCTCCTTTATCCCCCCCAAACTTTTTCGTAGCACGCCTCTGGCATCTTCTTGTGATCAAATTGTGTGGATCGTTCAATTTAGAGGCTTTTTTGTCCTTCAATTTTTTTCGAGAAACGAACTGTTTTTGAGATAATTGAGCATATACGTTCTGAAACATGTTAATTTTGCCTATGTTTCGCTTAAATTTCATTTAACTGAAAAAAAACCTCGAGTTTCTACCCTCCGTATTCCCGTTACTGATCCAGATTGGACTAGTCATTGCAATTTTAGTGAGTACATCTCATTGTATTCTCAACGAATTTTGTCAAAGAATTAAATTTAAGCGAAACATAGGCAAAATTAACATGTCTTAGAACGTATATGCTCATTTATCTCAAAAACGGTTCGTTTTCTCGAAAAGAATCAAGAAGCAAAAAAGCCTCTAAATTGAACGATCCACACAAGTAGATCAGTGAAAGATGCTAGAGGCGTACGATGAAAAAGTTTGGGGGGGATAAAAAAGCCTCTACCCACAAAAACCTATCACCCTGTAGATTTTGAAAATCTTCAAATAGCTTGAAATGATGATCTTCTAGGAAGTATTGACCACACCAAATTTCAAAATGAAATCTAAAGAAGTAAGCGAGATATTTCAATTAATAGAACAAAATTATTGAACTTTGACCCCCTGTAGCTCCGCTTCTGGGCGAGATCAGACTAATGTTTATATGAAATTATCCGATTGAAATGATGAAATTTATCTCCCATTACAGTTTGTGCCTCAAAACCTGAATCACCCTGTATATTGTAACCAATAAAAAATAATCTATTTACGAAACTTTTCAATCACGTTTGAGATATTCATTCTAATAAGTAATTAACATTTAACGAATTCTTTGTTGGACAGCAGTTGATACACACGTGTCCTTTCTCGTCATCTGTCACTTGAGGCGTTGCGTGAGTCGTATGTTTTTTCGTTTACTAGAATACGATATTTCCTAAGCTGTGGTCTAGGAAATGTCAGTCGTTATATGATTGATTGTTCTCATCTGGCACTTCAGAACGAAATCTTTTACTATTTTTATTTTTCGACTTTCATTCTTGTGAAAATTCCACACCAGTGATTTTTATACAGATAAATTGTGTATTTATGACAAATTACCATAGCATAGTATGTATTTAAGTGAACATTTTTTTCTCGTGGGTACCCACCAGCTTGTGATATCGGAATTTTTTTTTCACGTTTTAATGACAGAATGATATTTTGACGTCCTAAAATAGTGATTTTGTGCCATCACTTCAATGGGCTTATATCACGAAATAGTTATTTATTATACAAGGGAAAAAAGTAGTAGATTTTAGCTCCAGGTGTTGTCTCCCGACGCGTAGCGGAGGGAGACAAAAAACCGTGAGCTAAAATCTAATATTTTTCCCGTGTATAATACACTATTTTTTTCTGTGACAGAAGGAAGGACGAATCAATATTGAGAAGATATTACATTATTTCGAAATCTGAAAATTATCGACGTGAAATTTAAAGTTTTTAACAGTAGGGACACCTGCGTTTTATAGGCATCTTTATCATTCTTTTGAAGTAATCAAATATCTCATGTCACTTTTGTCAGTTCAATTCTGTCATTTGATTTTAAAAAATTGCGAATTCAGTAGTTGTTTAGTAATATACGAAACCGCGAAGTCGAATGGAAGATAAAAGGACTTGCAGTTCTTTCTCGGAGACGGTATTATTGACTCATTTTTCGGAACTATAGCACAACAAAAGCCATTTACAGAGTATATATATGTGATATATATCCGGGAAAGAAGTACTCACTTTTTTCCCACGGGAAAAAAGTAATTTATGAAAAGTGACATTTTATAACCTGCCAACAGAGATGAAATGCCAAACTTTTTTCCCGTCACAGAAAAAAAATGTTATTTCATAATTCGATAGATCTCACCCAAATCAACTCACCACCGCAAACCGTTTCTTGCTGTGAGCTCCCTACGTTTTATAGAAAAATATTGAAATCCCCGATTTTTCGGACCTCTGAAAACGAGGCGATGATGTGACGTCAAAACCCTAATACTGAAACAAGACTATTCCAGGCAGAGATGAATGATACATGATTTCTGACAGAGTGAATTAGCGCGAGATCACAGTTGAAAGGATTAATATATCAGTTGTCTCAGTCTCCGTCGGGCGTTTGATATTTTCTTTTAACTATGGCGAGATGAGGATTCTACGTCGTAAGAGGGTCCGTTTTCAGAAGGTACTATTATTTATGTCCAAAAATAAAACATTCCAGTTAATTTTTCGATCGAATTATGTCGTCAATCATTATTTATGTATAAAAGGATCATTATAAACATGGTTTGAGTTCAAAGTTCTACTAAGGTGTACACGCCTATTGGGTAGGAATCAACAATGGGCTTATATCACAAACAATTTTTATTTCATAATTCGATAGAACTCACCCAAACTAGCTCACCACCGCAAACCGTTTCTTGCTGTGAGCTCCCTACGCTTTAGAAAAAATTATTGAAATCCCCGATTTTTCCTCTAAAAACGAGGCGATGATGTGACGTCAAAACCCTAATACTGAAACAAGACTATTCCAGACAGAGATGAATGATACATGATTTCTGACAGAGTGAATTAGCGCGAGATCACAGTTGAAAGAATGAATATATCAGTTGCCTCAGTCTCCGTCGGGCGTTTGGTATTTTCTTTCAACTATGGCGAGATGAGGTTTCTACGTCATAAGAGGGTCCGTTTTCAGAAGGTACTATTATTTATGTCCAAAAATAAAACATTCCAGTTAATTTTTCGATCGAATTATGTCGTCAATCATTATTTATGTATAAAAGGATCATTATAAACATGGTTTGAGTTCAAAGTTCTACTAAGGTGTACACACCCATTGGGTAGGAATCAACAATTAATAGGCTAAGAATCCATTTATGCCCTGACTGCATCTATTATATAGAATGCCATACCAATACCTTATGGAAGGCTAAAATTCGAAATCTCTGGTACTGATACTGATACGCTTCAACAGGAATCAATCAAAAATTCACATTTTCGAAAAACACCATGTAACTCTGAAATAAAGATAGATATCGATATGCGGTTTTCACCTTTGAATTTGTTATGTGAATAGATCAACAGGCACCAACATCAGTTTTTTTTCTATCTAGTACGGGAATAGGACTTTTCCTTCAAAACTGTCCAATTTGACCCACCCTGTACATCGTTCAAATTACTAGTTGGAAGAACATTCGTGAACTGATATCACACGTGCAGCGACATTTTTGCGTTGACTGAACGTTCTCATTAAACTTCATCAACTTTTTTTTTATGTTCTGGTTCCCACGAAAACGGATATCCTGTAATGTTCAGAGAACATCGTGAGAACCAAAGGAAATAAGGTAGGAATTGGTGTTCTTCTCAAATTTCTGTAGGTTATATGCCTCGAGGAACACCTCCCTTGGCAAAGTGTTCCAGAGCCTCGCTGTTCGTTGGAAGAACGAGTCTTTGGAAAGGGATGTTCTGCAGGTCTCCAAAGTGAACACGAAGGGGTGCGAGCCTCAACTCGACGGGTTGATCTCGAGGAGACTGCCAAGGGAGGAACAATTGTTGATATTTCAGAAGAGCATCGTCCATGAAAAAATCTATAAAATAGAGCCAGATCGCCAACTTTTCTACGGCGTTCCAGAGAAGTGAGTGAATTTGTGAGCGAGGCATCACCCACGAGACGAATTGCCCTTTTTTGGACAGAATCCAACAGTTTCAGGGTATGTTTGGGTGCTGCACTCCAAATATGGGAACAGTATTCCAGGACAGGTCGGATCTGTGCCTTTTAGATCATAAGCAGCTGACTGGAAGTGAACTGACCGATTTGGTGATTTTATTACGTTATTTTAACGTCACCGTGTTTACTGTGGAATTCAATCTCCGCCACGAGTGCATGATGGCTATGATCGCGTCTGAAAAGCGGTCCATTATGCAACTCTAATCAGAAAAATAAACAGTGGTCACCTCTAGTGCAAACACACCTCCTTTTCGATTAGTATTCGTACGTTATCTAACATTTTTAATGAGGTCCCAGTGTTAACAATGATAATAACAGCCATTAGAAGAGGCTAGATTTTGAAAATAAGCAGCACCAGTGCAATATTGCGGTAGTTTATTCACGGTATTGTGATTTTCAATGCACAGTTCACGTTTTTACGAAGCGGGAAAAATCTTATCAACGTATATTGTACGTAGTGCTATACTCACTCTGGAAGCAATTTGATTTTCGTACACAGAATACCAATTAATATATCTCAAGACATTCACATCGAGATATCAATAATCACCCATCACCTTGTAGGTATACGCACATGAATTCTTATTGTGGCGGTTTTCTTTGGTGTTCAAATACAGGGTGGAGACTTTGACTGGAAAAAAATAATGAATTCAACTCAAAAGGAGGTAGAAAATAATGATAAAAAAATAAGATGTAGTTTTTTTTTGATGAACACCCTGTTTCCGAATAAATATTTATTTACGTTCGCAAAAAATATTCTGTTCAGATGTGTCTATTGTTTCGAAACCCTCCATAGAAATTATATTGAAATGCATACATGGCAGTTTGAAACTATATGAAAAACAATATGATAAGGTTAGTTTTTCTGTAAAGAAGTTCCTAATCGACCCCTTATTATTTTGATAGCGCACGGCAATGTCCGAAATGATGTTTCTTTCTGAGAAACTGATCAAATTGATAGTTATATACAGGGTGTTTCACAGGTGAAGGGAAATATTTCAATGGTAGATAGGGGTCACCAAGGTGGTTCTGAAAATACCATATTTGATAGGTCTTAGAGTTTTCATAACGGAGAGACAGGGCGATTCATCGATTTCGAATAATTATTCATTCGTCTATAAGTATTGAACTACCCAGTAATTTTTTCTAAAATTTGGTATGGACCTTAAACTTGGGACGTTGAATGCATTCACCTATCGAGCGAAGTGAAAATCCAGGTTCGGCTTCAGGAAAAATTTACATTTACTCGAAATATTAAAATAACACATTGTACAGGGTGGGCAAAATTGGGCGTTTTCGCCGTCTATCTCAATAACTAGAGGAGTTATCAGAAAACCGATATACATGTTCCGGTTTCGATTTTGGAGATACCTTGCATGGCACAATCAGAATTTAGATATCTTCATTCGTTTAAGAGATACAGGGGGAAATTGAAAATTTGCCGATTTCGATTTTATTTTCTGACTACTTCACGGTGAGAGGTATCATAAAATTCCAAACGTATATTTATACAGTATGATGCGTGGAATCCATTGGCATCATCAGAAATTTTATACAGGGCGACGTTGAAAATATGCGGCAGCCAATTATGTTTTTTCTAATGGAACACCCCGTATATTTTAGCACAGTTGAATAGTCCCAGGCGTTCTCATTACAAATATATATATAACCCTACCTTTTCCTTCCACAATTTCAGATATATTCGCAAAAATATATTCAGTGTGTCACATTTCTCATGGTTACACCCCCGTATCTTCTGTAAAAATAATTGAGCTAGGATTCAAAAATTCGCAACTGTCAGAAAGATACAAATGATACACTCATGGAGTCATGGACCAAGTGGGATCATCTCCAATGAAAACACTGCTCGCCAGCAGCTATGGGATCATTGATATTTCTGGATAATGTTATCAACAGGCAGAATCGAGGTTGAAAATGACACTCTGTATATATTCACCAGAGGTGAAAAATGAATATCATAGGGAATGTTATTTCCGGACGAATGGATATTTGGTGAGAAATAAAATGGGAAATTATTCGATTTGATATCATTGTTATCAAGACATTTGAGATACAGAAATAAGACCAATAATTTACTCAATTAGGAAATCAGTAGGTTGCGTTGAAAAATATAGCCTCATAGAAGATGTCCAAATTCCAGATACAGAAGATACGGGGGTGTGACTCAACTGTGCCAAAATATACGGGGTGTTCCATTAGAAGAAACATATTTGGCTGCCGTATCTTTTCAACGTCACCCTGTATAAAATTCCTGATGATGCCAATGGATTCCACGCATCATACTGTATAAATATACGTTTGAAATTTCATGATACCTCTCACCGTAAAGTAGTCAGAAAATAAAATCGAAATCGGCAAATTTTCAATTTCCCCCTGTATCTCTAAAACGAATGAAGATATCTAAATTTTGATTGTGCCATTCGAGGTTTCTCCAAAATCGAACCCGGAACATGTATATCGGTTTTTCGATAACTCCTCTATAGTTATTGAGATAGACGGTGAAAACGCCCAATTTTGCCCACCCTGTATGTAATAATTGACAAAGTTCATCAAAGGAATCGTGAGGAGGAGGAAAAACTGAACTGGATTTGATGCTTTTTGTTTTCCCGCCACCAATTCTCATCGTAACAATCATAAACAGGAAGCTAAAAGTATGTCAATTTCAAGAGTATTAAAATTATGACAGAGATACAGGGTGAATTATCACTCGTCCATAAGTGTTAAACTACCCATCGCAGTAATATTTTCTCAAATTTGGTATTGAGCTTACTTGGGACAATGGATTCATTGACCTATCAGGCAAAATGGATATACAGGTTCAGCTCCAGGAAAAGTCTCATAGTCTTTATAACAGAGATACAGGGTGAATTATCGAATTATAATTCCGCCTGATAGGTTAATGAATCCATCGTCCCAAGTAAGCTACATACCATATTTGAGAAAATGCTACTGGGTAGTTTTATACTTATGGACGAGTGAATAATTATTCAAAACCGATAATTCACTCTGTATCTCCGTTATAAAAACTGTGAGACTTAGTAAGTTCTTTCGAGAGATTTTTTTGACTGAAATATATCGAATAATCATAATTGACACTGGTTTCATAATTTCCATACTCTTCAAATTGACATACTTTCAGCTTTCTGTTTATGATTATTACGATGAGAATTGGTGGCGGGAAATCGAAAAGCATCGAATCCAGTTCAGTTTTTCCTCCTCTTTACGATTCCTTTGATGAACTCTGTCAATTATTACATACAGTGTGTTATTTTAATATTTCGAATAATGTAAATTTTTCCTGAAGCCGAACCTGGATTTTCTCTTCGCCCGATAGGTGAATGAATTCAACGTCCCAAGTTTAAGCGCCATACCAAATTTTAGAAAAAGATACTGGGTAGTTCAATACTTATAGACGAATGAATAATTATTCGAAAATCGAAATCGATGAATCGCCCTGTATCTCCGTTATGAAAACTCTAAGACCTATCAAATATGGTATTTTCAGAACCACCTTGGTGACCCCTATCTACCATTGAAATATTTCCCTTTACCTGTGAAACACCCTGTATAATAATAGCTGAGATATAGAAGGAGGGCCGTTTAAAGTGAAAAATTTTTCAGGAAAATTATTCACCTCTCTGCTAGCGAATTTATTCGAGTTAAATTCTCCACCCTGTACATATTATAGCCTTCAAAGATAAATCGACATTGGGGAAGAATAATAATCGCGATATTTGCATAGGCATTTCATTTTCCCATGAAAAAATAGTGGAAATGTCAATATTGATAAAACTCATGTGTGTACAGTAGCGTAACACTGTCAAACTCACAATGTTCTTATCTCTTCTTAATTTATACGTCCTGTATAAAATGTAGCATAGCTATGAGTGATTAGGATATGATAGCGTTTTTTTTATGATTTATTGATAGTGCTACATATAAATCAGTCGAAAATTTGTTTACGAAACAAACGTATGAGAGTTCAATGACAACCAACGAAAGCATCTATTATTATTGTGGAGTACACTCAGTTCCAAAAAAAGTGACGCACTTGATATTTGACCTATCTTTTAAAAAAAAAGTATGCCGATGTTTTTTTATTTGTTGGTAGGTAATGCATTTGTCTAATGGCATAGAAAGTGCTTACACCCTATACGAAAGAGGCTTCTTTTGCGAGCATTTTGTTTTTTTATTCATTGATTTATCTCTAAAATGTTCCGAATTAGAGCTTTTTTTGCTGAATCCTTGCAGATTACCAACTTTCTGAATTTATCGAGAAACAATTTTCTAATGAAATAAACTGATACCAATAATTTCAAAAAACATTTTTATTAAACACAAAATTATAAATTGGGATGACTGCTTAATACCGTGTATTGCCTCCTCTAGCAACTCTAAGAACTTCTAATCTACGAGGCATACTGGAAATTAAGTTGTTTATCGTTTCCATTAGTATACGATCCCATTCTTCCACTAATGCATCTGCCATTTCTGCGAGACTTTCCGGAGACCTCTCGCGAGAACGCACCCTTCTCCCTAATTCATCCCACAAATGTTCTATAGGATTCATATCGGGGCTTCTCGCAGGCCATTGTAATGTAGTAATACCAGTAGCTTCTAAGAAGTTTCGCACTATTGCTGCGGTGTGTGGTCGGGCATTATCCTGCATCAATATAAAATTATTGCCCACTAATTCTGCATAAGGTGAGACATACTGCTCTAAAATGTCAATGTAAATTTGGGCATTCATCGACTGCCTCACCGGAAAAACATGAAGGGGTGTCTTTCCATTCATTGAAATCCCTCCCCACACCATAACGGGCCCACCATTAAAACTTTCGCATTCTGTTATTAAATTTTGATTAAACCGTTCACCAGTTCTTCTCCACACTCTCTTTCTTCCATCCACCATGTTAAGGCAAAACCTTGACTCATCCGTAAACAAGACATTCGACCATTCAGAAATATTCCACTGTCCATAATTTTCAACAAGATTTCTTCTAGCAGCACGATGTTCGGGCAATAATTTGGGACCTTTTGCAGGTCTCCTAGCTTTTAAATTAACTTCTTTCAGACGTCTGCTTACTCACTGCAACATCACGAATTTGACGAAGATCTTGCTGAACATTTACCGCAGTATTTGATCGATTCCGTAAAATCCGCAATCTCAAGAAGCGATCATCTCTTGGAGAAGTTTTTCGGGGGCGACCCGAAACGACCCTCTGAGCGGTGCTTCCTGTTTGTTCGTACTTGCGGATTGCTCTACGAGCAGTTGCTTCATGAACTCCCACTGCACGAGCGGCGTAACGTTTACTACGCCCATCGTTTACTAACACAACTAATCTTGCTACTTGTTCAGGATTTATTTGAGGCATTTTATGTAATTCTAGTCAATAAAACAAGACACTTAATTAATGACACAACGACAAATGGTCAAATATGAAGGCATACAACAAATTAGTTGCTATGGCAACGGCATTTGTTTTTTTAAAGACAATGTGATCCTACCAGAGTACAACCCAATAAATTTTGAGTACTCTGATCCTTCAATGAATTTAATTTGTGGGATAAGCGTAAGGTATCAGCAAAAAAGTTGTAATTCGGAAAATTTTAGAGATAAATCAATGAATAAAAAAAACAAAATGCTCGCAAAAGAAGCCTCTTTCGTATAGAGTGTAAGCACTTTGTATACCATTACTCAATTAACACACAGGGTGAGTCAAAAATTAAGAATAAATCATGGTTCGAGTTATTCCACCACCATCAAGGAGGCTTTGGAAAAATGTTCACCTCTTTATTTTTTACAAAGTCAAATGCATTACCTATCAACAAATAAAAAAATATTAAAAATCGGCCTACTATTTTTTTTTATTTAAGAAGATAGTTCAAATATCAAGTGCGTCACTTTTTTTGGAACTGAGTGTAGTTCAATTAAATACAGAATGACAGTGGCGCTATAATTGTTGTGTTGTTTCAGTAATTTACTCTTCATCAGATTTTAATTTCATGTGTTGAGTTTGTATCACTTAGTGAACATGAATAAAAATTTGTATAGCTAATTGGAGTCACATCTCGAGCTATTGATCTAAAATTTGGCACAGTATCGTATTCCATTTGAAATGAAATATTTATAGTCACGAGTCTGCCGAATTGATCAAACAATTCTAGTTATTGGTAGAAAATCGATAATTCATTCGAAAATAATCACCCTTCAATACTGAATACGTATATACAAGGTGTTTGATCAGGGTCGGTCACTAGCGTATTATATAATTATTCGACAACTATTTTCGTCTCAAAGTTGCAACAACAGCCGATGTCCAACCTCAATCAAAGACCACGATGTACGAGTTTTGGTAGAGAGTTGTTCGACATGATATCTTCGAAGTTGACGACAGAAGGAAAAAATCAGTATTGCTAGTGACGAAATATCTTCTTGTGGAAAAATTATAGGTTGCCGACTTCTGTTCTGCTTAGTTGTAGCCTCCTCTTCTTTGTAAATATTTTTGAAATTCGAACAAATATGCCTATTTCCATCGATTTATTTGAAAAAATGTAACAATTGACATTTAGCGGGAATCACGTGACCATTATTCATATTTTTCAACGCAAAACTTAACGCCCAAGTCTCATCTCTGAAAGTTTTTCCCAGATGATGCCAATTTTCTGGAAGACACTGTATACGAAGTGAAAAACAGTCGTTTAAAATAATTTGCCTCAATTCATGGTGATGGAAAACAGCATTGAATGAATCAAACATAGTAGCAGTAATGAGTTGTGTATCATAACCGGAAGGATCCAGTCAGGTCAGGTCCTACTCAACGCAAACTGACCAAGCATAATTTGGTATAACACACAATAATGAAATTATGTCCGCAATGAGAAAATTGTCAAGTCAAGAGAATGTTGGATTGTTTGACCAACAACATGGTTTCTGTCGTGGTCGATCAACATCAACAAACCTGTTGCTTCATCAAAATCATATCATCAATGCATTAGAGAATAAGCTGCAAGTAGCCTCTATTTACACAGACTTTTCTAAAGCATTTAATAAAGTCAACCATAGTCTGTTACTTGCAAAACTTGAAGCTTTGGGTATAGAAGCGAATATCTTGAGTTGAATCAGAAGCTATCTCACTAGTAGAGTCCGATATGTGAAATATGGAAGCTCAGTTTCACAACCAATCGAAGTACCATCAGGTGTACCACAGGGATCTCACATGGGACCTCTGTTATTCAATCTTTCTGTAAATGACCTCTCTGATGTCATCATCAACAGTTCCTTCTTGATATTTGCCGATGACCTGAAGATGTTTAGAACGGTTAAATGCATTTCTGATGCTGATCTAAATAACTTTTCCAGATGGTGCCATCCTATGTATAAACGAGTTTTGATAAAGAGTTGTTCCATATATTTCGAGGTTGATGGTTGACTGGGTATGTCAAGTACGTGTGAATGATGGTTATGAAATAATGAGATTGCTACATGATGATTCCTACTCATATCGCGTGGAATTTATAGAAAATGATCAAATAATAGAGATGCTAGATGTTTTTGACAAATTATTTGGACATTCCTTATTTTTCCCTTGAATGTTTGTAGTTATTTTTTGTTTTCGATGATTTTTTTCATTCGAATATGATGTTTCTTACTAGTTGTTCAACTTAATTGCTCATTATACTCAATCAAATGAATCCAGGTGGTTTGATTTCAGTTTCTTTCAACTTCCAAAACGTAAGGAGGTTTTAAACTTTGAAATGCGTTTTTCTAGAAACTCACTCTGTGACATTCCCCCTTTCACCCCTGTGATCTTCATATGTTTCTACTTTATGCTCCGCCAATGACCAGGATATGAGGGGAATGTAAAGAAAACACCGAAAAGGGCTTGAAACTTGGTGCGGCCGATCAATAGCCGAAGAACCCTATAATCGGTTATATAAATGTCAAGTGGGCATGTTGTAATGCCGTTAAAGAGGATAATGGCGAAGTGCTTTCAGGGCGCTATTCGATAACGAAAGTGTATTACATTGGACAGTCAGGCAGATACGGTGAAATACGTACAAAAGAGCATACAATATCTTGAATAATCCCATCTCGCACTATTGGAATGAAATTACAAGATTCATGATTGCTATAGCGAAACCTGAGACCTCACGTTGGGAACAAGATAAAATAAAATATATCTTGGTGCGCTCTTAAGTACATAGAAAACTAAATAGGTCGTAATCGTCACTTAATGATGGATAAGATTGTTTGTACAATATAGCAAAATGTATGTACAACCTAATCGTATTCTTAGTACATATGTGAATAAATCTCGAATTCATTTCTAGTACCTATTCATGAACCATACCATAAACACCATCATAAACATTTTATTTGCATTTCATTATCTCATTCGTCAAACGCATCCTCATTTACATTACTTTTGATGAGTTTTACGATGATATTTGAGTGCTAGTAATAATACAAATCAAAACGTAACAAATATACCTGGTTGGCTATAATTATACGAATGATACTTATTATGTAAACAATAATTTGGTTGTGCAAGTGAATATCAATAAAAAAACTCACTTCACATTTTTATACTTCTATAATAAACAGGGTGATTATTGCCATTTAGCCATAGCTTCCGATTTCGATAAACTATTGAGTAAAATAATATGAAATGACTTGACTTGAGCGAAACTGATCTACTCCATCGTTAACGTCATCGACTGCCGATATTTTATCAAAATACTTTTTGTTTTGATTCAATCATTTGATAAAAAGTTGACTTTTGTGCCGCCATATATTGATTCTATATGAGAAACCAAACAGTTGAATATTATTAACTAACAAAACAGTTCATCCATATATATTCAATATGTACGACGAATTTTGAAAACATGTAGATTTAGGTAAAAAATAGGAAGAAATAATATTAAAACAGATCAATGGAGTTTCACTTTTTCCCATTTTGTTACATAAACATTCTATTGCTCTATTTATAAACTTTCAAACAACAAACAGCATCGAATAAAATACCCTTGAATTAGTTTCTATGGACAAAAAAAAACTTGTTTTCAAGTAAAGACCGCACAAACAAAACAAAATGCAGATGAAATCGAGGAAAGTCTTTTACCATTATCTCAAAAAGCTAAACTTTTGGACTTTCAACAGCGACCGTTCGAATTTATACGCAATCCTTAAAAAAATAATTACTAATTATCGATCAGTTAGAATTATTATGAACAATATCATCAATAACAACATTTTTTCTCGAAAGACGTAATTCAGTTTACTCATGAACGCTTCTTCCTATTCCGTTCTTCACAAATGCGTCTTCAAATTACACAGTTTATGGGACAAAGTAGATCATCACTGCAACTTTTGAAATATTTAAAATGTTTTGGAATTTACCCAATTTATCTAATTTCGCATCAGTCATACATTTTCGCTCACATTATATCACTTCCAGTTATGACTGAGGTAGGACAAACTAGGAGAATTATCAATATTAGATTATAGGAACATCTAGAACGCAAGATTAGATAAATCAAGTAAAGTGAACTAGTTAATTCGAAATCGATCGAAGAATCTAATCTAACTCAGTCCATATCAACCTTTTCCCGAAAAAGCTACAGCGACCGTTCGAATTTATATACGCAATCCTTGAAAAATAATTACTGATTATCAGCTAGAATTATGAACAATATCATCAATAACAACAGATTTTTCAAAAGAAGTTTTTCCGTTTACTCATGAACGATTCTTCCTATCCCGTTCTTCACAAAAAGCTTCTCTAAATTACACAGTTTATGGGGACATCACTGTAACTTTTGAAATATTTAAAATGTTTTGGAATTTCCCCAATTTGAACTTCATCTAATTCCGCTTCATTCATACATTTTCGCTACATTATATCACTTCTAGTTATGGCTGAGATAGGACAAACTAGGAGAATTATCAATATCAGATTCTAGGAACATCTATAGAACGCAAGACTTGATTGTCTTTGAAAATTAAGCTATCAAATTTGTATTTCTTGTTCGTTATGACAGCATAGTTCCTAGGGTAACACCCTGTATATGCTACCTAGAGAAAATTTTGAATTCTAGACAGCAGGAAACAGAACATATCCATAATTAGTGCACAAAAGTCCAAACATTAGGAAAATACATTATTCAAGGATAAACTAGAATGATAATGAGCTTGACAAACAATAGTAATATATTTCTAGTGTTGAAAAATAGAAGTGTGAACTGTGGCGTATCTGCAGCCTGTTCCAGGGTATTTATTTTAGTTACCTACCTATCGGTTCCTTGACATAAAAAATTACCATTCGTTAAGATCAAGTAAACACGTTTCGTTCTACTCTGTGTTCCAAAAATAATAGAACATAATATCAGTTCCGTTGTCATAAGCGGTACCTCAGGATTTTCTATAAGTAAATATTCAAATCATGACCATCAGATTCAAAAATAAAAACCATAATCTGAATCTGAAATATAAAACCTCGTGACAAAAATCCACCCGCCATCTTGACTATTGAGAAATCCAAAATTGTGGCAAAACATATGTAGGACAAGCCAGGTGAGCCATTCGAGCTTTTTTTTATGTTCTGGATCCCACGAAAAGGGATATCCTGTAATGTTCAGAGAACATCGTGAGAACCAAGGGAAATAAGGTAGGAATTGGTGTTCTTCTCAAATTTCTGGAGGTTATATGCCTCAGGGAACACCTCCCTTGGCAATGTGTTCCAGAGCCTCGCTGTTTGTTGGATGAACGAGTCTTTGGAAAGAGATGTTCTGCAGGTCTCCAAAGTGACCACAAAGGGGTGCGAAGTCTCAACTCGACGAGTTAATCTCGCGGGCACTGCCAAGGGAGGAACAATCGTTGATATTTCAGAAGAGCATCGTCCATGAAAATATCTATAAAATAAAGCCAGATCGCCAACTTTTCTACGGTGTTCCAGAGAACTGAGTGAGTTTGTGAGCGAGGCATCACTCAAGAGACGAATTGCCCCTTTTTGGACAGAATCCAATAGTTTCAGGGTATGTTTGGGTAATGATCTCCAAATATGGGAACAGTATTCCAGGACAGGTCGGATCTGTGCCTTGTAGATCATAAGCAGCTGACTGGAAGTGAAATATCTCCTGGTCCGAAACAGAAAACCAAGTTTTTGGGATGCACTTTTAGCAATTGATCTCACCTGATCTCCCAAGAAAGGTTATTGCTAATAGTAATCCCAAGCATCGAAATGGATGTCTTCAAAGGTATGGTTAATCCTGACAAGCTTATGTTGGGCACAGTGAGATCAGATTTTCTAGAGAAAAGGCATGCTTGTGTATTGTTTGCATTGAAATCTACCAAGTTATTGGATCCTCATTCGAGAATTGTTGCCAAGTCCATATTTATGTTGTCAACATTTCTCCCTCGTTCGTTTCTGATTTTCCTGGCTGGAATTGGAGCCCTGGAGAAGAAGGCAGTATGGAGGGTACTATCATCCGCGAAGCTGTATACTGGACATGAAGTTGCTTCCAACAAATCGTTGATATGGAGTAGAAATAGTGTTGGTGCTAGAATTGATCCTTGCGGAATACCAGCATTTATGATAAGAGAGTCAGATGAAACTCCATCGACCACTACATAGAGAGACCTGTTTGACTGAAAACTAGCTAGCAGAGAACATAGCTGGGGAGGCAAGCCATAAGATGGAAGCTTGGCGTGGTGCCAGACTCGATCGAATGACTTGGAGATATCAACGGCTAAGGTTTCACCATATTTTTCTATAGATTGCTGCCATATATATATGTGAGACGTAAGCGAGCAGGTCACCAGTTGATCTCTGATAGATTTGAAGTATGGTAGATTTGATAAGTCAGATGTAGCGGAACATTTGTCAAAACAAAAGCATAACCCAAAAATATTAGAAATTCAGAATTTGGGGAGAGTTAGGTATTAATTTGGTGAGAGTTAGGTATTGTTGAGAATATAGAGGACATATTTCTTATATTATTATGTATGCCCTTTGCATGGTTTAGCAATTTGAAAAGAGCTACGGTATATGTTCGGTGTACTCCCCTTTTGTAACCTTATGCAATATCCTGACAAAATATAATAAAAACTAGGGACTAGGGTCCCATATTGCTCTGGTTTCCTTCATTTCTTTCATTCTCTGATGTTCGTATCGATTCAGTTTGAACTCTGAACTTTATTTGGAGTCACTCACGGAAACTTATTGAACAGGGTGACCCAAAAACATGACCATTTTTGTATTCATTATAACATCACAAAGACAAAAAACATACCAGTTAGATGAAAATAATCCCAAATCAGAAGGTGATAATTTGTATTATGTAGCTGCGGTTGGAATAATAAATCAACACACTGATCGAAAATCCAGAATAACCCATATGGACTACTATTTGGAGAGACTCATTTTCAGAAATGCTAATGGGTAGTCGTGCGATTCTTACCAAATTTAGACCGGTATTTAATTGAGATGAAAAAGGGATAAATTTGTTGAGAAATCATATTACGAATTTTTTTACTGGAAAACTGACCTCATAATATTGTTTGTCATGGTTTCAAACCCCCACAAATGCACATTTTTATTGAGGGAACTGTTTAACTCATTAAAAACATATCATATTGATGGTTAATGGCTATTCATACCGGTCCAAATTTTGTACGAATCGCACGACCAATAGTTGAGAATAGAGGAGGGGTCGTTTGAAGTGTTACACGCTGTATATATTGACGCACGATGTACGAAACGTGAACTCTTTAGTAGGTACGTCTAGATTGTTTCCATTTCGGATACGATGAAATGAATTGAAGGAATAAAACGAAGCAATGCTTTTACATTTCCTCTACTCAATACTATTCGAAAATGTATAGTTCAAGTATATTCCGGTGTTCACCTGATTGGTACTTGCCTTAAAATGAAGTGAAATAATGTTCGCCTTGCCGGATCAATACATTTAAAATATTGGACTGAAAACAATTTTTATCTGGAATTGATTTCACCAGTATATTATTCACCTTCAAGTAGTTTCGATAGATATTTCGAAAACCATTTTCAATCGCGAGATAAAGTGAAAATGGTGCCTTCAAATACAATCAAACCTTTGGATAAAATTCTATTCCTTATCATTTTGTCCTGAAAATACTAGTGTTTTAGTGAATACTGCTTGCGGAGTAAATGATAATATGACGATATAAATGGTTTTCATTCATGAAATAATCTTAACGTTTTAATGATGATTATATCATGAATTCATCATTTTTTATGTTGCTTGTAATCATCAATACACCAGAATAAATGTAGAGCAAGAGCACGGGCTCAATTTGGACAGTTTTCCCATGTTGATCTCTATAAGAAAATCTGAGCTCAAATATAGCAAAAAAGGCTCTTTTTATATTCGTTTCCGTGACGTTTCCGTGACATTTTCGTGACGATTCCGTGCATGAGGATTCTAGCCTCATTAGCCCCTACAATTAGCCCTGCCACTCCTATAGACGAAGGAAATTTCATGAGAACGTCACGGAAACGTCACGAAAATGTCACGGAAACATCAAGTAATCAAAAACGTCACGGAATCATCAATGAAACGTCACGAAAACATCACGGAAACCTATATAAAAAAGCCATATTTGCTATTTTTCAACTTGGATTTTCTTATGGAGATTGACAGGAAAACTGTCCAAATTGAGTCCGTGCTCTTGTTGTACATTTACACAATAGTTTTTTTTTTCAAATTACTATCTTTAGTCATATTTTGAAAAATGTACGAGTCGCTTGTGATAACATTCCATTTATTTTAAGGAGAAAAGGATTTAATGACCCAACGGTTATTTAACTCTTGGCAAGTCACTCAGTTTCCTGACTAATTCATGTAATTAAGTCACGAGTTGAGTTTTTCCTGTCGCATCGTTTCGAAAATACAGTAGATCATTTCACACAACGATAGTTTCAACAATTTTCATAGCAGCGACTCCAATTATACACTTCACTAAACAATTGGCATATCTCGGCATATGCATATATTTCCATGAAATTTGGATAATCAGGCGTTCCATATTATCCATGTGAAATATGAAGAAAAATATCAAAAATGAACCATGTTTACAGTGGCTTGGAATCTCCTGCTATTCTGCGTGAAGAATCAAAAATAGTTCTATGTATGCACGACCGGGCGTAAAGTAGCACTTTACCGCTCGTGGACTACTTATACGCATCAGGACATTTAGGTTTTAGTTGTGTTGGTTCAATATCTAATATTACAGTTTTCGAGATGTAAAATGATGATCGAACCCAAAATAAGTTCTGTGATGACATTGATTGACAGCAAATGTAATAGTCTACTCGTATTTCGAAAAATTTACTGAGTTAACATGGTATCGTTGATTTCATCAATGATATTCCTCACTGTAGCCATGATGTATTTTTATAGTTCTTGAGAGGTGAAGAGGTATTCACAATGAAAATTCGAAATACTGTTATAACTTGCTCTAACGGGTCTTGGCGCCACGCTACGGTCCATAAAAGCATATAGGACGTAAAATAGATGTTTATGACCTGCAGTCGCTGAAGTGCCAATTTACGGTCGATGATTTGGACTTTACGCCCGCTAGTGCATACACTATTATTTTTTTTTTAGATCTCAACTATGCTGAGCAATACCGGGTGACACAGACATGTAACAGCCTGTAGTTTTTTTATTTGATGAGATAAAAATTTGAAATTCACAAGGGTTATATTATGGATGATGGCGCTTCCCTTGAACCCAATGATAATTTTCTTCAACCACCTGTTTGAGCGGAAGTAGAGCCAACTTTTTCTTTAAATGGCACCCTGAATATTTCTGTAGCCTATTTTATTACGCTTGGAATTCTCTATTCAACTATGTTTCACAATTTGATATTGCATGGGAAAATCACGTGAGATCAATTGCTCCAAGTGCATCCCAAAAACTTGGTTTTCTGTTTTGAGCCAGGACCTATTTCACTTCTTGTCAGCTGCTCATGATATATAAGGCACAAATCCGACCTGTCCTGGAATACTGTTCCCATATTTGGAGTGCAGCACCCAAACATACCCTGAAACTGTTGGATTCTGTCCAAAAAGGGCAATTCGTCTCGTGGGTGATGCCTCGCTCACAAATTCACTCACTTCTCTGGAACACCGTAAAAAAGTTGGCGATCTGGCTCTATTTTATAGATATTTTCATTGACGATGCTCTTCTGAAATATCAACAATTGTTCCTCCCTTGGCAGTCCCCGCGAGTTGAGGCTTCGCACCCCTTCGTGGTCACTTTGGAGACCTGCAGAACATCTCTTTTCAAAGACTCGTTTATCCAACGAACAGCAAGGCTCTGGAACACATTGCCAAGAGAGGTGTTCCCCGAGGCATATAACCTCCAGAAATTTGAGAAGAACACCAATTCTTACCTTATTTCACTTGGATGTCACGATGTTCTCCGAACATTACATAATATCCCTTCTCGTGAGAACCAGAACATAAAAAAACATACCTTGGAAGAGATAAGTGTGCGCAGGTTCAACTAAAATCACCCGAAGAAGATATTCGAATGAATAAAACGTACACAAAACGTACATTTGTAATTTTGGTGAAGGCACATTTGAAATTTTGGTGAAGGAACATAATCCACCATTTTATTCGACAACAAAAAACGCTCATCCTCAAGATCCTGATAGCATAATGAAACAAAACTATTAAATTATGGTATACAGGGTGTTTCACAGGTGAAGGGAAATATTTCAATGGTAGATAGGGGTCACCAAGGTGGTTCTGAAAATACCATATTTGATAGGTCTTAGAGTTTTCATAACGGAGATACAGGGCGATTTATCGATTTCGAATTATTATTCATTCGTCTATATAAGTATTGAATTACCCAGTATATTTTTCTAAAATTTGGTATGGAGCTTAAACTTGGGACGTTGAATTCATTCACCTATCGGGCGAAGTGAAAATCCAGGTTCGTCTTCAGGAAAAATTTACATTTATTCGAAATATTAAAATAACACACTGTATGTAATAATTGACAAATTTCATCAAAGAAATCGTGAAGAGGAGGAAAAACTGAACTGGATTTGATGCTTTTTGTTTTCCTGCCCCCAATTCTCATCGTAACAATCATAAACAGGAAGCTGAAAGTATGTCGATTTCAAGAGTATTAAAATTATGAAACCACTTCCAATTATGATTATTTGATAAATTCTTGTTAAATGATCGTTCGAAAGAACTTACTTAGTCTCACGTCTCACAGTCTTCATAACAGAGATACAGGGTGAATTATCACTCGTCCATTAGTATTAAACTACCCATCGCAGTAATATTTTCTCAAATTTTGTATTGAGCTTACTTGGGACGATGGATTCATTGACCTATCAGGCAGAATGGAAATACAGGATCAGCTTCAGGAAAAGTCTCATAGTCTTAATAACAGAGATACAGGGTGAATTATCGAATTATAATTCCGCCTGATCGGTTAATGAATCCATCGTCCCAAGTAAGCTACATACCATATTTGAGAAAATGTTACTGGGTAGTTTTATACTTATGGACGAGTGAATAATTATTCAAAACCGATAATTCACCCTGTATCTCCGTTATAAAAATTGTGAGACTAAGTAAGTTCTTTCGAGCAATTTTTTGACTAAAATATATCGAATAATCATAATTGACTCTGGTTTCATAATTTCAATACTCTTCGAATTGACATACTTTCAGCTTTCTGTTTATGATTGTTACGATGAGAATTAGTGGCGGGAAAACAAAAAGCATCAAATCCAGTTCAGTTTTTCCTCCTCCTCACGATTCCTTTGATGAACTTTGTCAATTATTACATACAGTGTGTTATTTTAATATTTCGAGTAAATGTAAATTTTTCCTGAAGCCGAACCTGGATTTTCACTTCGCCCGATAGGTGAATGCATTCAACGTCCCAAGTTCAAGGTCCATACCAAATTTTAGAAAAATATACTTGGTAGTTCAATACTTATAGACGAATGAATAATTATTCGAAATCGATAAATCGCCCTGTTAGAGTTATGAAAACTCTAAGACCTATCAAATATGGTATTTTCAGAACCACCTTGGTGACCCCTATCTACCATTGAAATATTTCCCTTTACCTGTGAAACACCCTGTATAAGTTTCGATTTAATTCAAAGAGTAATATACTAACATACAAAGTACATAACCAAGCTAATGAAAACGTGGTAATAAAGAAACCACATCGCCCACACATAAATTTTGAAAAATGGCCATTCCCAATAAAATATACCTTGGACTCGTGATCTATTCTATTTTAAAATCGCGCCGATATTGATGATTATTATTACGAGTGCTGCGTTCGAATCACATGTTTTGGAGATCCATGTACTTCTATATTCTATTTTCAGTCGACTGGATTCTCTAAAAATACCTTGGCCATTCATGCCCAAAAAATCAAAAAACGGAACTCACGTGGGTTTCACTGTCACGTGTACAAAACAAACTGCGATCACATCAAATTTTCTAAAACTGAATCAGTATTTTGTGATCCTCATCTTTACTAGCACTGAAGATGGGTAAGAAGATATTTAGCATTTTTCAGAACGTCGAGAAGAATCAACAAATTCTACAGTTTCAATCATCATTCTCTTCAAGAGTAACGAAACATATGCTTTTTGATAATCTATCTTTCCGTTTCTTATCCTGTTTTCATTGAAATATACAATCAACTATACAGGGCGGTCCACTTTATAATAGCAAAATATCGATAATTGATAGGACACCATATTTTGAGAATATACTTTCTATGAATTTGAACATTAAAACATTGGTGTTCATGTTGAAAGAGAATATAGATTTTTCTTCAATTACTATAGAAAACGGCTCGACAAAATTACGAGATATCCTGGTAGCCTAATAAGTATACCGGGTGATGCAAGGTATCAAGCCACCCCTATAAATTCTGCATTGTTGAACGGATTTTTCTAAAATATTAGAATAGCATAATCATTGGCGATATCAAAATTATGCCAAGAAATTGATAACTTGAGTCTGGCAACAGTGGTTGTAGACCTTATTTACACCATACTGATATGAATTTTGTTGAAGGTTTGAGAGGTTAGACCATATACAGGGTGATCCACGGTGGATGGTCTATTAAAAGTATCTAGAGAACGAAAAGACAGAACATTCTGAAAATTGGGATGCTCTGATAATTGAACATTCTCAATCCGTCTAGAATATTTTAATCGATACAGTGTTGCCACTTCTATCAGGAACAACTAGCAACTTCGTTATTTTGAATGGAGCACCCTGTATTGCATTTTTAGATTCTTCCTGAAGAGTTGATTTCATCAATGTATCACAGTTGGGGTTTAGCAGGAATAATTACAGAGATAAAGGGTGTTCAAAATCGAGATTTTTCAATTTTAGGATTTTTTTGTGTCGAAAGTATTCTTTATCGATCAAAACGGCTTTCATGTCCCTATCACAACTTTCGATTCACTATCTACTGACATTTAATTGGAACAGATACACTGTAATCAGAATTCTGAATCTTGATGCACCCTGTATTTTTTCCTATTAAATTCCAGTAGATAGTCAATCAAAAGTTTAGATAGGGACATGTAAGCCGTTTTGATCGATAATGAATAGTTTCACACAAAAAAATACTAAAATTGGAAATCCCGATTTTGAACACCCTATATCTCTGTAATCATTTCTGTTAGACCCCAAATGTGATGCATTGATGAAATCAGCTCTTCAGAAAGAATCTAAAAATGCAACAAGATACAGGGTGCTCCATTTGAAATAACAAAGTTGCTAGTTGTTTCTGATAGAAGTGGCAACACTGTATCGATGAAAATATTTCAGACGGATAGAGAATGTTCAATTATCAGAGCATTCCAATTTTCATAATGTTCTGTCTTTTTGTTCTCCAGATACTTCTAATAGGCCATCCACCGTGGATCACCCTGTATACTGACAGCTTTCTTTTTATTCTATTTTCGGATACGTAGGCGTGAAGGTAACTTATCATAGACAAATATCCCCAAATGTCACTAGATCTCCGTCATAACTTTAAATTTCTGTATTTTGAAAATTATAATAATTTTAATAGCCATTTCAGATGTCAAAAACCTAATATTATAGGTATAGTTTTGAATAATAATATGATAATTCGAGAAACTTCCTCAAAATGAGTTGAACTTTGCTTTTACCACTCCATTCCACTTAGCCAAGTATGAGTGATCAGACATATTCAAATTTTTTCCAGCTTTATTATTGATCTTCATTAGATGCTGATCTGTGTAGCCACATTGGTCAATACATGACTATTTTTTTCATTATTGATATGCCACAGAAATACTTTTACCATTTCTGCGAGTATTGCAAGCATGATTTTTCAATGTATGTCGAAGGGTGATGTAAAATCAACAATACATTTTTCTCCGTGAATACGGTATGGGTTTTATTGAAGGTAACGAATTTTGAGACATCGATCTTCATTACATTGATTTGATTTTACTTAGAATGTACTTTGAAAATGGGGCTATATATTGATTCATAGAAAATAATGAATTTTGAGACTAATTAATTTCGTTTTCAGCAACGAATTTGGGAGATATGTAGGCATGTCTACATGTTGATCTGAATCTTGTTTTTCTTGTAATAACTCGGCCGTTACTTTTCCCCAGGTTTATTTCCCATCATTATTTCTCAGAAAGTACTGAACTTATTTGTATGAGAAAACAATGAAACATACACTCCTTATTCATATAGAGATGATAGATTCCAAATAGAAACGGTTCAGAGAACGTTAAGTGTATTCATAGAGGTACATACATATTCATCATAGGCAAGTATACATACAAATACCCATATTATTTGTATCTGACCGCTAAATATACTTTCTACGGAGCGCAGATACGGTCTGTTCTAGAATACTGTTCCCACATATGGGGTTCAGCACCAAAACATACGCTGATGCTCTTAGATTCCATCCAGAGAAGAGCAATTAGCCTGGTGGGTGACGCCACACTCACTCACTCTTTGACATCATTGGAACACCGTAGAATGGTTGGCGACCTTTCACTTTTCTATCGATACTTCAACGGGAAATGTTCTTCAGAAATCTCTGCTATCATCCCTTCACTAGCAATACCAGTCAGACGAACTAGAAAAGCCCAGTCAGCACACCCTTTCGTTGTCAACCTCGAAAGATGTCAAACAGCACTTCCCAACAACATATAATCTCCAGAAGTTCAAAGAAAATTCCAATACCTACCTCCTGTCCCTATTTTTTCTAGGAACGCACGATGTTCTTTGAACATTATAGGGATTTCCTTTCGTGCGCTCCAAGCGATGAAAAAAAAAAACGGGAATTGGTAGAGAGTCAAGATATAGTGATTAATCCTAAATCTCTAGTAAAACTCTTTTTTTCAGATGAACAAAGTGACAGTGAAGAATCAAACACCACTACAGCTCCCAGGCTGTCTAAAGCCTACCAACAGAAATCCCAGTACAACAAAGTTCCCTATTCTAGTCAATCCACACCAAGGAGGAGGTACCAACATGACGGTACGAAATCCACTAGGAGCAGTAGCACTGCTAGCGAAAATAAAATCACTTTTAACGAAGGTAAGTCGACGAAGACTTCATCCTAATTTCGTGTAAAATCTGTCAAAAATCTATGATCCATGATGTAGATTCGTATGTAAAAGAAGAATAGGGAAGTTTTCTATATTGATCAGGTTTTTATCTCAATGTGAAGTTCGTGAAGTTTGTAAAAAATTAATATACAGGGTGTTTCATGCGAAGACTCACATAGCCAAATGGTTAATAGGGGAAATCAAGACGAGTTGATGTATATACAGTATGATGCAAATGTATGGAATAAATTCATTTCAAAACAAGACGACTTTCGAAAAAAAAACAAAAACTAGAGTTTAGAACTTTTTTTTCGACGTATTTTTTCAACTAGACGACCCTTCGATGTTCAATTCTCAGTAGCAGACCTCTGCAAGATTCAATTAATCACATGATAATCCATTTTAATTTCAATCTTCTTATGCAACATTTTGACTGTTGAATAGACGATCGGTAGACCTTTCAATCAAGGTGTCACATGACCCCTATTTGTATTTGAAAAAATCGTCCATTACGTCTTTACTCCAACACCGGTGACTTAACATCTCTCATATGAATATCATGAGATGAGGCTTCAGAAATTAAAACTCACGTGTTTTTGGAATTTTTTCAAATGTCACCCATTTCTGAAATAATGAATTTATTCCATACATTTGCATCATACTGTATATGAAAACATTTTTTGACCCTCCATAACGAAGATACAGGGTATTATGTGAAATTGCTATATAACTTTGATGGCCGATAAATTATCATCAATCTCACATTCAGTTCATTCCCATTATGGCCAAATTCAATAAATTCATGTTGTTCCAATATATTGGATATTTTACTAATTGGGCTCCTCTTCGATAAAAAAATAATGCATTAAAGTTGTGTGACCTCTGGACGCTTCCTTATTGAACAGTCAAGATTCAATACTATATTAATTATTTTTTGATAAAAGTTTCAATGGAAGCTAAAAACAGATTCAAGGATGTACGAGCACGTATTTATGGAACTCACTGTACCCCAAAATAAAAGTTGTAGATTAATTTACATGAAAACCTACCTACTTAACACTCCAAACTCTGATTGTGAAGCCGTAAATCATTCTGTAAACATCTCGTCTTGTATAAATTGCATCACACAATGATTTATTAATCGTAACAGATAATACTCGTCATGTGGGTCAAGATATGTAATAATAATATGCTCGTATATAGATATTTTACTTGATTTTTTAAGATTTTCTCTCCTCGTTTCTATAAAAATATTCGTTTAATTTCAATATAGTGGGACAACTCAGATGATTTGCCCCAAAATGTCACTGCGTTTGAAAAACTTTTTTATCAGGGAGCATGAAATAAAAATCCAGTAGCTTTTCAGTGAAAATTTGTTTTAAAAAATGTTTGAAGGAAAGAAATATAGATATATTGTAGATTGTAGATGGGTCGTATAGGCTGGGAGACCTCTCGATCACTGCGACCTAGAAGATCGATTGTGATTACCTCTATCTAGTTTTGGGCCTCTAACCCAAAACCCAAGACTTCTGATGAAGCCTACAATTTTCCTGACGGTTGAATTTTCCACTTCAGCAGGGGTGAGATAGACCTGTTCTAGGTGGTTCAGCCTTTGGCGGACTAATACTTCACATGAGCAAAGTATGTGTTCCGCGGTTTCGGTCGCATTGTTATAAAAGCGGCAAGTGTCAGTCTCCGCCAGGCCCATCTTCTTGAGGTGGTACCTCAGAGGGCCGAGTCCTGTGAGAAAGCCTGTGATAAGCTTTAGGTCTGGTTTGCTGAGGCTGAGTAGCTCTTTGGCTCGGTTCTGCGAATGGTTGATGAACCTTTTCGCTTGTCGTTGACCTGGAGTTGCTCTCCAGTAGGAGGACTTTTCAATTTCTTCCCATTTCCTGAGTTCTCCCTTTAGGTGACATTTACTTATCCCACAAAAAGGCTCAGGACCAGAAAGTGCAGATGCTGTACCTTTTTTGCAAGGCGATCAGCTGCCTCATTTCCTTTGATTCCTTCATGCCCTGGAACCCACATAAGTGTGACTTTGTTGTCCTTTCCCAGTTGCATGAGTGTTTCAAAGCAGTCCCATGTAATCTTTGATGTGAATATAGATATTTTGAAGAAATATCGAATCTTTACTCATCTTTGGCCGTTTCGGGACCGAATCTGCTCCCGTTCTCAACATGAAAATGCAAAATATTTCTCTTTGGAAGTTGTGCTGCTTATATAGTTTGACAGTTTTCAGTGTCATACTGATGTTGGCATATGAATGAGTGATTTTAGTCTACAGTATGACACCGAAAACTGTCAAACTATAACCAGCACAACTTCCAAAGAGAAATATGTTGCATTTTCATGTTGGAAACGGGAGCAGATTCGGTCCCGAAGCATCCAAAGATAAGAAAAGATTCGATATTTTTTCAATATATCTATATTTCTTTCCTTCAAACATTTTTTCAAACTAATTGTCACTGACAAACTACTGGATTATTCTTTTAGACTCTCTGATAAAAACATTTGTTAAACGCAGTGACATTTTAAATAAAATCGGATCATAATTATTATATATTACAAAGCTCGTTCGCCATATTAGATCCGCCATCTTGAATTTCCCAATTTTGACGAAAAAATCATAATCTCCGACCCCAAAAACCCCCAGATACAAATTTTGAATAGAATCGTATCATGATTATTACAAAACTTGTTCGCCATATTCGATCCGCCATCTTGAGTATCCAAAGTTCGAACAATAATGAAAATCCTACAGAATGTATTGGCCAAATTCGGTTACCGGCACCTACACCAAAATAGTTCAAACTCATTTCTATTTCTTCAAACGGAAGAAAATCTTATGGAATAACAAATAGAAAATCTTCTCTCACAAATTCAAATGTTCTTTGATATGCTTCCATTCGTTTGGAAAAATATATGTCATCTTAGACTGACCTACTTTCATTCATGTTAGCTAAATAACATGATTGTAAAATTCTTGTTGGGCAGATAGATAAAGTTAGGGAAGAATGGTTGAAACGAAGTCTTGCAATTGAAAATTTTCAGTACAAGACACATCAATAGCACAATAGAATGAATTTTACAATAATTACGTTAAATAAGAATGACCATCATACTCCTGCCCTATTAATTTTATTAACTAATAGACAATGGGAAAACAGATGTCGAACACGAATATGAAACCATGTCATGTTAACCATCTATTATTCTATTATCTCATATATTCTTATTCCTGAATTGCATTATTGAACACGAAGAATGAAAGTTTGTCATAGTCGATGGCACGCAACAATAGAAAAAAGAAGGAATTAGTCGATTCTTGGAAATATTCAGAAGCGTAATTTCAGATTTTACCACTAGGGGAGGGGGCCAAAGCCCTGAACAACAATTTCATTCATATACTTGAGAAAAAAATGTAAAGTCCCACTATAATTTTCACCTGTACTACTTGATTCTGAATTTTGATCGTATACTTATTAGATACCCTGTACAGTGTGTCCAGTTTTCGATGCTTTTGCGATATCTCAGTTATCTTTGGAGATATAGTGTTGCGGGTTTCACATAAGTTCCATACTGTCTTGTGAAACGAATAATGCCGTAATCCAAATTTGGCCCTTCAGGCTCGTGCCACAACCTTTCACACTCGTGAGAAAAGTTGAACTTTTCCCACTTGTTGCATAATACTATTCCGGCATTATTCACAAAAAGGCAGTTATGTGAAAACACTCTATCTCCAAAGATAACTGAGATATCGCGCAAAAGATGGCTGAAGCATAGAAAAATGGACACTTGACATGGGAATATAAAGAATTGCAAAGTTTATGGAGAATATTTTTGTGAAAAAAAGTCCAATCATGAATTGGAGTAATCGGATGAATATTTTTTCAGATGAATACACTCGAATCACGACTCCTAGGCAAGATGTTCTATTTAAGAAGGGTTACCTGAACAAGCCGAGGAGTTACCAGACCCAAACGTCTACGGGTACTTCCACAACGGGAAACTCCACCGGAAACGGAACTCCCGATCATCAATCGACAGGTCAGCCAACATTCAAATCGTTCTATACTTCCCGACATTTCGAGAGTGCGGCAGCTAAGGTAGCGAGTGGAGTTAGTAACAAGCTCTACAGCTTGTAACGCATTATTTGGAATACTTCGGGTTGAATTACTTCGTTCGAGGAGGGATATTTCAATGATTTATTTTTCGGGTACTGAAAAGGAATTTTCACAGATATTTTATGAACAGGAACAAATGGATACATATAAACAAAAAACCCACATTGAGAATTCGCATTCTCTATATGATAAAAATATTGATTCTTTTTCATTATATTCATCAAAAAACAACTACTTTTCTCGCAATAAGCCACGACGACAATAGATATTTATGCAACGTTAGAAAACGCACCAGTTACACAATATACAATATTTTTTGTAATTTTGATGAAAAATTTCGTTTGTACAAAATCAAGTAGGCAAGATGACTTCGCCTGTCATTTTGAAGTATCCGTCAAAATGGCTGATTCAAGTTAAGATTTCCCAAATGATATCGAAGGAGCAGCAAAAAATACACTCTTTCTGATTTCTTTCCAGGTAGGGTACCTCCTCCTTCTCTATTATATGTGCTCCTAGGTTTCTTGCCCTTGGGCTCTGTGAGTATGTGGATAGAGGATTCCTACTCCTCCCCACAGATCCTGCTTCATCTTCCTCTGTTAAACCTGGCTTCTTAAGAGGTCTCCCCACAGATCCTGCATTCATCTTCCTCTGCTGAGCCTGGCTTCTTAAGAGGTCTCCCCACAGATCCTGCATTCATCTTCCTCTGCTAAGCCTGGCTTCTTGAGAGGTCTCCCCACAAATCCTGCATTCATCTTCCTCTGCTAAGCCTGGCTTCTTGAGAGGTCTCCCCACAGATCCTGCATTCATCTTCCTCTGCTGAGCCTGGCTTCTTAAGAGGTCTCCCCACAGATCCTGCATTCATCTTCCTCTGCTGAGCCTGGCTTATTAAGAGGTCTCCCCACAGATCTTGCATTCATCTTCCTCTGCTAAGCCTGGCTTCTTAAGAGGTCTCCCCACAGATCTTGCATTCATCTTCCTCTGCTAAGCCTGGCTTCTTAAGAGGTCTCTCCACAAATACAGCATTCATCTTCCTCTGCTAAGCCTGAGTTCTTAAGAGGTCTCTCCACAAATCCTGCATTCATCTTCCTCTGCCCTGTTTGGACTCCCGTTAGTATACGAAATTTATTTCTGCTTAGGCTGACATATCCGTTCGATCTTTTGAGGTTTTTTATATCCAGTAGAAAATCTTAGCCTGTCTTGGACCTTGAAGATTTCCCCAGATGTCTTATCTCTGTTGAACGTCTCCTCCTCTGATTTCTTCTGATACAGTACTGCTGCTGATCCTGTAGAAAGGATCTGGCCCCACGAAGGGTGTTTAAGCTCCTTTTCTAGAGAGTTTGTCTGATACTTCATCTACTTCATTTCCTTCTCCTCCGGAATGTCCCGGAATCGATAGAAGGGTGACAATTTTTGTTAGCTAGCTCGTTCATTTTTTCCCGGCATTCTCAAACTATTTTAGAGCTAATAACCATAGAGCTCAGCGCTTTAATAGCTGCTTGACTATCGGACATGATGATATCTCGTCTCTCATAGCTGTTTTCTAGATTGAAATGTATACATTTTCCTATAGAGTGAACTTCCGCCTGGAATATACTTAAGAATTTGCCATGCCAAGTACTTGGTAGAAGACTCGTGGACTTCAATTCCAGTTTCATCTTTGGGGTTTTGGAGCCATCTGTGTACCACTTTCTGAATCCTTCTTTAAGGTAAATTTCTGATCTCATCCTGAAGCAAATCCTGGATTTAATAACATAACCTGACTTTGATCCCTTCTTCGTTAATCATTCAGTATGTCGTTCTCTTTCGCGCGATCTCTACAACTAATTGTAGAGGAGAGAGGTCTATAAATCAGCCAGTTTCATTAAAAATAAACATTTGTTTTTTTTCTCCCCAATTCTTGCCATTACAAACATATGTTACCTACCTCGCTCTTGCATCGTTTGAATCGCCATCATGAATAGAATGGTGAACATTTATTGTTTTTCTTTTGTTACAGATTTAGAATACGAATCGCAGTTTGTCTTCCCGAATGGTTTTGTTGATCAAAACGGAATATATTACGTAAACAGTAAGTACAGAACAATACACATTGATAATAATATGCTAGAATATGACGTCAACATATTTTTTCTTTGCTTGCTCCTGATCTTTACACATTCAATATTCAAAGCTTTTCACAACCTCGGAACTTGGTATCACTAAGAATCATTATTCTATTGAAAACTTGTAATAACTATGACAATATTATTTGAATGGCCTCAGTGCAGATATAATCACACTTCAAACGTGAAGAAGAGTGTACAAGGAGGTGTATACTATATTTTTATCAACTCGAAACATAGCCGTTACTTTATGGAAATTCATATAGTAATTGTGAAACGAAACGTTTCGCTCACACAATAGCTTCTTCAGGTGGATAACTCGCACAATACAAACGAGTACGACCTATTGAATCATTATGTATTTTCTTTTATATATCCGTGGAAATCTTATCGGTTGTAGAGTTTTCACGATGTATAACTGTTTTAAGATGAAATTACCTCTTCAAGAAATGAGTCAACTGAAAGGTAGATTGTACAATTCTACACTCATTCTCATATGGAAACTGTCTTGTTCATTTCAGACGTATTAGTCCAAGAGCCGACTGCAAATTTTGACACTGGTTCATCGGATATTATCTTTCAAGAGGGTCGAAATATTCTCGAAATATTCTCTGCCACTAACTTAGCTCAGTTTCAATCGCGGCACGTTTGGATATTCCCAAAGGGGACATTATCTCCTTTGGCTCATGATGGTGATTGGCACAGGTGGCGTTCGATAACATACAATGTTTTTACATGCTTGGAAGATATAAAATTTCATTATCAGATGAAGTTCGACATTTGCAGTCGGCTCTCCTACTATACAGGGTGGCTCACGGTCGATGGTACCTTAGACGTATACGAAAAACGGTACATTGGATCATCCTGAAAATTTGGTAACTCTAATAAGCGTTTGTGATCTAACGATTCAAATTATTTTCAGCGATGCAGCGTTGCCACTTATACCAAAAAGAAGCATCATCTTTGTTATTTCAAATGGAACACCCTGTATTTTATTGCGTTTTTTGATTCTTCTCAAAGAGCTGATTTCATCAATGTATCACACTTGGGGTCTAGCAGGAATTATTACAGAGATATAGGGTGTTCAAAATCGAGATTTTTCAACTTTAGGATTTTTTTTGTCGAAACTATTCATCATTGGTCAAAACGGCTTACATGTCCCTATATTAACTTTCGATTAACTATCTAACGACATTTAATTGGAAAAAATACAGGATGGTCCAAGATTCAGAATTTTGATCACCCTGTATCTGTTCCAATTAAATGTCAGTAGATAGTGAATCAAAAGTTGAGATAGGGACATGTAAGCCGTTTTGATCGATAATGAATAGTTTCGACACAAAAAATTCCTGAAATTGAAAAATCTCGATTTTGAACACCCTATATCTCTGTAATAATTCCTGCTAGACCCCAAGTGTGATACATTGATGAAATCAGCTCTTCGAGAAGAATCAAAAAACGCAATAAAATACAGGGTGTTCCATTTGAAATAACAAAGATGATGCTTCTTTTTGGTATAAGTGGCAACGCTGCTTCGCTGAAAATATTTTGAATCGTTAGACAAACGCTTATTAGAGTAACCAAATTTTCAGGATAATCCAATGAACCGTTTTCCGTATACGTCTAAGGTACCATCGACCGTGGGCCACCCTGTATATAACAGACACTATTTTCAAAAAATGTTTCATAAAACATGATGTTATCAATTATAGTATTACTATCGCAATGGCTATAGATATTCGGGAATTAGTGGTCACAAAACTAGCGTAGAGATACAAGCTGATTATTTTAAATTGTAATTTGGAAAAAAAAAACCTTTCGAGTCTCTTCAAAATCTCATGACTGTATTTTTTTTTTCAGGTTTCGAACCATATCCCTTAATGTTATACAATCCCCCTACGTACTACCCTGAATTCTCCAATTGCAAATCGAAACGATACAGCACAGGCTCATTGGTAAGTGACTCATTTTAACTTATGAAAAACCGATAATTTCATAACCCTCTAATGCATGAATTAACTTTTCCAATTTCAAAATATGTTAGGGAGATAATAATTTGACCTTTTTGTTCCAAGAAATGTGAAATTAATAAGAATTGCGATTTTTTAATATATTTTTTCTACGGCTATTACACAAGATTGATCTTGTTTTACATTCTCGTAAGAAATGACTATCATTCCGTGCTCGTTAAACAATATACTATTGTTGGTTTTCATTTTGCATAGAAAGACGATTCATTTTTTCATAAAATATAACAAGGAACCACCAACTGGAATTTATTCAAGTTATTCACACTCTGTATGAAGAAAATAATTAATTTTGACAAAGTATCCCTCTTCTTGTTTGAACCACCAAACACTAGCGACTGTCTACTCCCTAGAAATAATATTATACATATTATTTATATACTGAATATATAATATGATTTCTATGGTCTACTCTCAGAGGGAGGCTGATTCATAATAATACAACTGGTAATTTTTTTAAGGCACATCCTATTGTTATCATAAATAGGAATGCGTACCAGCTTATCAAAGTTCGAAATTCAAGTTGTTTCTGATGTAATTTGCCACGTTGGAATGCCAGACAAACCTTGATATATGCCGTCAGAAATCCTCTTGTAATCTCATCATTCTTATCAGCATGTTTTCATAAGAAAATGACGAAACTCATACCGAAAAATCTAGCATACCTGTAGAAATCAAGTGTTTTGTACCTACTGATTAGATCAGAGTGTTCAGATAAACAGAAAGACACGCCAGACACGTGTTCCAAGTCATATGACTAAATATAAGCATTTTATTCTATGCCTGAATGAATTCCATCGGGGCAATGCAAGTCATGTTCAAGTCCTAGACCTATTAAAAAATTGACAGTGGAAGATAACTGCAAAAGGTCCAGTTCGGGGTCATGTATAAGTATAGTATACTTAGTATAAGTTAGAAACGGATAGTGTGCCATCATTTCATGAAGCAACACCGAATAACAAAAGTGATAGTAGTATTTTGTGTTTCTATCGGCTGGAATGTAAATCCCTTATAAGTCAGGATTAAATCCATCAAGATTAAACTTCAAGTGGCAAAATAAAAATGATAGTTATCTCGATAGATTGGGATTGAAACCAGCTGAATTTCAAAAAGGTGCCGTTCTATGGACGAATGAATTTTGGTAGACATCTCAAGGTTGTTGTCTTGGTGTTGGAAATGGAAATAACAATAGAAAATAGAAGAAACGCCAACTATTTCGCAGTCCTCAAAAGATATCAACAACCATGTGAATAGCTATTCTCTGAATGGAATCTATGCGATGAATATTATGAGAATCCCTAAAATCACCACGTGCCATGTTGACAAACATTCGGTAAAGACTCGTTGGTAACTCGGCAACAGCGCTCTGTGATGTTTAACTACGAGATACAAGATGAATCTACTATGGTGTGAAATAATATCACTTTTGTCAACAATAAATAGGTAGGTCGGTAGGTAGGTTCATTTCATTTAAAAATGGTCGATTCTGATTGGTTCTCGAGAACAAGAGTGGGATTGTCTTTTATAAACACTCTTCTTCTTGCTCTTCCTCCTCTTTTCTTCCTGGGTTTTCACTTGATGACTTTGATTCTTCGCACTAGTGTTCCTTCTCACACCACTTAAGTATCACAAACAATGATTGGTTACCACATCTTTGATTCAAATCAATTCTACCCTTTTTTCTTTTTTTCAATTCTTCTTGGGTTTCCATATGATGACTTTATATCATTCAACCAATGTTTCTTCGACTGTAGTTGACTAGGTAATAATAGATATTAATTTGTTCAGGAACAAATACAATTAATACATCTCAAACAAGATCATGACTTTTTTTATGTTCTGGTTCCCACGAAAAGGGATATCCTGTAATGTTCAGAGAACATCGTGAGAACCAAAGGAAATAAGGTAGGAATTGTTGTTCTTCTTAAATTTCCTGAGCACACTCCTATGAGAATCTTGTGATGACTTTGGAATCTTCACTGAGGCTATTGCTGATGCCTTCTCTGTGGTTTACCTATGGTTGGTCCTGAAGTCAAACAAAACCACGAAAGATTTTCCAGTTTTCAGAAAACTAAAGCAGAGGTTTGATAACTTACTCAGCTTAGCTCTCCATTTTTAACAATTTCAGCTATATATTGCAGCACCCAAACATACCCTGAAACTGTTGGATTCTGTCCAAGAAAGGGCAATTCGTCTCGTGGGTGATGCCTCACTCACAAACTCACTCTTCTTCTTCTTCTTCTTCTTCTCTGCACAGGTGGGCGGGTGCGTAGACCCCTGCACTCAGGCCTCTTCAGTCGGGCCCATTGTGCGCCTCCTTGTCCTGTGAATCAGCTGGGCATGCCGATTTCTTTGACGAAATTCAGCAGCTTCCTCAGCTGAGTCGCTTTCACATCCTTTGGGTGCAGTACAATGCTCCCAAAGGCAGCTTTTCTCTGATGCACCAGCGCGGGGTATTCAGTGAGTATGTGTGATGATGTTTCATCATCCTCCAAGCACCATCTGCAGATGGGATCATCTTTGATCCCTATGAGTTCTAGGTGCCTGTTTAGGGGGTTGTGCCCAGTTAAGATCCCAACTACCATCTTGAGATCCCTTCTATTAAGTGACAGGATCTCTCTCGTGAGCCTTTTTGAAGGTACCTTAATATGGAGCTTTGATTGTCTCATTCCTGGTGTGTCCCGCCATGTTTCAAGGAACTGCCTCTGTAGCATTTCCTTCATGAAGGACATAGCCGTACTATTGGGTATTCCCAATATCGGTTCTGGTCTCATTCCTGGTGTGTCCCGCCATGTCTCAAAGAACTGCCTCTGTAGCATTTCCTTCATGAAGGACATAGCCGTACTATTGGGTATTCCCAATATCGGTTCTGGTCCAATGGGATTCCTTCCTGAACCGATCTTGGCTAGTCTGTCTGCCTCCTCGTTCCCCGGGATACCAGAGTGTCCTGGAACCCACATGAGGCTGACTTTACTAGTTTTTGTCATATTTTCTGAGGCACTTCGACCCTCGGACACCAATTTAGTTGTGATCCTATTGGATCTCAATGCCATAATAGCAGCTTTGCTGTCCGAGCATATGGTGACTGGTCCACGTCCACAAACTCACTCACTTCTCTGGAACACCGTAAAAAAGTTGTCGATTTGGCCCTATTTTATAGATATTTTCATGGACGATGCTCTTCTGAAATATCAACAATTGTTCCTCCCTTGGCAGTCCCCGCGATATTAACCCGTCGAGTTGAGGCTTCGCTTCCCTTCGTGGTCACTTTGGAGGCCTGCAGAACATCTCTTTCCAAAGACTCGTTCATCCAACGAACAGCGAGGCTCTGGAACACATTGCCAAGGGAGGTGCTTTCCGAGGCATATAAGCTCCAGAAATTGAAGAAGAAAACCAATTCCTACCTTATTTCCCTTGGTTCTCACGATGTTCTCTGAACATTACAGGATATCCCTTTCCGTGGGAACCAGAACATAAAAAAAATATAGTATTCAAGTTTTTATTTGCCTTTATTGAAGTTGCACCTATGGTTAGTGATTTTTTTCTCTGTGTGGTAAATTTCGACAGATTGTATGAGACTGTGACCTTTCTGAAAAATAATAAAACTCAGAACATCAGTGTGGAGACTAAGAAAGAAAAATGAAAAAAAAAAATCACTTCACTATAGCCCAGTGGTAGTTCAATATGTTCACGCACCTAATCTTGTAACCTCTAGATTTTCGGGGTCTTCCGAAATTCGCATCGAACTTAGTGATAAATTTAGTGACGTATCATTCCAGAATGTGTGTCAAGTAAGTGACGAAATCGTAGGGAATTTATATGGCTAGTTGTTACGGTGTCATTTGAGTTTGCTGTGATAGATGGACTGGACACCTCTAGAGACCTTCGTTCAATTATAGAAAAGTCATTAGGTTGATTAACAAGGACAGGTAGCCGATAAAAATACTCCAGTCTCCCGCCGTGCTATACAGGACGTCCAGTACTCGGGAATCAGACAGCACAGTATTCGTTTGTCATGCAGACATTTCATAGATAACTGTGGTTCGCTAACAATTGTTTTTCTCCTATTTTGGTCAGAGAACATCAAGTTCAAAGTGACCTAGTACCAATTTCAGTAAAATATTTTCAAGTTCCACCAAACTTCAGCTTTTGTCATTGAAAACCACCGAAATTTTGGAGAAGCAGTACTTACTATATTTCCACTTTATTTGTGAAGCCGTGAATACGTAAATTCGATTTAACATAACATGAATGCATGAATTTATTGTTTAAATATGCTGTAATACTTCGAAAAAACACCATGTATTTCATGGAAAGTTCAAACAGCGATCGGCGACACTCGTCTATCCAGTACTGACATCGTAATCTCTTTTGCTGTGTTGCCAGCTATTTTATTTCAAGAAAAAATCAAGTGAATGTTACTCAATTTTCGAATCTTGAATTGTCGAAATAATTCGATATTCATTGATGTAGCAATGTCACCAAAAAACGTTTTACCTCCATTGCCAAATCTACAAGTTAATAGCTTACATGATTACTAATCCTTAATTATACGTATATACCAAGGATTAAATAATCTGACTGAAGATTTTGGTAACCTTACCATTTCATATAACTTCAAATTCTGATGACATCAATTTATATCTTTGTCATAATATGGCACAATCTAGTTTATAATGAAATAGGAACAAGGGAGTTTTAAAGTGTCTTGCTATAAGTTCATTCATGACATTGTTGAAATCAGTTAAATCTTGATAGCGATGAATGTTAAAATATCCAAACAACCTTAAGAACCCGTTGAGACGGCAACGCTGTGAATAGGGAATTATAGATTTTCCTCGAGTACCAATAAACGGTCGACGCCGTTATACAGTGCTTTTCTTTAATGATCTTCCCCCCCTTTTATTTTTTGAACGGGTCAACTGAAAAAATTTAAACTTGGGGCGATGAAATTGGTGCATGAATACTATATTCTGGAGTAGAATTGATAGATGAAAGTTTCAAGATGGCGACTAGGCGCCATCTTACATTCAAAAATTGAATGGAACGGGTCTTCTGACACATCATTTTGAAGCTCCTGACGTATACTTCACAACCCTAGAATACAAAGTCAATATCTTCATCTACTACAGAATGGCTGAACATTTAGTTTCCTGAATATAGAAACATTATAATATCGTTATTTCTAGCAATATTTGTTTTTTCCTGCCATATGACAATCCCAACAACTCGATAAGGTATCAGAGGATATTTTTTGTTTATAAAAAAGTCAAAAAATGTTAGTACGACAACGAACATCAATGTTCTCTTAAAATATTTTTATTCAGTTTTTGGTCTTACTACATAGTAAATAGGTACCACGTGAACTATCTCTAAAATGGTCAATTCTCGTCTATTGGAAGAAAAATCGAAGCGATTTTTATTCACGGTGCGACGCGTAACTTTTACGAAACCGAAAGAATTTTTAATGATCGTTTCCCAAATCGTCCTATCTGCAGAAAATATTTGAGGGAACTTGTATCCAAATTTACAACTACCGGTAGTGTACAGTGTGTCCAGTTTTCGATGCTTTTGTGTGATATCTCAGTTTTCTTTCGAGATAGAACCTTGCGGTTTTCGCGGTCCTGTACCACTTTTCTGTGAAACTCAAGATGGCCTAATCAGATTTTGCATAACTGTTTGTGTTCATGAGATACAGGGCGATTTTGAAAATTTATACTTTTTGGACCCCCTCTATATCTACGAAGTTTCTCAGCGAAAATGTCAAATTGGAATCTTATCCCATACAGAATTTTGCGCAGAATTCAGTGGCGCACTCAAATTTTTTTTTCTGGGTATGGTTTCGGAGATACGACCCAAACTTATGATTTTTCAAATGGAACACCCTGTATTTTATAAGCTCATTAATGTCCTTATTTTTTCCCTATCAAAATGAAATATGATGAATATGTATAACATTTTCGAAAATGCTCCAAAATCACTAAAACATTGAATTTTAATAGTGGGCTATGGATTTTTCATTTAAAAATAGTTCCAATTGAAGAATATTTAAATAGATTCTTCCATGAAAAGGACAAAAACAATCCCAACACTAGTTAATTAAGATAACACAACAATTAGGTACCTGATAGCAACAAATGAATGGTAATAAAAAGTTCATATTCTAGAATAAGCATCTGATTTAATATTCACTAAGACAATTGAATTTCGAAATTAATCAGTAACTTATTCATTGAATTGTTCAAATTGATATCCACTTTTCCTCACACGCTTTCTCAATACGTCTTAATGCATTCAAAATCATTAAAGGATGTCTTTGTAATTCCTGGAAAACGGCCTCTGTTGTTGCACGAAGTTCTTCAAGATATTTGTGACGCTTACTGTATCAAGACGTATTGAGAAAATGTCTCAATTGTGTGTTATGGAAAACGGACATCAATTTGAACAATTCAGTGAATAAGTTATTGAATAATTCCGAAATTCAATTGTATTTGTAAATATTCAATCTGGTGCTTATTCTACATTATGAACTTTTTATTACTATTTATTTGTTGCTATCAGGTACATAATTTTTGTGTTTTCTTAGTTAATTAGTGTTGGTATTGTTTTTGTCCTCTTTATGGAAAAATCAAAATGAATATTTCTTCAATTGGAACTTTTTTATAAGAAAAATCCATAGATCACAATTAAAATTCAATGTTTCAGTGATTTCAGAGCATTTTTGAAAATTTCATATACATACATTATAAATCATTTTGAAGAGAAAAAAATGAGGAATTTTATGAGCTTATAAAATACAGGGTGTTCCATTTAAAAAACCATAAGTTTGAGTCGTATCTCCAAAACCATACCCCGAAAAAAAATTTTGAGTGCGCCACTGGATTCTGCGAAAACTTCCATATGGGATAAGATTTAAATTTGACATTTTTGCTGAGAGACTTCGTAGATATAGAGGGGGTCCAAAAAGTATAAATTTTCAAAATCGCCCTGTATCTCATAAACGGAAACAGTTATGCAAAATCTGATTAGGCCATCTTGAGTTTCACAAAAAAGTGGCACACGATCGCGAAACCCGCAAGGTTCTATCTCGAAAGATAACTGAGATATCACACAAAAGCATCGAAAACTGGACACACTGTACAGAACAAAAAGCCCCCAGATCATCCGACCATTCCGGAAAAACAGCAAGTTCAAATAATTGGTGATGGTGGGTCCATCTACTGTGTGGAGACTTTTGAAGTATCATCCATACAAAATCAAAATGGTACACCAGAATAGTGATAGAGTAATGCATAAGGATAATGGACCTATCCCCTTTAGCCTCCTGTATAGTTTAGTGATATAACATGTGAACTCAACCATGAATAACATTAAATTGGCGGTTATTGTCTATTCACGGTTGGGTGGAAATATTCTTAGTATATAAGTAGCCCACTAGGATAGAGCATTTAGTTTCAATCTTCTCCTGAAGATGCTGACACATTCAGCGAAACACGTGTTGACACCACTATGTGCCTCACTCACCGAGTCATGACGTCAGTAGTTATGAGTGACTCCATTCAAGATTTGGAGGCCTGCTTAAATCCATAAGGAAAATTTTTGAAAGATAATTGATCTAAGAGCATTATGGTGAAGATCAGAATAAAAAGTCCACTATCAACACATTTAAGCGAGTAAATGTACAAAATAATTATCTATTTGGAAACCCAGACACATTTATTTTTAAGTTCTGAATTCTAGCGCCAGTTTCTAGACTGGTCTAGGGAAATCAACATCGACGCGTTGATAATTTTCGTTCAAAAATAATAAGTAGTGAAGTCTAATGACGCGAAATGGCGATTGAGAATATTGGTAAATCAGGATTATCATTTATTTACACAAGGCTACGAGGAATATTATCATCTATAACAGTGTCGCATCAATTTTTGTAAGTGGATAAATATAGTGTAGAGTAGACCTTTGTAGATCTTGAAGGTCAGCTACCTATTGCGAAATGAAAGCTTCCCGATTGGTCGAGAAGATACTACTAATAAATAACCCTTGAATAACATGTGATATATGGATGAGAGTTATTTTTTTAACGAACGCCCTATATATTTTTTCAGGATTCAGATATGATAGAGGACTAGCTGCCATAGTTTTTCTGTTTCACACATATTAAACCTCTGAGTATGCGTTACCTTGAAATAATATAATGAAATGTACGTCTAAATAGAATTCAGAAAATTCGCACAAATAGATACATTCATTATCGTATATTTTTTCTGTAAAGAAAATTTCAATAGAGTCAACTCACGAATCATTCGAATTCGAGATCACCCGGTATATTTTATTATGCAGCAGCAAAAATATGCTGTTTCCAACAACAAAGTTTACTCAACCCGAGGCCGTTATAACATGTCGAAATAATACAGATAAAAAGCTCACATTATAGGTCACAGTAACATTTTCGATCATTCTTGAATGGTTTGACCTGATCAGTATTAGTCCATTTTGAACCGTATAAGCGTTTGTCATATTTTTTGTTGATTAAATATCTATTTATACTCAGATATTGAGAATGATCTGGGTCAAAGGTATAAGGATACTAGTATTCATGCACATTTACTTCAAAATCCTTGACCACCTAAGACGATATATAATTTTTGAAATATTGGTTCTATTTTTGTAGACGATACTTTCTGATATCTTGGTTCCAATGATTTATCCATGTGGTCAAGTATACGATACATGGAATGCATTAGTTAGAAGTGGTAATTCCAATGTTGATGAGCAACATTATATTTATGCAAATATTCAATGTCAATCACAAAATCCACCGTGAATTTCGAACGAAAATAATTGATCAATTCAGAATAATAACCAGTGGAGGTTACAATGCCAAAACACTATAGCCATTGGGCATATTGTATTCCTAGTCATGCAGTTGTCTTTTTAGCATTTTAGCACAGATTTGATAGTCAAAGAATATGTCCTTGAAAAAGCATCTCGAGAGATAATGTTCTATATCTCAAACGTTAGTAGGTATCCCTTACTCGACATAGTATCCATCCGATGGTAATATTTCCCCCAGGGTTAGTACCCAGATGTTAGTCTCGTATATTAGAATTTTGCTCATAAACTGAGAATAGTGTTACCTATGCGTTTGCCTTGGACCACAGATCCAGTATACATGGTGTTTTTCTTGTGTGCATCTTGACATCCAGCAAGGTTTTTAGTACTCCGAACAATGGATCTTCTAAGCCGAGCTACCTAAGATGTCCTTAAAACAGACAGTGTCCTGTTAGGACCCCCGTTCGGTTAATATACAGGGTGATTCACATAAGAACCGACATAGAGCAGGGGCATGTAGGGGGTCCCAAAATATGTCAATTTAACGCAACTTACCTCTATACCAAGTTGCTTCCCTAAGGAGATATAGGATTTGAAGGTGAAGTTATAAATTTTGAAAAAAATCAATATCTCCGTTATTCTTGAACTTGAAGCAACCAAATTTGGTACACTTTGTGGATGTATTTAGGGCGTTACTTGACAGTAACTAGAGTTCAATTGAAATTTGTAAACTGGGTATACCGGGTGGCGCACCATTAATATTCAACATAATTTTGTTAACCCTTGATGGATTTCAAAAATCTTTACTTTGTTTTGTGTGCAATTCAATTCTAAAACTTTTCTTACTCTAATGATTTTTTGAAAAACCTCATAATTTTCATCAAAAACTCGAATAACTGAAAACGCGCGCTCTAGGTGTGTTATTTAAAATCATCGAAAATTCAAAAGTTGGCTATGAAAATAAACGTCAAACTTGACAATGAGGCAAGTGAGTTGTTCAATTGAGTAATTGTTATTTGAGTGGTTTTAAAATGAACGAGAAGTTTTCTTTTAACGAGCAAGTTGACATGCTGTTAGTGCTATGCCTATAACTCCTTAGGGAAGCAACTTGGTATAGAGGTAAGTTGCGTTAAATTGCCATATTTTGGGACCCCCTACATGCCCCTGCCCTATGTCGGTTGTTATGTGAATCACCCTGTATACAAAGTTTATTTTTGGATAGGCTGACATATATTCTTAGCCTGTCTAAGACCTTAATGATTTTCCAAGATGTCGAATCTCGGTTTCCCTTCTTCTCTTCTGATACAGTACTGCTGCTGATCCCACGAAGGGTATTTGAGCATTTTTTCTAGCGAGTTTGTCCCCCTACGGAATATCCCGGAACCAATAGAAGTGTGACTGTATTTATGTTGGCTAGCTCGTTCAGTTTTACCAGCATTCCCAAACCATTTTACCATAGAGCTCAGCTTCAATGGCTGCTTGGGGTAAGTAGGTTAGGCAGTCCCAGACAAATCTTGACTCGAATTCAGAGCAAGCTATGATTCCTAGAGGATGACAATAACACAATCGGATGTCAATATCAAGGAATACTTACAATGAATTTAAAACGCCTCATCATTAGTGTGCATATTGTGAGCTACCCCTCAAGAGTACGAACCAATTTTGTGGCAACATCGCTACGCAACGGTTACGGGTGATGCCGAAGCTGTATCGCGTCATACGAAACAGTTCATACGAGAAAAGCGGCGTTATCGCTATACATCTGTGTATTCCATGAAATTTTGGAAGGAATACTGACACAGTGTTGCAACTGTGTTTGGCACGAAGGACTCCTCCACAAACTACCATCATACGGCTTACCACCTCAGCTATGCCATCTCTTATCGAGTTTTCTTTCAGGCAGCTCGCTTCACGTGGTGGTGGACGGTGTATCGTCTGATACCATTGGCATCAATTCCGGCGTTCCACAAGGATCTATTTTGGCACCAACATTATTCCTGCTTCATATCAATGATCTGTTGGGAGTAACAACTTGCCCCATCCACAGCTTTGCAGATGATAGTACCCTCCATACTGCGTTCTCTTCCAGAATTCCCATTTCTTTCCAGGAAACTAAGAACTCACGGCGCAGGCAGGTCAATGCTGTCAATGAAGATCTTGCTGAAATCACAGCCTGGGGAACCAACAACCTAGTTGAATTCAATGCCACCAAAACTCAAGCCTGTATTTTCTCTAGAAAGGCGGAACTCAGTATGCCCGACATTGTAATGTCTGGCTCCACCATCCCCACCAAGCCCACCATATCTATGCTTGGTATTTCCATCAGCAACACTCTTTCATGGGATAATCATGTCAGATCCATCGCAAAAGCTGCTTCACAAAAACTAGGATTCTTGTTCCGTGCGAAAAGCTACTTTACACCTCAACAGCTTCTCATGATCTACAAAGCGCAGATACGGCCTGTTCTAGAATACTGTTCCCACATATGGGGTTCAGCACCAAAACATACGCTGATGCTCTTAGATTCCATCCAGAGAAGAGCCATTCGCCTGGTGGGTGACGCCACACTCACTCACTCTTTGACATCATTGGAACACCGTAGAAAGGTCGGCGACCTTTCACTTTTCTATCGATATTTCCACGGGAAATGTTCTTCGGAAATCTCTGCTATCATCCCTTCACTAGCAATACCAATCAGACGAACTAGACAAGCCCAGTCAGCACATCCTTTCGTTGTCAACCTCGAAAGATGTCGAACAGCACTTTATCAAGACTCCTTCATCCATAGAACGGCTAGGCTCTGGAATTCATTGCCTGTGGAAGTATTCCCAACAACATATAATCTCCAAAAGTTAAAAAAAAATCCAATACCTACCTCCTGTCCCTATCCTCCCTAGGAACGCACGATGTTCTTTGAACATTATAGGGATTCCCTTTCGTGCGCTCCGAGCGATGAAAAAAAAAAAAAAAAAAAAACGCCGCTTTAATCCATGGTTTTTCTTGTTTCAGACGGAATCGACAAGTCCGAACAATGAGGAAGCAACTAGTCAGGACTTGAGCGGCGGTGAAGCTTCGAACAACGTCTCGGATTACAGCAGCCATCGCAGTGTCCACAATATGGTCTATTCCGATTACTACGCCAATGGAATTTGTCCACCTCAAGGTAAAAGAAAAAAACCGTCGAAAATCCAAGAATTGTTGAGATTGCGTAAATGCGAAGAAAATAACTAATTTCCACGAAAACATGCAGTATCATAATATATTCATTAGTCATAGATTTACCTACTTTGATGGCACTAAATACTTGTGGAAATATTTGCGTGGTTTTTCCAGAGATTTATTTATGACATTTTCATGGTACTAAACAAGAATTTTTTAAATGAAATATGTCATATACAGGGTGGGCCACCAGTAACGCCTCGGTCTCTAGAAGGCTAACCACTTATCTTCTTGGAGTTCTTCCTCTCTGGGAAGTTGCATGTCAACATAGGCTACCATTTAAAATTATTTCGAAACATACAGGGTGTCCCCAAAAACCATAAAACACTGAAGTTAAACTTTTTTCTACCGAACACCCTATATATTATTTCATTTTGAGATTCTCCCTGATGAGCTGATTTCAATGACCCATCATACTTGGGGTCTAGCAGTTATAATTACTGAAATATAGGGTGTGAGAAATCGAGATTTTCCAAGTTCAAGAATTTTTTGTGTCGAAACTATTCATAATTGGTCAAAACGGCTTACATGTCCCTATCTCAACTTTTGATTAACTATCTACTGATATTTAATTGGGACATATACCGGGTGATCAAGATTCTGAATTCTGCACCACCCTGTATTTGTTTCAATTAAGTGTCAGTAGATAGTTGATCAAAAGTTGAGATAGGGACATGTGATGTGAGCCGTTTTGACCAATTATGAATGGTTTAGACACAAAAAATTCTTGAACTTGGAAAATCTCGATTTCTCACACCCTATATCTCAGTACCTAATTATAACTGCTAGATCCCAAGTATGATGGATTGTTGAAATCAGCTCATCAGGGAGAATCTCAAAATGAAATAATATATAGGGTGTTCGATAGAAAAAAGTTCAACTTCAGTGTTTTATGGTTTTTGGGGACACCCTGTATGTTTCGAAATAATTTTAAATGGTAGCCTATGTTGACATGCAACTTCCTAGAGAGAGGAAGAATTCCAAGAAGATAAGTGGTTAGCCTTCTAGAGACCGAGGCGTTACTGGTGGCCCACCCTGTAGATATCACCCAATAATTTATTTCTAAACATAAATAACATATTTATGAAGAAGTCCCTGGAAACTCAAAGTGGAATAGTGTAGTTCATAGATAAAAACCAAAAGTCATTTCCACAACTTTTAATAGAACGATCAAAGATCAATCGTAACGAAACAAGTTTCGGGCTTATATAAGCCCATCATCAGCCAATAGAAAGTATCATAGTTATGGAAACGAGAAAGTAGACATACAAATAGTATAGAACAGGGCAAACAGGGAAATATGTTTCATGATTGTATCTGTGAAATGATGTGAAATTATAATAACATTTAAAAACGGTTAAGGATCGTGTTCATATTTTACAAGGGCCCACGACGTGCCCTTGAATTACCGAAGTGATAATTAAACGTTGAAAAATTAAATTAAAAAATGTATATTGATTTATTGAGATAGGGACATGTGAGCCGTTTTGATCGATAATGAATAGTTTCGACACAAAAAAATCCTCAAGATGAAAAATCTCGGTTTTGAACACCCTTTATCTCTGAAATCTTTTTGGATAGTCCCCAAGTGTGATGTACCGATTAATTCAGCTCTCCAGGGGAAATCTGAAAATGCGATAGGATACAGGGTGTTTCATTTGAAATATCAATGTTGCTACTACTTTCTAGTAGAAACGGCAACACTGCATTGTCGAAAATATCTTAAATGAGGAGAGAGTATTCATAAATATAAGCATGCACATTTTCATGGATTTCTATCGCATTCAACAAAATGATTAAATACAGGGCGATCCATTAAAAAAATATATAAGTTTGGGTCGTATTTCCAAAACCGAACCCTGAAAAAAAATTTGAGTGCGCCACTGGATTCTGCTCAAGATTCTCTGTTAGAAATAGTTCTTAGGGCAACATTATTCCGTAAAACTACATAGATATAGAAGGGGTCCAAAAAGCGTAAATTTTCAAAATCGCCCTGTCTCATAAACGGAAACAGTTATGCAAAATCTGATCAGGCCATCTTCAATAACAAACGAGAAACCTGGCAGTCTTAACCAACATGGATGCACCTCAGCCTATGTGTTCTGTATAGGCTTTGTTACTAATTGCATACGCTACCTTTGGAGCAGCACTATCAATTGGAACGCAACAGCGAATCGTGCTGTATCATCTCCGGCTGATTTGTAACTTGGTTTATGAATGAAAATTCTTTGTTCTGCAGGGGATTTGAACCTAGCAACCTTACGATGTTCTGATCATTAGTCCAGCGCCTCAACCACTGCTCTATTCCGCCGTTATTTAGTATTATTATTCTCCAAACATTGTTATTTCACAAATAGGTGGGTATGGGTACGTCCTGTATAACTGATGCTTCAGCAAATACATTGTAATTAAAGCGAAGGCTACAGAACAAGAACAACATTGAATATCATGCATTCTGGTTTGGGAAAACAGATTCACCATCCGTATATTGGATGTCAGTAATTCCAGAGGAACATTCCTCAATTAGGACCTCTAAATATAGTAAGGAGTAAGAGCTGTCTAGGTATTGTGAATTTCCTGTAAAATTTCACCAGAGCCGGACGAAATATTGTTTTTCCTTAAACGTCTCCATCCATCACATTTCAAGATTTCTTTTCATATATCATGCACAAAATTGGATGCTAAATTGTACACCATTGTATTCATAATTGAATCATCTTCGGAATTGATCCTCCACCTTCAAAATGATCAAACACTATCACAGGTATTGAGGAATTACAAGGTCATCATCTGACGTTTCTATGACATTTATATCTTCTGGTATTCGCGGGAATCAATGTTACCAGGTTGCGCTCGGTTTTCATCGTTCCATGTCAAAGCCACGTCAAAACTGGGGGAAAACAAACTCAATCCTCACTCAATGCCATCAGCTTGTGTACTGTGCACTGATGAGAGTGATAAGTTTTTGAATTTCTTGACATTAATTGGCAATATTCGATCGAAAACGCTGATAATGCCTGTTGTAGGTGTTCTTTTGGCAGATATTTTGCTCTATTTAGACGAAAAAATCCGACCAGTAGTGGAAGGAGAAGCAGTTTTTGTGTGAGGTAGAAGACTTCAACAAAAGGCACATTATTGCACTTTGCCTACAAACTTCGGCGATGAAATCTTCCCCACATGAAGTAAAATTGAAGTTGGGGCCCAGCGGAACTCCTGTAGAACAATGGATTTGTATTTGTTCATGCAAAGCAGGACAATCTGGGTATCGTAAACATGTTGTAGCTGTTCTTTTATATGTCAATTGATTTGCTAGTCATAATTAGTTTGAATTGTTTGAACTATCTCTAATTCTTCACCCGTTCACTGTTCACTAAACTAATAAAAATGTAATAAGGTAAAAAAGTTAACCAACTCAACCGTCATCACTACCAACAGTGCCAACACTTTATGTCATTGACAAGTTTGACTACAGCTACAGCAAGCTGAATGCAATGTAGTCTATGCACTTTATCCATAGACAACAGTTTGTTTTCCCCCAGTTTGAAGTTCGTATTATGTAACCTAGATGTCCCCACTTCGTGAATCTCGCGAATAGATTCAGAGTCAGACATGTTTTTCTTACAGCTAGAAATAGTGGTGGAAAAAGATTATTTCGTCATAAAGAGACATTTTACAAGAACTGTTGATGAATCAGGATGGTCACATTTTCTGCTAGATTTATATAGGAGTTAATTTCCAGAGAAAACAAACATAATACACTGTTTTACTATTATAACCAACTGCTATCATCTTCAACAAAAGATTTAAACTATATATCTATTTTTCTACTCACCTTTTTCCTAGATGTGTTATAAGCTACTTGTCATCGATGCCTGTCATGGTGTGGATCGAACCTACAGAAAAGTTCTTTATAAAAATATGACACCTCCTTTTACCCTCCTAATTTTCAATATATTTTGGTCATTCTTTCATTCTCAACCTGCATTCAAAAATATAGTGGTGATGGCTTCATAGCCGATATTTTGAATAAACTATTTTGCACGAAATACAAGATTTGTACAATTATTTAAACAAATATATTATTGAGAAAAAAAATCTGAGCCAGCCAGTATTTTGTTGATACAAATAAGAAGCAATAAAGGTTGTGACACATTCAAGTGGGACATCCTGTAAAAACAATCGGATAGATATTCCAACATATGATGTCAGATGCTCCTCTTTAAATTTTCAACTCTTTGTAGCCTGAAGAATAAACTTCTCGCCTTGTATACAGGATATTATACAGGTTGATGCAAACCGGTGGCGGAAATTTGATCGAAAGACAAATGATAGAAAAACATTTGATAGAAGTCTTTTAATCGAAAGTGTTTTTGATAGAAATGCATTTGATCGAATGTTTTATGATAGAAAATACATTTGATAGAAACATAAATGATAGGAAAAATATTTGATAGAAAATACACCTGATAGAAACAACATTTGATAGAAAATTCAACCGGGCTACGCTCAAGTTAGGTCAGTACGTTTGTGAAGATATGATCCTTCTTCATATATTTGAGAAGAAGGAGCTAGATGGAAATCGAAGCTTATGAATTTATTGATACCACAAACTTCTAGCTCCATCTTCTCAAATATATGAGGAAGGATCATATCTTCACAAAATAACTGACCTAACTTGAGCGTAGCTTCGTTGAATTTTCCATCAAATTCTATCAAGTGTATATTTTTTCTATCAATTGAATTTTCTATCATTTATGTTTCTATCAAATGTATTTTTATTCATAAAACATTCGATCAAATGTATTTTCGGTGAAAAGTTCTTTCTATTTCTTGATTTTCGATCAAAAGACTTCTATCAAATGTTTTTCTATCATTTGTCTTTCGATCAAATTTCCGCCACCCGATGCAGACTAATCTCAGTGAGATATTCGCTGGTTTCTGGGAAATATCTCGAAAAAACTCAATTATTTGTAGGCTTTACTGCAAATTTTTGAACAGATCTCGAATACCTCAAAGACCATGATACATTATACTTTTTAAATTACGTCTCCTACAAAGACATCCTGTAGCGCCGGTCCTGTCTTTCACTGTCAAAACGGCCGACGAATAGCCGTACAAAAAAAGGACTGACATATGATGTATAAATGTCTTGAAAATGTGCCAAAAATCTCAACACGACAGCACAAGAACGTTATGCTATCCAGTCTCACAATGATATATGGCATCAGGTGTGAGTATTATAGAAGCGAAAAATACAAATTCAGTAATATCGATCAATCTTTTTTCCATTCCAGAAAATATATATAGTTCACCAAAATATTCTTTTCCGAAAGTGCCTAGCCAGAAATGTTCCTATTTCGATATAAATAACATTGAAGGTCAATGGAAAACTACTGAGTATTGGAATAGGTGGTATCCTCGAAATGTTTGGTTATTAAGTATGTGTTCAAAGGTTTGGAGAATTATTTTTGTACCTACTTACTACTTCAGTAAACACGATTTTTTCAATGCATGAAAAAAAAAAGCATACTGTTCTCCAAACATTTTGAATCATCTATAATAGGTATACAGTCTGGAAAACTTCTTCATTTATTTAAGGAAAAAAAGATATAATTTTTTTTCAGTCGTATACGGGATATTAAAAAAAATATTATTTTTGCTCAAGGCTAAAGTAAGTAGGTACCTATTTATTTTAGACAATATCGAAAATTATCATTTAGAAAAGTTGATTAGGATTGATGACTACTTTCAAATATTTAATTACATCAATCTACGATGAAAATCAGCTTTTATTATTTACTCAAAATTCAAATTTTTTGACATACTCTGTATATGATAATTTGATATAATTCATTATAACAATATACTTTTACGTCTATCTTATATTTGCATTTGCAGTTTTGGGACCTGCAGAACTTTTTATGAAGAAACAATTTCTTTACTAAAATTGAAAATAAAAAAGATTTCTATTTGTTGACTGTATACGATATACCTCAATTATATCTAGGAAAATCATCAAGAATTGAACATTTTTCATAATTTTCTGTTTGTTGCGTCACTAGTTTACTAATAAATAATGAAGAAGAAAATGGCCTTACATCAATCATGAGGTCACTAAACCTTTTCCACTTGAATTACAGAAAGCGTCAAACTGTATTTCAGAATAGTCACTTGTATTTCTGAAAGCATCAATTGTATTTCGGAATAGTCACTTGTATTTCAGAATAGTCGATTCAATTTCAGAAAGCGTCAATTTTATTTCAGAATAGTCAATTGAATTTCAGAAAGAGTCATTTGTATTTCAGAAAATATCATTTGGGATTCAATGGACGCCATCTGAAATTCAATTGACTATTCTGAAATACAATCGATGCTTCCTAAAATACAAGTGACTTTTCTGAAATACAGTTGACGCTTTCTGACGACTCATCAGAACGTGGAAAAAATGTTCTATTCTTGATGATTTTCATAAGTTGAAAATGTATCCAGTGATAAATAAGGAGAGACAAAAGCACCTTATCTATCACTGGATACATTTATTCAACATAATATTCAAAAAATCATTTGAATCAAATTTTATAGAGAAATGCCCCATCAAACATACCTAAAACCCAAAAATTCTAAACCGGAGATGAACATGAAAATAAGAACGCCCTGTATTTCGATAACGGCGTCATTTAGAGTGCCTTCCCCAAAAAAACTCTGCTTCTCAATTATTTTATACACAAATCCATTTTCTATTACAGAAATGGTGGATGAGCACTGCCCCACCGATCAGATCAGAAAAATCAAAAAGCGCAGACGTAGAAAGACATCGAGGTCTTTAACAGCAGCCCAAGACAGCACTGAGTGCAGCGACGAAGAAACCGACTCCTGTACAGAAGAAGTCATCCATCCTGCAGAAATAACTCCAACAGAAATCAACAGCATCACATCCACCGAAACAACGAATCCAAGCACCTCAACAGACCCTCCCATCACAAAAGCAACCAGCACAGAAGAAAACACAGTCAACGGTTGTGCAGAGGAAACAACTGAAAGTCTCGAAGATTCCAAAGCCGGCTGTGAAACACCCCTAGAACACGTCAGCAGTGCTGTAATCGCGCCAGACGAACGAGCAGCTCCAGAGGTTCATTCGCAAAAACCTGAAGAGCCTCTGGAGCACCATAAGCCTCTGAAGTACGACCTGAAGCCCGATGCCGAAGAATTCATCCCTAGAGCTTACCGCGCCCCTGAGATACCCGTCCAATTCATCAAAGTACCTCCGAACTTCGTGCACATACCAGTGGTACCGTTCAACGGTCAAAACTTCAACCCAGCATTTATTCCCTCAGGAATACCCATCCATTTCCTACCCCCAGATCCCAAAATGTACCCCAACTTCATCGGATTCGCCCCAAATGCTCCCGAGATGGAGGAAAAAGGAGAATTCATCATGGAAACTACCTCTGCTGGCCAAGAGGTCCAGGAGCATTGTGATAATCCAGTCACTGCCAGAGATGAAGCCCCAACTTGCAATGGAGTGCCAGAAACACAGCATTCTACGAAGAAGACGATCGATATAGCTACTGTAGTTTCGAAATTAGAAGAAGCAGCTAAAGAACGTGAAGAACTCGAAGTACAGAGTCCAAAACGAAATCATTTCGTCAAAGAGTACAGATCCAGTCCGAAGTACAAAAACAACTACAAGAGGAGCTTCTACAACAGTCCTAGGAACTCTCCACAAAGACAGGTGTACCAAAATGGCACCACACAGGACCAAACTGCCGAGCAAACTGCTCCCGAACAAGTTGACACCAAAAATATACCTGATGGTTCTCTAGGAAATGATGTCCTGGCCGAGAACAAATTCGCTAGAAATAGTCCGGAGAAGTTCAGGAAAAACTGGAAACCAAATTATCAGAGCAGGTGGCAGCAGAATGGTGCCCAAAAAAGCCCGGAATTCAAACCAAGGCAAAATTATAAAGTCTATACTGAAACCAAACCGAACTCCAGAAACTACTCAGATACCTTGAGGAATACAGTACCTGTGAATCCCAAACTGGTCGAAATAAGTACAGGAGACATCGTACCTGAAACGAAGAAAGTGGAATCATTAAGAATGGAAGAAGCTAAAACTCCAAAGACATCTCCAAAAACATCAGTTCCTCCACTGCCAACATCGAACCAATGGATATCAGTTTCTAGCAAGAAGAAGCGGAAGAACAAAAATACAGAAGAGGCTGACTCATCCTTTGCAGATCAAGAGGAAACCACAGTTGATGATGACTTTGAGGTGTACGACATCAATCTCCTAGTGGACGTAGTACCATCTGCAACAGCAACTGAGGAGATTATAAAGGTTGAAATAACTGAAGGGAAGGTTGAGGACATCATAAGTACTATCGCTGAAAGTATGATCAGTCCTGTTGAGATAAACAGTTTGGTACCAAATATACGATCAGTCGCAGAAATCGAAAGCGAACTGATAGCAAAAGAACCAGAACAGCTTGAACAAAAAGAAGAGCTGATACAACCTGAATCCGAACCTTCTGAAGTAGCAAAGGAGACAACTGAAGAATTCATAGCTGTCGCTAAACCCAAAACCAAAAAGAAGTCCAAGAAAGGTTCCCAAAAAACTGTGACAAAGAGGGTGATTATAACGGACATCGACCTTTCTGATAAATGCGAGGAGATCAAAACTCCTGTGAAGAAAATTGTGAAAAAGATCGAGCATCATGAAGAAACGCCTGAAGTAGCACCAAACCCTGTTGAGCCCATTGAAGAGGTCACCAAGGACCCAACCCTCCCACAAGACAATGATGAAGATGAGAAAAAGAAAAGCAAAAAGAAAAGGAAGAAACCTTCGAAATCAGTGACTTCAGATAACAGTTTGCCCGGGTCGACCGCCACACTCACTACGGGCGAATCGTACGATTTTCTGTTGGACGCAAGTCTGGCAGACGAGAAGGACAAAACCAACGACGAGATATCCCAAGAGCTGGACAAAATCATCCAGAAGGGCATGTACAGTAACCTGGAGGAGAAAATGAGATCGCTGGATATCGATGAAAGCGAAGGTTTCTTCAAATCCATCTTCAGCAAGATATCGACGAGAGACAGCTATGACAAAGCGGGCTACTCGAAAACCCCGGATTTCACCAAAATAACGCTGTTCAAACCAGCGACGGTAAGTGAAGATCAACCTTTAGAAAATATGCAATCTAATAAACAATTAACTGCTTCAGAGTCGCCAGGAGAAGATGGGATTTTTCTAGACAACCCGGATTTGAAAGAGATGCTACAAACATCCGATGTTGATAAAAAATGTGAACTCGGAGAACCATCAGACAATGCCAAAGATGAAAGGAAAGAGGAAGAACCAAGAAAACTGTACCCTATAACTGCTGCTGTGAAGGAATGGATGTCCAAGACTCGCGAGACTACTCCGGACGTTGAAATTTTGAAGAGTCCCATGACCATATACAAAGAGTTACATGAAAGTGTTTGTTGTAAAACTGCTAGTGATAATACCGATGAACATAGTGTTATTGCGAAAGAAGAAGAGATTACCCTGTTCTCCCAAAACCCTGAAATCGAGGAACCAGAAGACCTGCTCGATTTTTGGGACAATGAAGTGATAAAGGAAGTGGAGCTAAATGATAGTAAAGGTGTAAGTGATGAGGTTGAGGTGGTTGATCAAGGGGAAGATGTGTTGGAAATATACGAAAGTAAATACGGGAAAAACGAAGACTATTTGAATTTACAAAAAGAGATAAGGGAAAAAACGAAAAATGTCAATCATCCCAAACACAACAATTTGCCTTATAGGGCAGTGTGTTGCAACATAATGTAATATAAAATATAGGCAGACTCGATGGCAGACTATTATTAATAATATCATGGTTAATGCAATAATTATTATACATGCATATAGAATGATGTGTGAAATTTCGTAATTATTTTAAAACGTACTATATCATAGATACCTAATGCCATTTAAGAAATTTATTGTTATACAGGATATTTCAGAATTATTTGACAGATCGAAAAAATCGAGTGAGGGTCATTGAGTTCATTTAATTAATGAAGCTCAACAACATGGTACCTACAACTACTTGAATTATGTACCCCTTGAACTTGAAATTCTCAATTATATCAATGTATATTATTTTTGATTCTCTATAAAACTATTCTTGCAAACACACAATCGACCAGATAACTGAAAAAATGCATGTGAATATCACAAAAATGCTTATGCATGTTGATTTCATGTTTTGAAAAGTGATGATAACTAGATAACTATATATATTTGTTAGATTCAGAACTCAGAAGTACATACAATAATATGAATAAAACTATAAAACATTTCGAAGTCAATAGCAGTGATTGTACTAAAATTGTGACAAGTATTAGATGATAATAAAGGGGCTGTATCTTCATGTTGCCATGTTAGGCAGCTCCAAAAATTGAATCAACACTTTTTTCGATTATCTCAAATGAGTCAGAGAATTACCCTAGATTTATTTTTAGGCAAAGTTTTGATTTAGTACTAAATCTGCCTGTCTGAAATTGGCGATTTTCATACCTCACTGTGTTTTTGAAGGCTGTACTTAAGTACCTACATGTGAAGAATAGGTATTTTAAGGCGGTGACATTTCGATCACCTCCTGTACATATAGCTAATATGATTTTTTTCTGTCGTGCTAAATAATATGTCCTAACTGCTAAATTATTGATGTTTTTGGGTTTCACATTTGAATGATTGTTTAAATTATAAAATGAAATATAATTGCAAATAAATTTCATTGGATCCCTACTAATTGAGGATACATACTTGCTGGCAACACCAAGGGCAACATATTTGTATTTTTTTATGCTTGCTTTAAAAGTTGCTTTTTTTGATATACATAATTCCCCATTGAAGATTAAATTGTCACAGAAATCAACAATGAAACTTGTACTTATACAGGTTGGTATATGTAACTTGAAATTGTTCAATGTTTGATTTTCAGAAAATAACCTTTTTATTCGTAGGTATATCATCATGAAACATTGTCCAGATTTAAATTATTTATTTATGTCTATTCTAACCTTATGATTTTTTATTGGTATGGCATGGTATCCACTTGTCTTCTTATCACCATCTGTTCATGAGATGTTTTCAATTTTCTTGTGACATCTTCCTTCTGTAATAAAAGGGTAATAAGCACAATGAACATAATTATTCGATAGAAAAATGTTTTGCATTTACATGTAATGTGTATCAGCTGATATGTAAGCTTCCCTTAATTTTAACATGTCCTCAATTGGTACAGGTACCTACCTTTTTCAATATAATGATAAAAATATCAGGTACAAAACAAAATATTGGCAAACAAAAATAGGACAATGTATGTCTTTCTAAGCACACCTTTGGCAGATTTTGAACAGATCTGTACTGGCCAAACTTCTCCCAATACATAAGGGAATACGTAGAAATCAATGATCTGTTCTTCTATTGTACTGTTGCCCGATTGAGAGAATATTTTTGTTGAATTGTTAACATGTCCAACTTGACATAGCTACAATATGGAAAAGGTGCTCAAATTGTTATTGTTACTGAGAAAGTATGGGCGATTTATATTTCTAAATGGTTATCGAAAATGGCCTATATTTACTTCCGAGACTGAACAGGCTAAATCACAAAGGGTAGCAATGATATTGGAAGTGTCCTATTCCAATGATTATTGTGCTGCCTTGTGACTTAATGTATGTCAGGTAAAAGATGTACCTACCTACATTTTAGCTATATTGTTTTTGCTTTTGTTTTTTTATTGTTGAAATCGTTATTGTTACTATAGTGTTTAGGAATAGGTGGGTATTCTACTTTTATTACCATGTAGGTAGTGGTGCCACCTGGTATTTTTAAGAGTAATTTTCATTTCACGAATTCATTTCCATAATTATGTAGAATTCACATGTAGAAGCTGAAGCTCGAATTCATTTCCATATGTAGAAATCACATGTAGAAGCCGAAGCTCATATTCTGTTCGTTTTTTTTTGTGGTTCGTAGTTTTAGGTAATTTGAAAGGTCTGTGAGTGTGTCCCCTTAAAGGAAAATATATCAAAATGGCACAATTTCAGCCTGTTTTTTCGACAATATCGCTATCGGGGAATTAGTTTTAAATATACCTAATTGTAATAATTGAAAAAAGACAAAAGTATGCATGTTGTTTCTAGATATATTTTCGTTTGAATAGTATTTGTATAACATTTTTGGTTAAATAAATTGAGTTAATTGTTGAATGATTATTTTTTTGAGATTTGTGCCTTGGCGATATTTGTAAAATAAAGAAAGTTGCTTAAGTGTTGTTCATTCCACTTTTATCAATAACCTCTTTTACCTATATACAGGGTGTCTGTAAATGGTCTTTACAAAAACATACCACATATTCCCTAGACCAAAATAAGTCGATTCAAGTAAAATTACCTCAGTACAAAGTTGCATCGTTTGGGCTCCAGAGGGCCTTGAAGTTACAATTTTTAAATCGTTTTTTCCATATAAATTCAAAACGGCATATGCGATTTTGCTGAAATTTGGTATATTGATAGAGTTTTATGTGGCAAAAAAAATTGTGTTAAAATTTTGGATGATAATAATACATAGGCATAGAACTTTATTTTTTAAATAATTGCACCTTTAAAAATTCTACGCCAATGGAAGAAAAGGAGTTTGAGTATGAAATTTAGATTGCGCAACTCATTTACTTTGAAAAAGGTACTCTTGATAAGACTTGATTGCTCTCATGGTTTTGACGAAATTTGCATTTTAGTAATTTTAGAACATAAACAATAATTATTATAAAACAAACTTTGTCAAAACCATGAGGGTAAATCGAGTGTTATCAAGGGTACTTTCTTGTAGTTAATGAGTACCCAATCCAAATTTCATACTCAAACCCCTTTTCTGCCATTGGCGTAGAATTTTTAAAGCTGCAATTATTTAAAAAATCAAGTTCGACGCCTATGGCAGAAAAGGGGTTTGAGTATGAAATTTGGATTGGGTACTCATTTACTACAAAAAAGTACCCTTGATAACACTCGATTTACTCTCATGGTTTCAACAAAGTTTGTATTTCAATAATTATTGTTTATGTTCTAAAATTACTAAAATGCAAATTTCGTCAAAACCATGAGAGCAATCGAGTCTTATCAAGAGTACCTTTTTTAAAGTAAATGAGTTGCGCAATCTGAATTTCATACTCAAACTCCTTTCCTTCCATTGGCGTAGAATTTTTAAAGGTGCAATTATTTAAAAAATTCAGTTCTACGCCTATGTGTTATTATCGGACAAAATTTCAACACCATTTTTTTTGCCACATGAAACTCTATCAATATACCAAATTCCAGCAAAATCGCATATGTCGTTTCAAATTTATATGGGAAAAACGATTTAAAAATTGTAACTTCAAGACCCTCTGGAGCCCAAACGATGCAACTTTGTAGGTACTGAGGTAATTTTACTTAAATCGACTTATTTTGGTCTAGGGAATATGTGGTATGTTTTTGTAAAGACCTTTTACAGACACCCTGTATATGTAAATGTATGCCAAAAGGGGAGGCAAGAGAACTAGAAAAAATGTTTTTCAGGGTGAAAAATGCGCAGCAGGCGAAATTTTTCAGGCTGACAGCGACTTCATCACATGATTATGTTATAAACTCGGTTATAAAGTATGCATAGACTTATAAACAGTAAAATTTTTGGACAATCTCTACCTAATTTGTCATCATTCATAAATTGAAATAACACTCATATTTTCAACAATAAAAAAGATGAGAGGAAATCTCAAAAAATCTAGGGAAGAAAGAACAAAAATTAATAAAATCTTATATAAATAAAAACACTTGAAGGTATGAACATTTCATTAGTGAGGATAATGAAAATTATTGATGGAACAAGGGATACTGACAGCAAGAGATTCCCTATTTTATATCAATATTTCCATCTCATCTGAATCAACAATCTTCACTAATACTATATAGATAATAAATCACTCATCAGTCTATTCTCCATGATAGCATACTTGGTAAATAATGGCTGAAGGCGCCAATTTTTACATTTTGGGATATTCAGTTATTTGCTTCCCTATTATCTGGTATATTTTATGTATGATACCTGATAACTCTCTACTCCAGAGTTTAACCATTTGCTAGATGTTGAGTTGAGTAAGAACAATTTCTCATTGTAGATCAACTTTATTATACAATAACTGATGACCACTTGAATGGTTGAAACATATCTCATTCTTCAAAAGTAATGAAACATAATCGAGAACATAATTGACTATGCTCCTTTGCCAATGAACTTGTGGAGACAACTTTGAAGATTCTTGATATCTAAGTATATAATATTCTATAGGGGTGGGGGGGGCAATTTTCCCTCTCTGCCCACCTAAATGAGGCCCATTCAGGAAATGAAGGTCCTTGACAAAAATTTTTCATTCCTACACCAATTCAACTTGAAAAACTAATAAAGGGGGAATCATGACCTTCCTGTAGGACAGTATAGGATGAGGAAACTTCAAGGAACTTTCAAACTCCATATCAAGACCTTAATAACTACCTACCTAAATAAATTATTCCACATTTACAGGAGATAAAAAAAACTGGATGAAATCCAGATATTTCCTTATTCACTGATATAAGAGGTATTCCTTGAAGTCAATTTGAAGGAGTAAATATTATTCTTCAACATAGGAGCTATGGAATACTATTGGAGATATGAATGTACATCAAGCTTGTGTAATGAATACATTTTCTGTAAAAATTGGGATACATATTGTTTCATAAGCATTGATATGATATGGGTTATGTTTATTACTTGAAAATAAACTATGCATGATCTTGTTATTTGATGTTACCTCATCACCTTTAGGTAGGTATGGTAGGTACTAGGAAACACCTCAGTCGTAGACCAAGGGACCTATGTAAAAAGAAAATAAAAATATAATTTCATACCTTTTGATCATTGAAAACAAGAACTAAAAATTAACCTTCTGATCAGTAACTGCAGCTATGACTGCTCTGAGCTTTGATGAATTTGTGGCTTTTGCTATAATTATTAATTATAATAAACTCAAATGATTGTAAACCACCTAAACAAACTCTATCTTGACTCAGACTGTTGAAACTTTTGAACTTCATTCAAACCACAGAATACTCAATTGATGAGTATTCTGTGATTCAAACCAAAGAATATTGTTGGGTATTCTGTGAATCAAACCTCGGATTCCATGATTTACATTTTCATGAACATGAAACAAAAAAAAACAAATGAAAAATGAAACAAATGAAAAATCAAAGAGATAAAACAGAAGAAGAATTGCTTGAATGGCAGTCAGTTGTCAGTTCCTGAAAGTTATGCCACCAGCCATTCAATTGTTTTGTTTTTGACGATCTTGTCGATCTTGATTTGACAGTCAGCTGTTTTATTTTCATATTCTCAATGGCTTCCACGAGTAGAGGTTCCCCTGATGACGATGGGTACAAGAGGTTTTCAGAAGATATTCATAATGTTTCATATGGTTCCAACTCCACAAGTAAGTAAATTATTTATTCATGTAGGTTTATCAGATGGGAGATAAGCAGATTTTATTGATCCTAGTAGGTAAGGTTAAGAATTTTGTTCCTACTTTCATTCTATCTAGGACTGATTTTCCTCTGCTTATCTTAATTTTTATCTTTTAATCAACGTTTAATCTCTCCTTATTTATTTATGGTTCATTTTGTTCTCCTAGGCAAATAATTAATTCACTAGGTTGTTGAAATGTTGTATACCAAAAACATCTACTGACTTGAAGCATAGATGAATAAACTCAACTACAATATTAGTGACACACATCATGATTTTAAGTAATTATTTCTCATTCTCCTTGCCTTTTGTAAAATATTTGTACGTTTTGAAGGAAATTGCATATAAGAACTAGAACACTATCCATCAAATATTTACACAGATATTTGTTGTTTTAGATCCCATGGATGAAATGGGTAGTAGATCAAATCTCAGTAGAGAAGACACTGCTGATATTGACCAATGGGAAATGAATTATCATGAAGCTGCAATATTTTTAGAGGTGAGTTTTATATTTCCATGCCCCTGATAGAGAAAAAGTATGTCCTATTATTGTTCATAAATTGTTATCAACCTTTTTTGTCATGTGAGTGGAATTTTTTATGTTTGAAAATGCCCTGCAAAGAAATAATTATTCTGAAACTTTTAATGTTTCTAAGGCCTGGTTGCATAAAGCATTTGGGAGATGACTGAAAATTCATTTTTTTATATCCACAGCAGCATATGAATCAGCTGATTAGTTAGAAAAGTTGATGCCTTCTTAAGTTAACAGAGAGCTTTGAAATTCTGCTGTAGAATTCATCTTGAGTTTAATCAAGTTCACATGCATAGCATATTTCAGCATGGGCTGATAGTGCCCAAAGTAATTTTTAGCTGCTAATGCACATCCCATTCTGAAGTTTTTTACCCTTATTACTTAGAAGAATGAGACCTACCTATCTTCTCTTAGATACTTTTTTACAAGGAAATGTACAAGAAAAATGCTCTTCATCATAGCATCATAGTCATCATATGGCATTATTCTATCAATAATATATGTGGAGGTAGGTATAATATAGAGTTCCTTGATGTACTTAGGGTTAACTGTCTTACACTGAACCACTTTTGATTACAAATATAGTTTCCATTCAAAAGAATTCAATTTATTTTTTAAAAGCCCAGCCACAGTTATCATTTCAATCAACAAAGTGAATTATAATATTTTTTTCAAAAAAATTTCAATTGGTTCACTGTGTACTGTCTTATGGAAACATTGAATTATTTGATGAATTCACACTGAAACAGCATCAAGAAAATATAATTTCAAAAAAATACAAAAACTGAAAAATATATGATAGTTCAAAAATAAATTGAAGGTAAATGCAAGAATGATTAGCTCTACTTTCATAGATATTTACTAAATGAGTTTTGTACACAGTGAACCAGTCAATACAGATTGAATTCATATATGGTTCACTGTGTACTGGGAATGATTAGTCAATACAGATTGAATCATATGGTTCACTGTGTACTGGATTTGGTTCAATGTGTACTGGTTCACTGTTGAATTTTAACAAATATGAAGAATAAATAAGTAACAAAATAGTCATGAAACAGTTTTTACATTTTTCAATGCTCTTAGACATTTTTAAACATATATGATACATAACATCGCCAAATAAATACACAAATAGTGAAAAATCATAAGGGGAACGGAATAATGAATTTTTATTCACCTTCCTCAATTCACTCTCACTCACTGCATGTTCAGGAATAAACAAAAAGACGAAGACGGTTGATGGTACTGATATGGTGACGTAATAGATCGTACCACGTACATCAGCTCTTCTCTCTAAATAGTGGCAGGTGTAAAATTTTAAATGGTTCACTGTGTACGGCTGTTCACTGTGGGACATTTTACCCTACCATACAGACACTCCACAAGTGTGATAGTGATAGTGGTTTTTGGTGTATCCATACTAGGACCCACTATTGCTTGAATAATGATAAAACTTGCTCAAGAGTCGTTTTTCCACAAAGTAATCTCCAACAACATTAGATAATCTGAATCTGAACTCCGAAGAAAGACAAATTTCATGTTATAAAAAACTTACTTCAAAGATCTTCATAGTTCATTTTTGTTTACCTATACTCATATAGAATTTCAAAGTGAAGTGTTCTACAAAAAATATGGATATCTTGAGAATACAGGTTCTGACATTCTGAGGCATCTGGAATAGTTTACATTGTTACGCCAAAATTGATACACTCCCCTCGTAAGGGTACCTGACGTGATTTCATACACTCACATACATGAATGTCGAATAATTTTTCGACTGAATGAAATATTTAGTAAACCGATAAAAGTCATATTTCTACAAAGAAATGTTCAGAGAAGAATAGAACGATGATAAATATTTGACGAATGACAAAATTAATGTTCCTGAAAACTTATCTTGAAAATCTCCCTATTTCATCAATCTGCCTGAAATGGCATTGACAGATATTGAGTTCCAAAGTGATGTGGACTATAGACGAATGAAAAGTTTTTGCAAATACAGGTTCCGAAATTCTGAGACATCTGGGATAGTTCAGATTGTTCCTGTAATTTCCTAAAACAAACTTGGATTACTATTGTTATGCTCTGTTGTTTGCTTCATATAATATTCATTTTATTTATCTATCTGAAAAGGCATCCACTGATGAAGAATTCCAAAGTGAAATGTCCTACAAACCAATATGGAATTTCTTCTAGATTCTGGAATAATTTGCATTGTTCCTGAAAAAAAACTGGGATTAGTATCATGTTTTTCTAATTGCGCTATATTTTATTCATTATAATTCACATGTATATTATAGAAGGTAACATGGTTCCACCCTTCTAAGAGCACTGCTCCATCTAAACAACGACTGTTGCTTTCCTATTGTGCATGAATAATTTGGAAAAAATTGGTATAAAACCACTGTTTATACCTAACTCTTGAAGGCGACACCCTCCTTTGTAGAGAGGCATTACGAACGCCAAAGTTGATACACTCCCCTCGTAAGGGCACCTGACGTGATTCCATACACTCACATACATGAATGTCGATTAATTTTTCGACTGAATGAAATATTTAATAAACCGATAAAAGTCGTATTTTTACGAAGAAATGTTCTGAGAAGAATAGAACTATGATAAGTATTTGACGAATGACAAATATTAATGTTCCTGAAAACTTATCTTGATAATCTCCATATTTCATCAATCTGTCTGGTATGACATCCACAGATATTGAGTTCCAAAGTGAAGTGTCCTATAGACGAATGAAAAGTTTTTGCAAATACAGGGTCCGAGATTCTGAGACATCTGCGATAGTTTACATTGTTCCTGTAATTTCCTAAAACAAACTTGGATTACTATTTTTATGCTCTGTTGTTTGCTTCATATAATATTCATCTCATTTATCTATCTGGAAAGGCATCCACCGATGAAGAATTCCAAACTGAAGTGTCCTACAAACCAATATGGAATTTCTTCTAGATTCTGGAATAATTTGCATTGTTCCTGAAAAAAACTGGAATTAGTATCATGTTTTTCAAATCGCACTATATTAAATTCATTATAATTCACATGTATATTATAGAAGGAAACATGGTTCCACCCTCGGTTCCACCCTTCTAAGAGCACTGCTCCATCTAAACAACGACTGTTGCTTTCCTATTGTGCATGAATAATTTGGAAAAAATTGGTATAAAACCACTGTTTATACCTAACTCTTGAAGGCGACACCCTCCTTTGTAGAGAGGCATTACGAACGCCAAAGTTGATACACTCCCCCCGTAAGGGTACCTGACGTGATTCCATACACTCACATACATGAATGTCGATTAATTTCTCGACTGAATGAAATATTTAATGAACCGATAAAAGTCGTATTTTTACAAAGAAATATTCTGAGAAGAATAGAACTATGATAAGTATTTGACGAATGACAAATATTAATGTTCCTGAAAACTTATCTTGATAATCTCCATATTTCATCAATCTGTCTGGTATGACATCCACAGATATTGAGTTCCAAAGTGAAGTGTCCTATAGACGATTGAAAAGTTTTTGCAAATACAGGTTCCGAGATTCTGAGACATCTGCGATAGTTTACATTGTTCCTGTAATTTCCTAAAACAAACTTGGATTACTATTGATATGCTCTGTCGTTTGCTTCATATAATATTCATCTCATTTATCTATCTGGAAAGACATCCACTGATGAAGTATTCCAAACTGAAGTGTCCTACAAACCAATATGGAATTTCTTCTAGATTCTGGAATAATTTGCATTGTTCCTGAAAAAAACTGGAATTAGTATCATGTTTTTCAAATTGCGCTATATTCAATTCATTATAATTCACATGTATATTATAGAAGGCAACATGGTTCCACCCTTCTAAGAGCACTGCTCCATCTAAACAACGACTGTTGCTTTCCTATTGTGCATGAATAATTTGGAAAAAATTGGTATAAAACCACTGTTTATACCTAACTCTTGAAGGCGACACCCTCCTTTGTAGAGAGGCATTACGAACGCCAAAGTTGATACACTCCCCTCGTAAGGGTACCTGACGTGATTCCATACACTCACATACATGAATGTCGATTAATTTCTCGACTGAATGAAATATTTAATAAACCGATAAAAGTCGTATTTTTACGAAGAAATGTTCTGAGAAGAATAGAACTATGATAAGTATTTGACGAATGACAAATATCAATGTTCCTGAAAACTCATCTTGATAATCTCCATATTTCATCAATCTGTCTGGTATGACATCCACAGATATTGGGTTCCAAAGTGAAGTGTCCTATAGACGAATGAAAAGTTTTTGCAAATACAGGGTCCGAGATTCTGAGACATCTGCGATAGTTTACATTGGTCCTGTAATTTCCTAAAACAAACTTGGATTACTATTTTTATGCTCTGTTGTTTGCTTCATATTATATTCATCTTATTTATCTATCTGGAAATGCATCCACCGATGAAGAATTCCAAACTGAAGTGTCCTACAAACCAATATGGAATTTCTTCTAGATTCTGGAATAATTTGCATTGTTCCTGAAAAAAACTGGAATTAGTATCATGTTTTTCAAATCGCACTATATTAAATTCTTTATAATTCACATGTATATTATAGAAGGAAACATGGTTCCACCCTCGGTTCCACCCTTCTAAGAGCACTGCTCCATCTAAACAACGACTGTTGCTCTCCTATTGTGCATGAATAATTTGGAAAAAATTGGTATAAAACCACTGTTTATACCTAACTCTTGAAGGCGACACCCTCCTTTGTAGAGAGGCATTACGAACGCCAAAGTTGATACACTCCCCTCGTAAGGGTACCTGACGTGATTCCATACACTCACATACATGAATGTCGATTAATTTCTCGACTGAATGAAATATTTAATGAACCGATAAAAGTCGTATTTTTACAAAGAAATGTTCTGAGAAGAATAGAACTATGATAAGTATTTGACGAATGACAAATATTAATGTTCCTGAAAACTTATCTTGATAATCTCCATATTTCATCAATCTGTCTGGTATGACATCCACAGATATTGAGTTCCAAAGTGAAGTGTCCTATAGACGATTGAAAAGTTTTTGCAAATACAGGTTCCGAGATTCTGAGACATCTGCGATAGTTTACATTGTTCCTGTAATTACCTAAAACAAACTTGGATTACTATTGATATGCTCTGTCGTTTGCTTCATATAATATTCATCTCATTTATCTATCTGGAAAGACATCCACTGATGAAGTATTCCAAACTGAAGTGTCCTACAAACCAATATGGAATTTCTTCTAGATTCTGGAATAATTTGCATTGTTCCTGAAAAAAACTGGAATTAGTATCATGTTTTTCAAATTGCGCTATATTCAATTCATTATAATTCACATGTATATTATAGAAGGCAACATGGTTCCACCCTTCTAAGAGCACTGCTCCATCTAAACAACGACTGTTGCTTTCCTATTGTGCATGAATAATTTGGAAAAAATTGGTATAAAACCACTGTTTATACCTAACTCTTGAAGGCGACACCCTCCTTTGTAGAGAGGCATTACGAACGCCAAAGTTGATACACTCCCCTCGTAAGGGTACCTGACGTGATTCCATACACTCACATACATGAATGTCGATTAATTTCTCGACTGAATGAAATATTTAATAAACCGATAAAAGTCGTATTTTTACGAAGAAATGTTCTGAGAAGAATAGAACTATGATAAGTATTTGACGAATGACAAATATCAATGTTCCTGAAAACTCATCTTGATAATCTCCATATTTCATCAATCTATCTGGTATGACATCCACAGATATTGAGTTCCAAAGTGAAGTGTCCTATAGACGAATGAAAAGTTTTTGCAAATACAGGGTCCGAGATTCTGAGACATCTGCGATAGTTTACATTGGTCCTGTAATTTCCTAAAACAAACTTGGATTACTATTTTTATGCTCTGTTGTTTGCTTCATATTATATTCATCTTATTTATCTATCTGGAAATGCATCCACCGATGAAGAATTCCAAACTGAAGTGTCCTACAAACCAATATGGAATTTCTTCTAGATTCTGGAATAATTTGCATTGTTCCTGAAAAAAACTGGAATTAGTATCATGTTTTTCAAATCGCACTATATTTAATTCATTATAATTCACATGTATATTATAGAAGGAAACATGGTTCCACCCTCGGTTCCACCCTTCTAAGAGCACTGCTCCATCTAAACAACGACTGTTGCTTTCCTATTCTGCATGAATAATTTGGAAAAAATTGGTATAAAACCACTGTTTATACCTAACTCTTGAAGGCGACACCCTCCTTTGTAGAGAGGCATTACGAACGCCAAAGTTGATACACTCCCCTCGTAAGGGTACCTGACGTGATTCCATACACTCACATACATGAATGTCGATTAATTTCTCGACTGAATGAAATATTTAATGAACCGATAAAAGTCGTATTTTCACGAAGAAATGTTCTGAGAAGAATAGAACTATGATAAGTATTTGACGAATGACAAATATTAATGTTCCTGAAAACTTATCTTGATAATCTCCATATCTCATCAATCTGTCTGGTATGACATCCTCAGATATTAATTCCAAAGTGAAGTGTCTATAGACGAAAGAAAAGTTTTTGCAAATACAAGTTCCGAGATTCTGAGACATCTGCGATAGTTTACATTGTTCCTGTAATTTCCTAAAACAAACTTGGATTACTATTGATATGCTCTGTCGTTTGCTTCATATAATATTCATCTCATTTATCTATCTGGAAAGACATCCACTGATGAAGAATTCCAAACTGAAGTGTCCTACATACCAATATAGAATTTCTTCTAGATTCTGGAATAATTTGCATTGTTCCTGAAAAAAACTGGAATTAGTATCATGTTTTTCAAATTGCGCTATATTCAATTCATTATAATTCACATGTATATTATAGAAGGCAACATAGTTCCACCCTTCTAAGAGCACTGCTCCATCTAAACAACGACTGTTGCTTTCCTATTGTGCATGAATAATTTGGAAAAAATTGGTATAAAACCACTGTTTATACCTAACTCTTGAAGGCGACACCCTCCTTTGTAGAGAGGCATTACGAACGCCAAAGTTGATACACTCCCCTCGTAAGGGTACCTGACGTGATTCCATACACTCACATACATGAATGTCGATTAATTTCTCGACTGAATGAAATATTTAATAAACCGATAAAAGTCGTATTTTTACGTAGAAATGTTCTGAGAAGAATAGAACTATGATAAGTATCTGACGAATGACAGATATTGATGTTCCTGAAAACTTATCTTGATAATCTCCATATTTCATCAATCTGTCTGGTACGACATCCACAGATATGGAGTTCCAAAGTGAAGTGTCCTATAGACGAATGAAAAGTTTTTGCAAATACAGGTTCCGAGATTCTGAGACATCTGCGATAGTTTACATTATTCCTGTAATTTCCTAAAACAAACTTGGATTACTATTGATATGCTCTGTCGTTTGCTTCATATAATATTCATCTCATTTATCTATCTGGAAAGGCATCCACTGATGAAGTATTCCAAACTGAAGTGTCCTACAAACCAATATGGAATTTCTTCTAGATTATGGAATTCCTTCTAGATTCTGGAATAATTTGCATTGTTCCTGAAAAAAACTGGTATTAGTATCATGTTTTTCTAATTGCAATATATTTTATTCATTATAAATCACATGTATATTATAGATGGAAACATGGTTCCACCCTTCTAAGAGCACTGCTCCATCTAAACAACGACTGTTGCTTTCCTATTGTGCATGAATAATTTGGAAAAAATTGGTATAAAACCACTGTTTATACCTAACTCTTGAAGGCGACACCCTCCTTTGTAGAGAGGCATTACGAACGCCAAAGTTGATACACTCCCCTCGTAAGGGTACCTGACGTGATTCCATACACTCACATACATGAATGTCGATTATTTTTTCGACTGAATGAAATATTTAATAAACCGATAAACGTCGTATTTTTACGCAGAAATGTTCTGAGAAGAATAGAACTATGATAAGTATTTGACGAATGACGAATATTAATGTTCCTGAGGACTTATCTTGATAATCTCCATATTTCATCAATCTGTCTGGTATGACATCCACAGATATTGAGTTCCAAAGTGAAGTGTCCTATAGACGAATGAAACGTTTTTGCAAATACAAGTTCTGAGGTTCTGAGACATCTGCGATAGTTAACATTGTTCCTGTAATTTCCTAAAACAAACTGGGATTACTATTGTTATGCTCTGTTGGTTGCTTCATATAATATTCATCTTATTCATCTATCTGGATAGGCATCCGCTGATGATGAATTCCAAACTGAAGTGTTCTACAAACCAATATGGAATTTCTTCTAGATTCTGGAATAATTTGCATTGTTCCTGAAAAAAACTGGAATTAGTATCATGTTTTTCAAATCTCACTATATTAAATTCTTTATAATTCACATGTATATTATAGAAGGAAATATGGTTCCACCCTCGGTTCCACCCTTCTAAGAGCACTGCTCCATCTAAACAACGACTGTTGCTTTCCTATTGTGCATGAATAATTTGGAAAAAATTGGTATAAAACCACTGTTTATACCTAACTCTTGAAGGCGACACCCTCCTTTGTAGAGAGGCATTACGAACGCCAAAGTTGATACACTCCCCTCGTAAGGGTACCTGACGTGATTCCATACACTCACAAACATGAATGTCGATTAATTTTTCGACTGAATGAAATATTTAATAAACCGATAAAAGTCGTATTTTTACGAAGAAATGTTCTGAGAAGAATAGAACTATGATAAGTATTTGACGAATGACAAATATTAATGTTCCTGAAAACTTATCTTGATAATCTCCATATTTCATCAATCTGTCTGGTATGACATCCTCAGATATTGAGTTCCAAAGTGAAGTGTCCTATAGACGAATGAAAAGTTTTTGCAAATACAAGTTCCGAGATTCTGAGACATCTGCGATAGTTCACATTGTTCCTGTAATTTCCTAAAACAAACTTGGATTACTATTGATATGCTCTGTCGTTTGCTTCATATGATATTCATCCCATTTATCTATCTGGAAAGGCATCCACTGATGAAGAATTCCAAACTGAAGTGTCCTACAAACCAACATGGAATTTCTTCTAGATTATGGAATTTCTTCTAGATTCTGGAATTATTTGCATTGTTCCTGAAAAAAACTGGTATTAGTATCATGTTTTCCTAATTGCGATATTTAATTCATTATGATTCACATGCATATTATAGAAGGAAACATGGTTCCACTCTTCTAAGAGCACTGCTCTATCTAAACAACGACTGTTGCTTTCCTATTGTGCATGAATAATTTGGAAAAAATTGGTATAAGACCACTGTTTATACCTAACTCTTGAAGGCGACACCCTCCTTTGTAGAGAGGCATTACGAACGCCAAAGTTGATACACTCCCCTCGTAAGGGTACCTGACGTGATCCCATACCCTCACATACATGAAAGTCGATTAATTTTTCGACTGAATGAAATATTTAATAAACAGATAAAAGTCGTATTTTCACGAAGAAATGTTCAGAGAAGAATAGAAGATAAGTATTTGACGAATGACAAAAATTAATGTTCCTGGAAACTTATCTTGATAATCTCCATATCTCATCAATCTGTCTGGTATGACATACTCAGATATTAATTCCAAAGTGAAGTGTCTATAGACGAAAGAAAAGTTTCTGCAAATACAAGTTCCGAGATTCTGAGACATCTGCGATAGTTTACATTGTTCCTGTAATTTCCTAAAACAAACTTGGATTACTATTGATATGCTCTGTCGTTTGCTTCATATAATATTCATCTCATTTATCTATCTGGAAAGGCATCCACTGATGAAGAATTCCAAACTGAAGTGTCCTACAAACCAATATGGAATTTCTTCTAGATTATGGAATTTCTTCTAGATTCTGGAATAATTTGCATTGTTCCTGAAAAAAACTGGTATTAGTATCATGTTTTTCTAATTGCGATATTTAATTCATTATAATTCACATGTATATTATAGAAGGAAACATGGTTCCACCCTTCTAAGAGCACTGCTCCATCTAAACAACGACTGTTGCTTTCCTATTGTGCATGAATAATTTGGAAAAAATTGGTATAAAACCACTGTTTATACCTAACTCTTGAAGGCGACACCCTCCTCTGTAGAGAGGCATTACGAACGCCAAAGTTGATACACTCCCCTCGTAAGGGTACCTGACGTGATTCCATACACTCACATACATGAATGTCGATTAATTTTTCGACTGAATGAAATATTTAATAAACCGATAAAAGTCGTATTTTTACGAAGAAATGTTCTGAGAAGAATAGAACTATGATAAGTATTTGACGAATGACAAATATTGATGTTCCTGAAAACTTATCTTGATAATCTCCATATTTCATCAATCTGTCTGGTATGACATCCACAGATATTGAGTTCCAAAGTGAAGTGTCCTATGGACGAATGAAAAGTTTCTGCAAATACAGGTTCCGAGATTCTGAGACATCTGCGATAGTTTACATTGTTCTTGTAATTTCCTAAAATAAACTTGGATTACTATTGATATGCTTTGTCGTTTGCTTCATATAATATTCATCTCATTTATCTATCTGGAAAGGCATCCACTGATGAAGAATTCCAAACTGAAGTGTCCTACAAACCAATATGGAATTTCTTCTAGATTATGGAATTTCTTCAAGATTCTGGAATAATTCACATTGTTCCTGAAAAAACTATTAGTTAGGCATTTACGAACGTCAAAGTTGATACTCTCCCCCCGTGAGGGTACCTGACGTAATTCCATACACTCACATACATGAATGTCGACAAAGTTCTCGACTGTTTGAATGAAATATTTAGTGAGCCGATCAAAGTCATTTTATCATGAAATGTTCGAAAAAGAGAAGTATCATGATCTGTATTCAAGGAATGACAAATTAATGTTCATGAAATTTTATCTTAGAATTCCCCATATTTCATTAATTTTTCTGGAATGGCAACCAAAGCTGTAGTTTTCTGAAGTGAAGTGTCCTACAGACGATTATGAGAAGTTCTTGGAAATGCAGGTTGTGAGATTCTGAGACATCTGGGACAGTTTGTTTTGTTCTTCTAGTTGAGCAATCTGTCTGGAATGGCATTTACAGATGTAATATTCGACTATAAGTTTCCAGTTATAATATATACAATTTTTAGAGTTTCTGTTCTATGAAAAATATAATTTGTTCAATCACTTCGGGGTTGTAGTTTTTGTGATAATATTCTGCTCCACTTGACTTATCTGATCTAGGTACCATACTACAGATGTTCGAAATGTTCTCCAAATCTAGTTATAATGGGTCACCTTATTTGGCCTGCATATGTTATTTGCACATCGTTACAACCAATTTGCAATTGTCTAATGATCAACCCCGCTGAAGGGCTTTAGAAAAAAAACCGAACCACCCTTTTCATTCCAGGAAGGGGAAAACAACGAGAAATTCGACTCTCACCCCCGCCACCCTAGTGCATTACCCGCCTACCTCCTGGTCCATAACTCGTGGTACTACACCTTCGACCTGGTGTTCTCCCTGGTACTGCTGCTGCTGGCTCTCGTGGAGAAGCCGGCTCTGGAGGACGCCGAATTCCCTGTGGGGCTGCACGGAACGCTAGAGTTGGTCGCCTTGGGGGTGATCGGAGTAGAGTTGGCGCTGAAGCTGCGCTGGATCGGCTGGACGACCATTTTGAGGCACAAAAGGACGATGGTCAAGGTTAGTGGATGGGATTTGACAGTGTAATGGATGAATAGAGAGCAAATAACTTCAAAAACTCAGAGGACCATGATCTGCAGGTGTTCAGGCGTTACCTTGTCTCAATTCAAGTAGTGCATAAGAATTTTGAAAAAGGTATATCTGGTATAAAACCACTGTTTATACCTAACTCTTGAAGGCGAACTTTGTAGAAACTTCGTAGAAAGGCATTACGAATGCCACAGTTGATACACTCCCCTCTCAAGGGTACCTGGCGTGATTCCATACACTCACTTACATGAATACCGACTAATATTCCGACTGTTTGATTGAAATATTCAGTAAATCGATAAAAGTGTAAAAGATATGTTTAGGCATTACCTTATCTCAATTCAAGCAGTGATGTGATAGGGGTTGTCTGAAAAGCGTTTGAACACAGTTAAAACATATGAAACTCCTGTAAAACGACATATTTGCCATCTATGAATGTTAATTATTCAATATCCCTCTTCAACTACCTTGAATTTGTAATTTGTTTGCCAAAACCGACTCTGGAAGATGCCGAATTCCCTATGGAATTTGACAGTTTTTGTATTTGTAGTGTAGTTTGTTTTATGCATTGAAAAACAGTGAGTGAAAAACTCCAAAAACACACAGAGGAACGTGGTTTGCTGGTGTTCAGGCTTTACCTTGTCTCAATGCAAGCAGTGATTTGGTAGGGGTTGTGTAAAAGTATCAGAACACATGAAACACCTATTAATGTCAATTAACTAATATCCTTCAACTTCATCGAATTCGTGAATTGTTTTGCCTAATAGAGATTTCAAAACTACTTATTCACACCGAAAACATACGACAATTATATGTTTTTCACCTCTATTTCAGAAATTCCAATAGAGATAGCAGCAACACTGCTTCTTTTATTCAATTTGGAAGCTTATGATGAAATGAAATGTCTCTCAGTAACAGAAAAATATTTTGAAAAATCCTCGGACAGGTTGATTTTAATTTTTGAAATTTTTTTTTTCATCAACTTTGCAAACCACCTGTCAACATTCTGAGTTTCAGATGAATTATGTACATCAACTTTTTTAATGCAGGTGAATTTACTCTATCAGTTTTACAATGAAACAGTACCTACCATTACCAATAATTTGGACTAAAACTCTAATAAATTTTGTATTTTTCGACTGCTCTCTGGTTATGGCTCAACCAAATAGAAAAAATATTATGCTGACCCCTTGTACAATTTAAAAATTTTTGATGGGTTGATTCGTGGGGTAGTAGATTAAGCATACTGCTTTCAACACAATATTTATAGGTACTTGAAATGTTACAACATGAAAAGAAAAATTCGTATGTACAAACTTACGGATAATATCTAGGGTCAGATTAATGAATGAATGACTTTTTCGAAATAGAGGCCACAGGCTTACTGAAAATATCGTCAATGGGGGCTTTTTCAATAACCGGACAATATTATAACCTGTAAAATAAATTCAAAGAGCTTAAAGTCATTTCCACACAATGTTCATGAAATGAACAACAATGGTAGATTTCGGGAGGAAAACAACTACTTTCCCACTTCCGATTGTACAAGGGGTTAGCATTTTTTTTTATTTGGTTGAGCCATAACCGCAAAGAGCAGTCGAAAAATACAAAATTCATTAGAGTTTTAGTCCAAATTATTGGTAATGGTAGGTACTGTTTCATTGTAATACTGGTAAAGTAAATTCACCTGCATTTAAGAAGTTTGATGTAGTCTATCTGAAAGGCAGAATGTTGACAGGTGGTTGACAAATTTTAGGGAAAAAAAGAGATTTCCAAAAATTGCTTTCGACCTGTACGAGGATTTTCCGAAATATATTTCTGTTACAGGGGCAGATTTCATTTCATCATTAACTTCCAAATTGAATAAAAGAAGCAGTGTTGCTGCTATCGCTATCGAAAGTTCTGAAATAGAGGTGAAAAACATATAATTGCCGTATGTTTTTGGTGTGAATAAGTAGTTTTATTTACAATCATATATGTAATGTTGTCATTACTCACGACAGGAATGAATCACTTCCTTCCTCGGTGTGTAATATACTATTAAAATCCCTATTTGTCAAAACAATTCACGAATTCGAAGAAGTTGAAGAAGAATATTAATTGATTGACATTTTTATAGAAGACAGGAGTTTCATGTGATCTGATACTTTCACACAACCCCTACCCTGTATTTGTTCGCCAGTGTGTGACGCTATCGATCATGGTGGTGGAAGCCATAACAGTCCTCATAAGGCAATCCTCCCACTTCCGGGCAACCAGAGCCCTACGCCCAATATTCCTTGTGGACACCAGGGCGTGCGGGGCGGTGAGGCGTTACATCCGGCAGATCCTGCAGTCGCTGCCGCCCATCCTGGACATGCTGGGTCTGCTGATGTTCTTCGTGTGCAGCTACGCCCTGCTGGGCTATTTCCTGTTCAGCGGTCACGAGACCAATTTGTACTTCAGGACGTTGGGGGATAGTTTCGTCAGCATGTTCGTGCTGCTGACTACTGCCAAGTGAGTATCGAGAGTCGTATGGTCGATATACAGGGTGTCCCATTTTCTCGCTTATATTTTGAGATATACCGGGTGACACGGGGTATCGGGCCACCCCTGTAACTTATACAGGGTGTATCTAGATAACATACAAAAATAATCAGCCTAGTTTCAAGCCCACTAATGGAAATGGGGAGTGACAAAATACTGCCTACAAATAACTATTACAGACCCTTCAACACTCAGCTCTACTGGGATGAGATGCTCTTGACTAACTGTCAGGAAGGCACGTTAGTTGTGGTACACTGACGGATCTAAGACTGATGAGGGTACGGGAGCCGGAATATATGGAGATAGACCCAGAACTAGGATTTGTGCTTCCTTGGGGAGGTATGCTTCAGTATTCCAGGCAGAGGTGCATGCTATTGAGGCATGTCTGAGAGAGAATATCGTTAGAGGATACATAGGTAAACCAATCCTCATATGCTCAGATAGTTAGGTGCTTATTCAATCTTTAACATGCATTAAAATCAGATCAAGACTGGTCTGGGATTGCCTTCAAAGCCTTCAAAGCCTGCTAACCCTGGCTAATCACAACAAGGTAACTCTTCAATGAGTGCCAGGGCATTAGGGAATTGAAGGCAATGAAGCAGCTGACGCTCTTGCTAGGCAAGGGTCTGCGGCGTTGTTTATGGGACCGGAACCTGTGTTCGGTATCCCCAAAACCTCAATACGCGGTGGCTGGCATGGTGGATGCAAGAAAGACATCAGGCATACTGGAACAATGTCCCAGGACAAAGACACAGTAAACTGATGGTTGGAACACTATCCAGAACAGTGACTAACGACATTCTGAGCCTAAACAGAAGTCAGATCAGACAAGTGACGGGACTAATAACCGGTGACTGCCCCTCGACTGCATCAAATGAGCATCTATACAGACTAACCCATATGCAGACTATGCAATGAGGAGGAGGTAACTGCCACCTATGTTATATTGGAGTGCAAAGCACTAGCGCGTTGGAGATACAACTTTCTGGTAGCATTAAACTCTCAAGAGGCTTTTCCAACGAATGATTTGGTTCACCTGAGTCAACAGCATGATCAGGAATACAATAGGCTGCAGTGTTTTGGACCTCGAACCCTGTCTGATCATTCTGCAATGAATCAATCTAAATAACACCGAAAAAATTCAAGGGGTGTTTCCTTGTGACATTCTAGCAAATAAAGTTCATATAAACATGTGTCATAACTTGCTCCGTTTTTGAGATACAGGATGTTGAAGTTCGAAGTATTAATTGGTTTTATTTATAACCCCCTTATGTAAGCTTTCATGGTGCCAAAATTCACTATAGATGGAGACTAAGAAAGCCACAAAATTTCAAAATGATTCTTATTGGGGTTATTGAATGGTCTCAAAGGAAGTCTTGAAAACACCTACAATAAAGTTTGTAGTTAAATCGCATTCTTATTGTTTCCTCAAAAACTAAGATAGATACAAAATCACACAGAGGATAAAAAAGTTGTTATTTCAATAGTTTAATCTATTCAAAATATGAAACTCGGTGGTGTACCATTCACCATGAATATCGATAAATTTACGCACTGTGACGCCACTGGAAATATTATTTTCGAATCTAATTGCACCAGAAGAAGCTCCATATTACTATTAACAAAACCACAACGTTTTATTGAAATTGACAAAAAGACAAATGAGAAATAAATACAAAAAATATTTTTCATGGAAATATTAATACCCTGTATCTCGAAAACGAAGCAAGTGTTTATATGGAATTTATTTCCTAAAATATCACAAGGAATCAACCCTTGAATTTTTTCGGTGCTATTTAGATACACCCTGATTTGATCACATTACAATTTTTTTTCAAATGCAAAACCCTGTATATTTTTACATGTTATAGTTGAACAGGTCAAAACAGGTGCAACCTTCATGCCATATGTAATTTTTTCGAAAATATTGAAATTGTTCTTTTAGATGTGGTAAGGCTATTCCCAGATAGATAAACATATTTTTTTATGCAATGGACTCAAAATTCGTCTATTTTTTTCTCTAAATTGACTCTTGAAGTTGACGTTTCTCTTACTGGCACAACATGTATGTTGCTAGGCAGCGCTTTTAGTGTCTAGGAGCTAAAGTTGAAATTGAACTCCTAGGAACTAAAAGTGTGACTGCTTATAGCTGCTTTGACACTGACATGCTCAAGTGAGTCAAAATAGTGGTAACTTCACTTATATTTTATTAATAAGTGGCGTAGTAAGATTTTTGAAATGAGCATTTCAATAATATACTATTGCATCAACTCCCTATTGCTAATTAAGTAGAACCTCTAACTCAAATTGTACTCTTCACTGTATTTACTGACAATCAAAAAACAACTTTTTCTCTTTTCAGTTTCCCTGATGTGATGATGCCATCATATGCAATATCTAAATGGACTGCTGTCTTCTTCATATCATACATTTCAACTGTACTTTATGTTCTCATGAATTTGGTGAGCTACCATCGATCTATACCTTTTCGAACTTTATTTGACCATTTTATCTTATTTATTCCGCAGATGCTCGCCGTAGTTTATGAAACTTTCACAGGGATTGAAAAAGAGAAGTTCAGGAAACTTCTCTTGCATAAAAGACAAGCCTGTAAGCTGGCATTCAGACTTCTAGTGAGCAAACAGGCTCCAGATAATGTGAGATTCAGACAGTTCCATGGGATGATGAGATATTACTCTCCACAAACTAGTAAGATTTGTCATAAAATATGCCGGTTATTGGGTGTGGGACATTTCTAGGTTGATAAACCCATTCATATCTCATAATTTATTTCTGTCTACGTTATTTTCAAGTTGATTATTCCGGGGTAAATACAAAAGCGATAATTCTTTTATCCATAAATACATTAATGTACAGTGTGTCCAGTTTTCGATGCTTTTGCCTGATATCTCAGTTATTTTTGGAGATAGAACCTTGCGGTTTTCGCGGCCCTGTGCCACTTTTTTGTGAAACTCAAGATGGCCTAATCAGATTTTGCAAGACTGTTTCCGTTTATGAGATACAGGGCGATTTTGAAAATTTATACTTTTTGGACCACGAAGTTTCTCAACAAAAATGTCAAATCAAAATCTCATCGCATAGAGAATTTCACGCATAATCCAGTGACGCACTTAAATTTTTTTTTCGGGGTATGGTTTTGGAGACTCAAACTTATGATTTTTTTTAAATGGAACACCCTGTATTTCATAAGCTCATTAAATTCCTTATTTTTTTGTCTTCAAAATGATATATAACGAATGAATATAAAATTCTCAAAATTGCTCAAAATCACTAAAATATTGAATTTCGATAGTTGGTTATGGATTTTTCTTATGAAAAACGTTCCAATTGAAGAAATATTTCTTTAAATTTTTCCATGGAGAGGTCAAAACCAATATCAACACTTATTAATTAACAAAACACTAAACTTGGGTACCTGATAGCAACAACTAAATAGTAATAAAAAGTTCATAATGTAGAATAAGCACGACCTGATTAAATATTTACTAAAATAATTGAATTCCGGAATTCTTCAGTAACTTATTCATTGACATGTTCAAATTGATATCCATTTTCCCCAACATACAGTTGACAAACTTTCTCAATACTTATTAATACAGTAAGTGGCCCAACATACTTGAAGAACTTTGTGCAAGAACAGAGGCAGTTTTCCAGGAATTACAAAGACATTTTTCAATGATTAATATGTATTGAGAAAGTTTGTGATGAAAAACGGACATCAATTTGAACAATTCAATGAATAAATCACTGAATAATTTCGAAATTCAATTGTTTTAGTAAATATTCAATCAGGTGCTTATTCTACATTATAAACTTTTCATTACTATATATTTGTGGATATCAGGTATCTGAGTCTTGTGTATTGCAAGTTAATTAGTGTTGAAATTGATATTTCCCCCTTCATGGAACAATCAAAGGAAATATTCCTTCAATTGTTAATTTCTTTATATGAAAATCCCTCGAAAAACCCATAGCCCACTATTAAAATTCAATGTTTTAGTGATTTTTTAACATTTTTGAAGATGTTATATTCATACATCATATATCATTTCGAAGGGACAAAAATAAGGAATTTAATGAGCCTATAAAATACAGGGTGTTCAATTTGAAAAATCATTAGTTTGTCGTATTTTCAGAACCACACCCCGAAAAAAAAAATTTTGTGCGCCACTGAATTCTGCATGAAATTCTCTATGGGTTAAGATTTTAATTTGACATTTTCGCTGATAAACTTCGTAGATATAGAAGGGGTCCAAAAAGTATGAATTTTCAAAATCGCCCTGTATCTCATAAACGGAAACAGTCCTGCAAAATCTGATTAGACCATCTTTAGTTTCACAAAAAAGTGGCACAGGACCGCGAAAACCGCAAGGTTCTATCTCCAAAGATAACTGAGATATCATGCAAAAGCATCGAAAACTGGACACACTGTACATTGTACGAAAGTTTTATTGTCATGGCAAACAATTGAGAATTAAGGGAGTGAGAAAATCGCGAGAGTAGGTATGCTCGAGCGATTTTTTTTACTTTTCTTGATTTGACATTTCTTGCCAAATGACAATATAATAATTCGAATCCAATTTGAAATGTACTTATCATTATGTACTACCGCAAGTGATACTATTTTGCCGGAAATATTTGGCGATTGTTACAACATCTTGTTGCCTAGTTATTTCGCGAATGACTGTTTTACCAAAACTATCGAGCCGTAGGCGGGAAGTTCACGTCGAGCTTCCTCAGTGTTTGAAATATTTGCACTTATTTCAATGCCACCCTGTATACAGGGTGAGTCATTACGGTTGGGACATAGGCTGAGGGCGGATTGTTTGGACCAAAATATGGCGATAGGACTAAATATGCCTTTATAGAATATTGCTGTGGAAAAAGATACAGGGCGTTGAAGTTGACTTTTCATTTTCGTTTTTTGCCAATAATTTCACTGTATATTCATCAATTGTTATCAAAATTGGCACAGAGGCATAATTTCATACAGGGAATATTATTTTATGTTTTATTCTACAATTTGATACAGGGGGCGCCACGTGAATGATCTCTGATGATGAAATCGCCTGGTTAATTTGTTTTGGCGAAACTTCTGAGTGATTTTGATTGAAAAATATGACCTGAACATTATTTCTACGTAATATTGGTACTCCTGTTTGAACACGATATTTTCATCCGTTTTCGAGAAAAACGCTATTGAACAGTTCAGAGTCTCAGAAGTTAATTACAAATTTTATTTCATTCATGAAGAGTGTGCTTTGAACTGTCAGCTAGATAATGTTGCTGGTAATGGCATTTCTTGTCAGAGAATGAATTTTTGTGCGAGTTTGAAGTCAAATTTTTTTCGATTGAAATGCCTCCTCACAATCATTTTATGAATGAATAATTGCGGTATGCAGCCAGAAGGTATGAATCGTAATATCTCTAATATTTAGGCAGAAAGCAACCAAATCACGAAACTTCTTCAAATATATTTCATATACAGTGAAATTATTAGCATTTATTAGCAAAAAACCGACAGAAAACGAAAAAAATCAACTTTAACGCCCTGTATCTCTTTTCAAAGCAATATTATATTATGGCATGTTTGGTCCAATCGCCATATTTTGGTCCAAACAATCCGCCCTCAGCCTATGTCCCAATAGTTATGACTCACCCTGTATATCACAAGGTACGACACATTTTTTAAATATTTTATCTGATGGCATGTCATAATGACAACGTTATGTCAATCAATTTTGATGACATAAGGAAGCTCATTATGGGACTAAGTACCATAATGAAATTCGATTAGGAAAACATGTAATGGTTTGATCAAAAAAGTTTATTCAAAATGCATAACTATGTACAAAACTATTTATTATAAATGGTAAAAGAACAATTACTACAATTTGTAATATTAATATAATGGCAAAGCACTGCTCACTCACCTACTAATATTTGAAACTACACAATACTTACTCCTTTAAAAATAGTTGTCATTGTGACATGTCGAAAATGCAGTTTTTAATTTTTTGAAAATGTATTGATATAAATGCCATCAGATAAAATTTTGTATGTAATACGAATCATAAACAATCGTTATGGCACACGCCGTGTTATCGGACTCGGCTACGCCTCGCCCGATAACATTCACGACTTGTACCATAATGATCGTCTTTATGATCCTTATTACATAAATAACTATTATGAGTCAACTAGAAATATGATTTTCTTGTGATTTGTCCATATTTAGTGAAAAGAAGGAAGAATATCATTTAAAATGATGGCGGCGAGTGTAATGTCATTCAAAAGCAGTCTGATGACATTTGACATCTCGTATTTGGATTGACTATTGATTAAATGGCCGTCATCTGGTATGCTTTTTCACTAAATATGAAAAACACGCCATAAAAATCATATTTCCTCTTGAATGTGTCATTGAAGTACATCATGAGTAGGTATATAAAGAGTTCAATGACAAAATAAACAGAGCAAGTGCTAGTAAAAGCATCCAACACAAGGGGAAAAAGAAGGCGAAATTTCGAACTTTTTCTTGAAATGTAAATAGTGGTTTGGTCACATTTGCATTATCAGATTCGAGTTTTTCAGACAAAAATAGTGAGTACCAACAAAAATTTTCGAAAAAAAACCAATCGCATGATAAGTGCAGTTTTACCGCAATTTTAATAAACTCCCTTGTGGTTTTGAAATAATTTTCTAATACCTACAACTTCACTAACAACTATAAAGAAAAAACACTCACCTGACATTAAGATACCATCATTTGTCTCTCCATTTTCCATAGTAATCACGATAGTAATACACCAAATTAACACACATTTTACACTCTCATAGCACAATAATCAATAATATCTGTCTTCGATATTTGAGAAATTTAGATTTTTTTTAAGACTTAAGCACCGCACGATCGCGAGGTAACCACTAGACTGAGACTGAAGTAAGGAATTCGAATAAATTGAAATGATTCACTATTTCTTTCCGGTTTCATACAATGCGTAAGCGATAAGCACCCCTGATTCATCCCTTTTATCGAACTTATTAACACGTGAGATATTTCGTGTGTGACAAAATAGCCCAATTAGAACATACACAGGGTGTAAAGTAGAAATAATGCATTGAAAAGGAATATTCTCAGATAAATTATGAACATGAAAAACTACAGGATATACAGGGTATTATCTCTATATCGAGAATCAGTTGGGAGGAATCCATGAAAATATGCATGTTCTTTCCATTTAAAATATGTTCAGCAATGCAGTATTGCCACTTCTTTCAATAAGTAGCAACTACTTTGTTATTCCAAATAGAATACCCTGTATTTTATTGCATTTTCAGATTCTCCATAAATAGCTGATTCCATCGATACATCACACATCAGAAATGATATAGGGTGTTCAAAATCGAGATTTTTCAACTTTAGAATTTGTTTGTGTCGAAACTATTCAGTAACAGCCAAAACGGCTCACTTTTTATTTACTATTTACGGATATTCAATCGGAACAGATACAGGGTGATCAGAATTATGTATCTGTTCAGAATAAATATCAGTAAATTGTGCATCAAAAGTGGAGACAGAGAGATGTGGGCCGTTTTGACCGATAATGAATAGTTTCGACACAAAAAAAAATCCTAAAGTTGAAAAATATCGATTTTGAACACCCTATATCTAGAAATGCGATAAAATACAGGCTGTTCCATTTGAAATATCAATGTTGCTACTACTTTCTAGTAGAAGCGAAAATATTTCAAATGAGGACAGCGTATTCTAAAATAAAAGCATGCACATTTTCCTGGATTTCTCCAGACTGAGTCTCGATATGAAGTTAGTGTAAGCTCGTCGTGAAATACCCTGTATATATATAAGAAGAATAACATTGAGAATTCGCATTCTCTGTGTGATGAAAATATCAATTCTTTCTCGGTTTATTCAACAGAAAACAACTACTTTCTTGGTTATATGCCATGACGAACACTGAATTATATCTATTAAACACACACGATAAGAATTTGAAAACAAAATCTTCGGAAGTTGAGAATTTGCATTCTCCTTCAGATGATAATATAGACACATATTATTAGAAAATCGAAGAAATCACATTGGTTCTTAAAATAGGCATTAGGCGTGTATTAAATAGGTGAAGCCTTCATTACATATCTATTTGTTACAATTTTGATAAACTTCCTTGTGGTTTTGTATTCATTTTCTACCTAACAACTATAAAGAAAAAACACTCACCTGACTTAAAGATAAAATCATTTGTCTCTCCATTTTCCACCACCACTATACACCAAAATAACACACACTTTACACTCTCATAGCACAATAGTCAATATCTGTCTTCAAATATTTGAGATTTTTCGATTTTTTTTAAACACTAGCACCGCACCATCGCGAGGCAACCACTAGACTGAGACTGAAGTAAGGAATTTGAATAAATTGAAATGATTCACTATTTCTTCCCGGTTTCGTACAATGCGATAAGCGATAAGCACCCATGATTCATCCCTTTTTATCGAACTTATTAACACGTGAGATATTTCGTGTGTGACGAATCAGCCCAATAAGAACATACACAGGGTGTAAAGTAAAAATAATGCATTGAAAAGGAATGTTCTCAGATGAATTATGAACGTGAAAAAATTGATATACAGGGTATTATCTCGATATCGAGAATCAGTCGAGAGAAATCTATGAAAATATGCATGCTTATATTTCAGAATACGCTCTTTCCTTTCAAAATATGTTCAGCAATGCAGTGTTGCCGCTTCTATCAAAAAGTAGCAACAACTTCGTTATTTCAAATAGAATACACTGTATTTTATTGCATTTCTAGATTCTCCCTGAAGAGCTTATTCCATCGATACATCACACTTGGGGTCTATCGGAAATGAGATATAGGGTGTTCAAAATCGAGATTTTTCAACTGTAGGATTTGTTTGTGTCGAAACTATTCATTACCGGCTATTTTTTTGTTTTTTGAAGTTCAATGAGAGACGAATGAAGCATTATAGCAGAATCTACGGGGTGGATGGAAGCATATAACAAATTGACATTCTTTAATGAAAGGTTCAAGGGTGTCTGGCAAGGGACAAATGGATGACGTGGTTTCCAATATTATCAACAGAAGAAACACAAGAGCTTTTCTTTTATCGGATAAATTTCTGTTTGTAACGAAAATCATTTGCCGATCAGTAATTTTACGAGAAAAACTGACATGAAAAAATTGCGAGACCGTGGGTCGAGCAATTTTGTTTAATGTCAGTTTTTCGAGACAAATTCCTGATGGAAAATATTTGAGTTATTAAGGAAATTTATCCAATTAAAAAAAAGGTTCGAGTGTTTTTTTGGCAAGATAAATCAACGACAATATACAAATAAACAACAATAATGATTACCCTTACTGATGATTTCGTGTAACTGGTACTTTGCGGATTGATTTTCTTATATTTTTGTGGTTTCTTCAGACAAAATTTTCCTAAAACGGCTCATCTCAATCATTCTTAACACGACAGAAATTTGAGTGACATCAGGCGCAAATACCTACTAGATCAAAGGAGTTGATTTATCCCGAATAAAATATAAGAAAATCTCTCAATAGTATGACGAAAGTAAGTTGGTATTTTCAGCACCTTTGCTCCTTGTAACCTCCCAGAGGCACCATGACCCAAACTTCATATTTGCCCATCGTTCTTACCTATGTTGGGGGCATGTGCTGAGAAACTTTCAGTTTTTATAAAATAACGAAGGTCTGGCGTTCATGAGAGCTTGGACTAAATCATCAATACATATCTCAGATCTGCATACAATATCCCATAAAAAATACCCTGTTTATGTTGTGATGTGCAGATTCAAAAACAAGTCTTCAAATATTTACGGTTTTTATTAATTTTTTTAGAGCTGAGAGATGTTGTACTGATATTCCGCCAACTCAACAAATCCAACTCGGGTCAACTTTCGCAAGATGAATTCCTGAATATTTACGACGGAACAACTTTAAAATGGAGAACGAAAACTCCCATTGACCCTTGGTTTTCCGCGGCTTGGCCCCCTTTGAGAGCCTTGTGCAGATCTTCCAGGATTTTCGTCACGTGGTCTTATTTCGAGCATATCGTCTGTGAGTTTTTGGCGCCAAAATCGGACGTGATGATATCCTGATACGGTTTTCTTTTCAGATTTGCTGATTGTTTCCAACGGTTTGGCGATGTTGGTGAGAGTTTTGCAGGATTGCGCAACACTGGAAGAAGGAGCGAAGAATTTTGCGGCCTCATGGGATTCTTATCTGTTTTTGATACGTGAGTAGCGTTTCTAAAATAATAGCAGTGCTGTAAAATATGTCAGTTTGAATTGTCAATTCTTTTGCCCATCAAATAAAAATGTACGTTGGTATGTATGTCTGATGATGGCCTCTGACCGAAACTAGTAACAATAATTCTTTGAAATTATTTTACTCAACAGGTTTGTATTCAAAATAATCGGCAGATTGCGAAATAATTGTGAGTGTTGTATACTTATATTGAGTTGAGCTATCAATCCATGCATATACTAGTTGTCCACGTAGTGTGGAAAAGCTCTATGACAACATATTTTTAGGGACTTCTAAATTCGAAATATCAGGGATATACAAACTCAATTGGGGATCCTGTCCTAAGGTATATATATATCGGTCAGACAGGTCGTACGTTTAATCAGCGCATTAATGAACATAATATGAATTTTTTGAAAAAGAAAACAAATTCAACATACGCCAACCATACAGTGTCTTTCAAAAGTATCGAAACGGTCTCATATTTCAGGAACGGCTTGAGAAAAATTCACGAAATTTTCTACAGGGTGATTATTGATGATGTCCTATTCAATGGTGGCATCGGCAATGTTGCCAAGTTAACAGTTTTTCAGATATTAGGGGAGTAACTTTATTTTCTCAAATGAAATACCCCATTTATGTTTATTGCAATTAATTAAGCGCCTCCTAATTACTTGAGTCCCTGAATATCAGATTCGTAATTAACGTGATTTTCGAAATATGACAACATGGCCTTTTCGTTCAAAAGTATCTGGGAACCTTCTAATATTTTAAATACGGTTCAAGGAATTTTCGTGAAATTTTATACAAGATGGTTTCTGATGATGCCCGATTCAATGGTGATATCGGCAATGTTGCCAAATCAATACTTTTTCAGATATGCCATGTTGTCATATTTCGACTCGGCCGTTACTTGATATATTTTACCATATATATACTATTATTCAAAGTGTTTCAAATTTCGAGGTATCATTGATCTTTCAAACATTTCATCTGATTAAATCTCTTCTTTCTTAGAAAATTGAATACGCATTTCATCGATTCTGAACACGAAATGGGATCTAATGTGATAAAAACATTTTTTGGCTTGTTAGAATTCAGAAAACGATTCTTGTAACATCCAATTTTAAATTTATGAGCTATGATTTCTCGAAAAGTGTAACACTTTGTATTATAGTATATATGGTCAAATTATAAATGGGACTTGTAAGAAACAGCTACTAACAAAATATTATGCGTATTTACATGGGTTAGATGCGTCTATAGCCTCCCGCTACCAATTTCTGTGTATATATAATCTATTTGACATTTCATATAATCCAAGTACATATCTACTTTTGAAATTACCAATTCAGGTCACTCGCACTCGCTCAGTTACGCATGTCAAATGATTTTATGATTAAGTTCACCTTGAATGGGATTATTTATGAAATCAATCCAAACTTAACTTGTCCCGTATGTAACAGAAACCAAAATGAGACACTCATACACATGCTCTTTGATTGCCCAATATATACTGTTATGAATCAGAATATCCCCTGCCTTCAGAGTGTTGATTCATTGATTGTTGCACTTAAAAATATCACTATAACTCAAGCTAGAACTATTGCTACTTATATTTGGAATATTCTTAAGCTTCGTTCATTCATCCTTACCGAATAACATAATATATATAGCTTGTTATGTTTATTACTATTATGTAATGCACATTATTATCATTAATTTGTATCTGTCTGTGATTCTTTTTTGTTACCTCTTAACTCTCACTCGAATTCATTGCTGTAAACAATATGTTTTCTATACGCAATTAAATATTATTATTATTATTATTATTATATATCGTCAAATTTGTTCAAAATCACATAACCTACCACCTCCTTCCGTATATACGTCGGTGAACCAAACACCCTGTATATGTATTTCTTTTAGAAAAACAATTGTAATGGGTCAATTCTGTTTTTATAGGTATATAAGAAAGATGACTGATTGATATAATTCAATTATATTTACTTTTATACCAAATCCCCGTTTTCAGTGTTTTTGGTGGAAGCACTGTTGAAAATCATTGGCTTAGGATGGACAGAATATATTTCTTCAGGATGGAATGTTTTCGATCTATCAGTCACTCTCTTAGCCTTCGGCGGTGCGTTTTTTCTTACCATGATGCCAAGTTGGACTGCAGTTGTGATTTTGAGACCCCTCAGGTAAAAAAAAAACAATACAAAATCTCCCAATTTTTCCTTATCTCAATTATTTATTTTAGACTTCTTCGCATATTCAAATTGAAGAAAAGATATCGTGATATTTTTGGTACGTTGGTTCTGTTGAGTCCTCTCATGTCTTCCACGGCTGTTGTGATGATGGTTATGTATTATTTTTTTGCCATAATCGGCATGGAACTGTTTTCCCAGTACGATCTGAGGAATTGTTGTGTGTAAGTATTCATTTGAATTAGATTCATGTACAGAATCGTTTTTCATGTATAAAAAGCCTGAGCATTTACTAAACGACCTTCGCATTGTATATTTACCAAAAACCCCCACATTGTATACATTGATGAGTTATTCATCATAAGACGTACAAAAAGTATTCATGGAAAAAACTCATCACGCATTGTATACATTGATTATATATTTTCCCAGTCACAGACATTGAATATATTGATTAATTTACTTACCAAGAAACACTGATATTGTATACATTGGTCAGTTATTATTACTCAAAGGCATTTACGAAAAATCCACCCATTGTATAAATTGATCAATTTACTTACCAAAAGAGATTGATGAGTTATTCACCTAAATACCCACTCACTATTACAGAAAGAAATTTCATTTTATACGTATTTACCAAAAACCCCACCCCATTGTATACATTGATTACTTAGTTGATCATCATAAGATCCATTCATGGTATACATTGATTAGGTATATTCACTTGAAGGCTCAGGCATTGTATACACATTTCCCAGAGTTCGATATATATTCTTTGAGCAAACATTTCATGACTTAAAAGTGCTATTTTTTGATTGGGTAAGCAACAAAATACCCAGACATTGTTTATCAAAACATCTCAAGTTGTATACGTAAGAGTATTCCATGCTTGAGACAGTAAACGAGTGGCTCGCGAGAGTTGCGCATACTGCATCCATCATTCTGGCTTCTGTGTTGGTTGAGCAAGTCCGATAAATTTTAAGCAAGTCCGATACATTTTAGCAAACAAAAAAATATCGCTGTAATACAGAAGAAACCATGAAAATGGCCGATTCTGATTGATTCTAGATACCAAGAGTAGAATAACCAGTAGTACAATGCTAAAGTCATCATCTATCAAAATATTCGAACTACTTTACGTATGTAACCAAAAGTTAGGGCAGTTTCTGTCGAGGTTAGGATTAGTAAAATTGAAAAAAAATATATCTAGACCTAAAAGGGTGCAATAAAACGTTCAAATTCGAGATAAATGTGTAAAATTGGAATAGAAGTAATTTTTGTTTTAACTTTCTTGAAATTCAAACAAATAAGCCTAGTATCAGCGATTAATTTGAGAAAAAATGTTACTCTTGACATGTATCGAATGTCACGTGACCCCGGCCAGTAGACAATTTTTTATCGTTTTTGAAGCAAAACTTAACGCTTAAGTCGAATTTCAAAATACATTATTATTAAAAAAGTTTCCTCATGATTGATTGATTGACTGTCTTTATTACCCCAAGAAACATTTCTGTTCATAATAGGGATACATGAATTCATAAAAAAATATAATGAAAGGTTAATTGATGAATTCCTTTCAGTGGAAACAAATTAATATTGTTTTTCAAGATGATAGTTATAACATTTCATTTCTAAGTAATCCAATCATGCCATATATTTTTCATTCAAATTGTCCTGAGCAAGTTTTTTTTAAACCTTCTTGCATCATGTATATTTTTTAACTCATTTGGTAATGAATTGTATAAAATTAGTCCATGGTGAAATACAGATTGTTTGCCAATGTTCGACCTGAATGTATTTGCTATCAAGTAATTCAATTGTCAAGTACCATAACTATGGACTGTAGTGGCTTCATTAAATGCTGAATTTGATATTTTCAATTGAATCCTGGCAAAATGAATGAATAGTTATTCATTATACAAGGGAAAAAAGTAGTAGATTTTAGCTCCATGTTGTGTTGTCTCCCGACGCGTAGCGGAGGGAGACAAAAAACCGTGAGCTAAAATCTAATATTTTTCCCGTGTATAATGCACTATTTTTTCTGTGACAGAAGAAAGGACGAATCAATATTGAGAAGATATTATATTATTTTGAAATCTGAAAATTATCGACGTGAAATTTGAAGTTTTTAACACCTGCGGTGTAGGCATCTTTATCATTCTTTTGAAGTAATCAAATATCTTATATCACTTCTGTCAGTCTAATGCTGTGATTTGATTTCAAAAAATTGCAAATTTAGTGGTTGTTTAGTAATTTACGTAACCGCGAAGTCGAATGGAAGATAAAAGGACTTGCAGTTCTTTCTCGGAGACGGTATTATTGACTTATTTTCCGGAACTATAACACAACAAAAGCCATCAACAGTCTATATATATGTGATATATATCCGGGAAAAGAGTAATTTATGAAAAGTGACATTTTAAATCCTGTCAACAGAGATGAAATGCCAAACTTTTTTCCCGTCACAGAAAAAACAACATATGTTAAGTTTATATAACGAAATCAGGTTCAGAAAATGTCTAGGTTTGTATATATTCACCGTTGGTTCTAGAAAATGTAGTTACTTGAGTTGTTTCGTAATTTCATTAGTGGTTTTAGGCGTGAAATATTTGTACTCTCCCAATATTTGAATAACTGAGGCAAAAGTAAAATAATAGATTTCAAGTATTTTATGGGAATGGGATTTTGAATAAGATGCCAACTTCATGAGTGACACTGAATAATTCGACCGATTTTAGGAATTCTACCGTGGAAGACTTCTACAAATACAGTTCCAACGTCACGTCGAGCGGCATCGGATACTATTACCTCAACAATTTCAACAATCTGATCATATCCGGCATAACCTTGTTCGAACTGACAGTCGTGAACAACTGGTTCATCGTAATGGACGCCTATGCGTCGGTGACGAACAAATTCTCCAGGCTGTACTTTATGTTGTTCTATCTGTTCACTATGGTCGTGCTGACGATAGTCGTTGCCTCGGTGTTGGAGGCGTTCAGGTTCAGGATCCAGTATAAGCAACAGACTTCCAAAAAAGACGGTAAGATTTGTGGGCTAAGCATTAATAAAATAGTTTACCTAACAAGTGCGGAAAGTGATTCTTTCCCGCACGCGACTGCCGTTGACCCGTACCCGATTCAGAATCCTTGTGACGTCGATCTAGATGGTTTTCAATGCAAAATTCGGGGTTTTTCAAATTTTGCGCAAGAACTTGTAACTTCGTTATCCGTTGGATTAGAGACACAAATGTGTACTGTCTGTAGGTTAATCGAGGAGGTGGTACATTCATTTTACTTGGTTCTTTGGGATTTTCTCTCCTCGTTTCTATAAAATAAAAGTATTCGTATTATTTCAATATATTTGTAGAGGGACAAATCAGATGATTTGCCCCAAAATGTCACTGCGTTTAACAAATTTTTCTATCAGGGAATCTAAAAGAAAAATCCAGTAGCTTGTCAGTGACAATTTGTTTGAAAAAATTTTTGAAGGAAAGAAATATAGATATATTGAAAAAATATCGAATTTGTACTTATCTTTGGACGTTTCGGGACCTATTCTGCTCCCGTTCTCAACATGTAAATGCAAATTATTTTTCTTTGAAAGTTGTGCTGCGTATATAGTTTGACACTTTTCAGTGTCATACTGATGTTGGCATATGAATGAGTGATTTTAGTCTACAAATGAGTTACAGGATGTTTTCATTAATTGATCTTGAATCTACCATTTTCATGTTCAGTTTTCAGTAGTGAATACCATGTTCTATCAATATCAACTGAACAGGAAGCAATGCTATTGATAACAAACAAAAAAGAAAAATAAAGGAATCCGCTTGCATTCTTCTAAACGGAGACAATAGCATTGCTTCCTGTTCAGTTGATATTGATAGAACATGGTATTCACTACTGAAAACTGAACATGAAAATGGTAGATTCAAGATCAATTAATGAAAACATCCTGTAACTCATTTGTAGACTAAAATCACTCATTCATATGCCAACATCAGTATGACACTGAAAAGTGTCAAACTATATACGCAGCACAACTTTCAAAGAAAAATAATTTGCATTTACATGTTGAGAACGGGAGCAGAATAGGTCCCGAAACGTCCAAAGATAAGTACAAATTCGATATTTTTTCAATATATTTATATTTCTTTCCTTCAAAAATTTTTTCAAACAAATTGTCACTGACAAGCTACTGGATTTTTCTTTTAGATTCCCTGATAGAAAAATTTGTTAAACGCAGTGACATTTTGGGGCAAATCATCTGATTTGTCCCTCTACAAATATATTGAAATAATACGAATACTTTTATTTTATAGAAACGAGGAGAGAAAATCCCAAAGAACCAAGTAAAATGAACACAAATATGTACTGATTCAGAATCCTTGTGAGATTTTACGTCGATCTAGATGGTTTTCAATGCAAAATTCGGGGTTTTTCAAATTTTGCGCAAGAACTTGTAACTTCGTTTCCCGTTGGATTAGAAACACAAATGTGTATTGATTCAGAATCCTTGTGAGATTTCACGTCGATCTAGATGGTTTTCAATGCAGAATTCGGGGTTGTTCAAATTTTGCGCAAGAACTCGTAACTTCGTTATCCGTTGGATTAGAGACACAAATGTGTATTGATTCAGAATCCTTGTGAGATTTTACGTTGATCTGAATGGTTTTCCATGCAAAATTAGGACTTTTTGAAATTTTGCGCAAGAATTTGTAACTTCGTTATCCGTTGGATTAGAAACACAAATGTGTATAGATTCAGAATCCTAGTGAGATTTTACGTCGATCTAGATGATTTTCAATGCGAAATTCGGATTTTTTCAAATTTTGCGCAAGAATTTGTAACTTCGTTATTCGTTGGATTAGAAACACATATGTGTATAGATTCAGAATCCTAGTGAGATTTTACGTCGATCTAGATGATTTTCAATGCGAAATTCGGATTTTTTGAAATTTTGCGCAAGAATTTGTAACTTCGTTATCCGTTGGATTAGAAACACATATGTGTATAGATTCAGAATCCTTGTGAGATTTTACGTCGATCTAGATGGTTTTCAATGCGAAATTCGGACTTTTTTCAAATTTTGCGCAAGAATTTGTAACTTCGTTATCCGTTGGATTAGAAACACAAATGTGTATAGATTCAGAATCCTCGTGAGATTTTACGTCGATCTAGATGGTTTTCAATGCGAAATTCGGATTTTTTCAAATTTTGCGCAAGAATTTGTAACTTCGTTATCCGTTGGATAAGAGACACAAATGTGTATTGATTCAGAATCCTTGTGAGATTTTACGTCGATCTGGATGGTTTTCCATGCAAAAGTAGGATTTTTTGAAATTTTGCGCAAGAATTTGTAACTTCGTTATCCGTTGGATTAGAAACACATATGTGTATAGATTCAGAATCCTAGTGAGATTTCACGTCGATCTAGATGATTTTCAATGCGAAATTCGGATTTTTTCAAATTTTGCGCAAGAAGTTGTAACTTCGTTATCCGTTGGATTAGAAACACATATGTGTATAGATTCAGAATCCTCGTGAGATTTTACGTCGATCTAGGTGATTTTCAATGCGAAATTCGGATTTTTTCAAATTTTGCGCAAGAATTTGTAACTTCGTTATCCGTTGGATAAGAGACACAAATGTGTATTGATTCAGAATCCTTGTGAGATTTTACGTCGATCTGGATGGTTTTCCATGCAAAAGTAGGATTTTTTGAAATTTTGCGCAAGAATTTGTAACTTCGTTATCCGTTGGATTAGAAACACATATGTGTATAGATTCAGAATCCTAGTGAGATTTCACGTCGATCTAGATGATTTTCAATGCGAAATTCGGATTTTTTCAAATTTTGCGCAAGAATTTGTAACTTCGTTATCCGTTGGATTAGAAACACAAATGTGTATTGATTCAGAATCCTTGTGAGATTTCACGTCGATCTAGATGGTTTTCAATGCAAAATTCGGGGTTTTTCAAATTTTGCGCAAGAACTTGTAACTTCGTTTCCCGTTGGATTAGAAACACAAATGTGTATTGATTCAGAATCCTTGTGAGATATTACGTCGATCTGAATGGTTTTCCATGCAAAATTAGAACTTTTTGAAATTTTGCGCAAGAACTAGTAACTTCGTTATCCGTTGGATTAGAGACACAAATGTGTACTGATTCAGAATCCTTGTGAGATTTTACGTCGATCTAGATGGTTTTCAATGCAAAATTCGAGGTTTTCCAAATTTTGCGCAAGAATTTGTGACTTCGTTATCCGTTGGATTAGAAACACAAATGTGTATATATTCTGAATTCTCTCGAGATTTTACGTCGATCTAGATGCTTTTCAATGCGAAATTCGGATTTTTTCAAACATTGCGCAAGAATTAGTTACTTCCTTCGGAAAAGACATTTTCCGCATGAGTTAGGAACAATATTTTTTCTACAAGCGTAGGAAATTGATTGATTTGTTCAATCAATTATTCCTGCAAATAGGAACAACTAACAATAGTGATATTCTCTCTATCTTCTAATAATCAGTGATATATCTAGTGTGTGTACCGTTTGAAACATTATGTAGGTAAGCTTATTGCGGAAGCCAGCACGCCCATGGTGTTTGGCCTCTAGGTTTCAGACATTTCTAGGAAATGAGCCAAAAGTACTTCTTCATTTGGTGTTTCCAATTTTTCACTATTGCACCATTCAATAAATCCCGTGTAGTGCTTCTCATACCTTTCTTGAGACTTCTTTGGCAATAACTCTGTATCGCATCTGTAGCTGGAAGTTTTTCATCGCAATTCCACTGAATCGAAAATGACAGTAACGCATTCTGAGAATTACATTAACTAATTTGTGTTTTGATTGACATGACAGCTTTTGTTTCCCACATCAGATCAATTGAAGGCTTTAGGCGGATTTATATAACAATCAATTCTTATTTTTCAATATTTCATCATTTTCACGAAAATAGTGCAATTTGATGGATGATTTTGTACAAACTCACTAAATACTGCAACACAAAAAAACCTAAAATTTTTATATTGTGTCACCCACCACTCATATTTTGCGAGAATATCAAGTATATTAATGTTTTTCCTGCACAAGTTTTTTCTTAATTTTTTTGTACATACATAAAAACTAAAAAAGCATTAATTCATTGTTTTTTTTTGTCAGAGGAACTGATGCTTCACGAAGAAGTTATAGTTGACTGGAGTTCTTTGCAGAGTCAAATTCAAGATGTACGAATGTTGGAGGTTATTCAGTCAGATTTCATTGTTGGGGTGAGTACAGCAAAATATTTGTTCACTTCCCTTATAATTTATATCACAAATACCAAATACGGTTATTCCTTCACGTTTCTAAGTCGAATAACAAAAATCACAAATGCATGGGAATTTTGAATGCTGATATAAACTGGTATTTTCAGAGTTATGTTCAAAAAGCAATTGCAATGAGTGATGAGCCGAAAAATTTAACAAATTCTTACACAACGGTATTAAATATAGTACTCTTATGTCTCTACTGATTTCATGTGATAAAATCCAGTAATTATAATTTGATGAATTATTTCCACTTCCACAAAAATTGGCGCACCACCAAAAAGTATCCAAAAGTTTGAGATACATTTTCGTCAAAACTACTTGTTCGATTTGAAAATTTTTTGCTTTGAATGACAGGTTATTCATATAAAAACCTATTTTTTATGAATACCGGGTGTTGCAAATTCGTTTTACCCTGTAGAGTGTAAGAGTTACAATATCAAGTTCGAATTGAAATTTCACTTTAGCCTTATCTTTTTCCAACATTTTATTTTTGGATTTACCCAATTACCTTTTTTATTACTCCAGAAATACAATTTCATAGCATAACATGATTATATTGAATTCTATCATCATTAGAAGCACGTAAGTAGCAGGCTATGGTCTGCGGAGGCATTTCTTTTGACTGATCGCACGGAACTTGTGATCATAAATGGAAGCCTCATAGCTGAATGATACTTATTGAAGATTTTTGGAACCACATAAATAGTGTTAGGAGTTTCATTGATGCAAGATATTGTCAGGACTCACTACGCCCGAATTATTAGAAATTGGGAACACCTGGACCAAAATGACATAAAGTCTCTCATGTCTTTGCTAAGAAATTATACGTGCTCCAGGCGGAAAATATCGCTACTGACCCTTTCGTGGAACTTGCGACTTCGAATTCCGTTCCGGTTTCTTGTTGTTAAATATTAATAACTGTTGGAATGCAATTCAAAACGAAAAAACGTCCAAATCAGACATGTAGTTTTGACGAAAATGTATCTTCAACTGTTGGCTCCTTTTTGGTGGTGCGTTAAGAGTGATTGGCGCAGTCGGTAGGACCCATGTCTTATAGAGTTCGTACGTCATCAAAATGATTCAACAAGCTATAAATACAGAATTTAATCACATTTGATGAAAAAACGTTCCATCTGTAGGGAGTTATAGCGTATATAGGAAGGAGAAGAAGAACCAGGGACGTTCTCCAACATCACATGTACTCAACAGAGATTGCGCAATGGATGGAGGAGGCGGACTCTGTCGAAAAAGACATCAACTTGATTATCGACGAGGCACAAATTAACGCTAGGCTCATTTCCGCTTGAACACTATATCTATTTTGCACGTCTTAGTTTCTTAGGTATTTATTATCTAGGTTGTGAACCGTAAGATTACCAATCAGTTTTACCTTGATAGGAAACAGGACCAAAAGATGATACTCATTCAAAGACCTATATTGATTAGTGTGCTACTTACTTATTTGCATACATAATTTGTCGTGGTATAAGCTAGGGTCCCTTGATGTAAATTGACGTATTTGTCATCTCAACAGGGTACAGACAGATCCTCGTCTCCTCTCACTCTTAAGTGTTTGTGAAACAGATATATAGTTCCATCTTTATTCATTTCTGGGGATAAACACTAGATTTTCTGACATTTGTTGTTTTTTAGGTTATATATTGAAGACCTTGGCGTATCATACGTAATTTCCACATGTAATTTCTCATTCAACTCTACATATTATATCCAAATGATGATGATAATTTTGATTTTTCAACTTCAGCATAATCTTTGTGAGACAGTGAGCGAATTTTTCTGTAAGTATAATACTTTTTACCAAATGGGACTGTTCTTATGCAGAACCGATCAGTAAACTAATTTTGATTTCAGACTAAGCCTTATGGTTGAGAAATGGTGAAAAATTTTATGTAGGTATTCAAGCTAATATGCTCATATGTCATGTGTGCTGTATATATTCACGTTGGGAATCATTTTTGCAGTTTTTCACGAACACATAATATTTTCTGTAATTTTTTAAAGGTAGGGCATATGCCTCTTCTTTTAATCCTCCGTTTTAATCAAAACTGTTTTTACTAAAATGCATTCAAAAACTTGTGGAGTGAATAATTATAGGCACAATGAGAAAGTATACCGGGTGACAAAGGTTATCGGGCCACCCCTGTAACTTCTGCATTCGTCAACGGATTTTTCTGAAATTCGATACAGTTATATAAGCAACTATTTCGGATTTGATCACATTACAATCCAATATGGCGGACTTCCGGTTTTTCTGGAAATGCCAGCAATTTTGTTTTTTCAAATGGAACACCCTGTATATTTTTTTCATATTCAAGTTCAACAGGTCAAAACAAGTGCAATCTTGATGTCAAATGTCATTTATTCCACAGCTTTTACCTAGTTGAAAAATTATTCTATCTGCAAGGAAATTCATAAACTAGTTGTTGATTTTTGAATGTATACAATTTGTTACTGCACCGAAAAACAAAAACGATATGTCATTTTGTTCCTTAATGTATGTTCTAGAGAGACGGGTAGGTGGCCCATAGGGGTTCCATTTGAAAAAAAATATTTTTTTATCAAAAAGTGATGTGGCTGAATTGATTCCTGAATAAGTGACACAAAAAATAATTTTTCAGAAAATATCATGTTTCTCTGTTATGTGCGACTCATTGTGAATAGCCTTGACCACATCTCATTTATTCACTAGGTAAAAAAAAAACAATTTTAATTTGAATTTTTTCGAAAAAATTACATTTGAAATAGAGATTGCTTTTGTTTCGACCTGTTGAACTTGAATATGTAAAAATATACAGGGTGTTTCATTTGGAAAAACAAAGTTGCTGGCATTTCCAGAAATACCGGAGGTCGGCCATATTGGATTGTAATGTGATCAAATCCGAAATAATTGCTTATATAACTGTACCGAATTTCAGAAAAATCCGTTGACGAATGCAGAAGTTACAGAGGTGGCCCGATACCCTGTGTCACCCGGTATAATATGTGAATTCGTTTAACCTCGAATATTTTGCTGATGAATTTACTAATTTTCCCCATTCCGTCACTTCACTTTCCATGTTCTAAGTTCATTTGCTTTTCATGGAAAGATGAATTCAAATTTACCATCCAACTGATTGAAACAGCCTAACGCAGCACATTTTACCATCCTTCCAAAACAGAATTAAATAATGTCGTATCAAGATAAAGTATGAAATTGAAATTTTGTAAGATCTCTTCTAACGCCTATGAATGTGACGTGACAGCAATGTCATGTCAGGGACGCCAATACACGAAACCAAAGTCACTAGATGATTAAAAGAGAAAGGAGCTATGATCTGTTCGTACCCTGTTAGATGACAAATACGTCAGTTTGCATCAAGGGACCCTAGTATAAGCTACATCGATGAAAAAAATATCATCTAAAATACATGTTAAACAGTGCTTTTATTTAATGTCCCCGCCGTGTTTATTTTTTGAACGGGTCAACAGCAAAAATTGAAACTTGGGATAACGAAATAAATGCATGAATACTATATTTTGGAGTAAAGCATTTTTCAGCATATTCGAATACAGTTCCCCTGTTGAATTTTTGTTCAATGAATAAATATTAATGTTTTTTGTATTCAGGCAACTATGTTCCGTCATTTTGCAGTAGATGAAGATATCGACTTTATATTCTAGGGTTGTAAAGTACTCATCAGGAACTTCAAAAGTCCCTCTACTCATTTAATTTTTTTTCTGATGGCGTCCAGTCGCCATCATGGAATTTCTATCTGTCAATTTCATTATCCCGTTTCAATTTTTTGTTGACCCGTTCAAAAAATAAACAGGAGGGATACATTAAAGAAAAGCACTGTATATTTATATAACTAGAGTATACTAGTTGTAGCAATTTATTTTTCTAGTAACTGAATGTTGTGATAGCTGAACTAAATAGCACAAGTGGTATTTTATAGAGAAATATTATTTATTAATTATTATATGAAATAATTGCAAAAAGTGAGTAATTTGAGTTTATGCTTTAAAAATATTTATAATATATCATAAATTATTTGAAGAGGGTGTTAATCTCCTCAATAATTTCTTAAACTGTTTTTAATTGCATTATTTTCAACAGTATTATTTTTAACAAACTTAAATGATATGAAAAAGATCAAATGTATTTTAATATTAGCTTCTATGTTCTCATTAGGTAAGTCATTTTACAATATCTATATATTTTATAAACACTGTTAATAAATGAAAAACGAATTGATAAATTGCATCAATCACGCCCATTTTAGTCCTTGGCAGTTCTTTTGTTTTCACTGGAAACTAAAGGCTCTGAAGTCTAATAAATTATGAAAGTGTGAAATTTTAGTGATAGTCCTAACCAGTAATCTTATGTTTTTTTGCTGCTCACCAAGATTTTTTCGGAATGTTTCTAAAATGTTCTCTATCCATTTCCTATGATTTTTTAACGATACAATTTCCTGGAATCGGGAAGGTTGAAGTATTCACAGAGGTATTAAAAATTATTTATTTAAAATTATCTTATGATGTATACATAAATTTAAACACTCGACATTAGGGTCGCTATTATAAAAAGCTTTTGTTAGTATTTTTATAATCAAGTGATCTTTTATAATGAAATGTTCAACAACTTTATATACAAAACAACCTAAATTGCAGAGGATTATCTCAAAACTGATAAATTCAGTTTTTGCAGGTGAATGTTATGGAATAAAATATTCATTTGCTTCAATAGTAAATCAAAACGTTTAGACCACTGACTAAACATAGGAATAATGAGTAATCCCAACTATTTAGATCGCCTGGTATAAAAGAATTATACTAAAAAGATTCTTTGGTAAAAACATTTATTTAAATTTAGTTCAATAAAATATACAAACAAAAATGTACAAAAGAATATAAATAGGTACATAAATAAGTACATCACAACGAAAAAAGCGGAGTAAAAGTTGTAATCACCTTCATAAAAACATTCCCAATAATCATAAATACCCTGAACAAGAATAATCTGAATTTCAAATTGTAGATATTAAAATATGATTCATTGAGTAATATTGTATAAAAATAAAAAGTATTTCAACAGTTATACATACCGGGTGTCATAACTTCTAGACCATTAGGTGTATCAAAATGAGGTTTGGTATAGGTAAATGGTATGTGAAGAGGAAAGTTTTCACATATTTTCCACTTTCCGGTCACTTCCGGTTTCACCGGAAATGGCTCCGGTTCTAAATTTTTAAATGGAACACCCTGTATATTGTAACATTTTTGGATTTCTGAGACAATTCTAGATCAGAATGTGACATTTTCGGAAGTGTTTATGCCTACCCAATTTTTTCGGAGTCACTTTTGGAATTACATCTAGGTGGCCATGATTTGAAGTAAACTAATCTAAGGACCTCAAAAAATTACAATCGCGAAGTTTTAGTGACAAGTATGATAGATATGAATAAGACAAGTTGGAAAAATTACATTTTCGTGTCTAACTATTATTTTTCAAATGGCGACCATATTTTGACAGGCACTTTCTGAAAAAATGATATTTTGACGAATCTAACGATACTAATTGATTTGCGATTGAATCACAAATAAGAACATAAATTAAATATTACTGACGAAAATACTTCATAATAATTTATTTACTTTTGTCAAGTGTGCGATGGATAATAATTCATTTACTTTCGAAATAACTGCAAAATATTACTTGACGAAAGTAAATAAATTATTATGAAGTATTTTCGTCAGTAATATTTAATTTATGTTCTTATTTGTACCGGAGCCATTTCCGGTGAAACCGGAAGTGACCGTAAAGTGAAAAATATGTGAAAACTCTCCTCTTCACATACCGTTTATCTATACCAAATCTCATTTTGATACACCTAATGGTCTAGAAGTTATGACTTGTCTAATAAATTCGTTGACACCCGGAGCAAGGCAAATGTTTCCATTTTTGTTTTGATAATTGATACCAATAGTTTTTTAGATCTGGGTGTTTGTATTCTATGAATGTTTGTTAGGAATTTAGAAAGGCGATTGACAGTAATTTTGGCGAAATCATGTGGGTTCAAAAATGAACGGGTATAAAATATAAGTCGTCGATAAAAATATAAAAAATGAAAACCTGTACACATTTTCTTTCACAAAATCCCAAGATTTTGCTGGTAGGAATATATACATTTGAAATCATATAACTATGTTTGATAGGAAGACTGTACAATCTTTTGAAATTCATTAAAAAATAAGTTACGTCACGATTTGCATACATCACAATTTACTACAATATGTACAAGTTTTGTGGAAATGTGCAAAATTAAATTTATTCCTACACGTTTTCATCAACATCGATAATGTTGAAAAAGTATGTTCTATGGATGCAAAAAATATTTTAAAAAATTAAAATTGTATATCCTTTAGCGCTATTTACTATCAAGTGAAATTACTCTATTAGAATTTTTTTCAAAATACGCTTTTTTGCACACACTTGTACATGATATTTTTGTTAGATATTTGATTTTGTCATTCTCCAGTTTTTTTAGATGATTCAGATACCTGCAACAAAATATCTCATATAATACATAAAGAAGCATATTTTATTTTTTAACAATTATATGTTAAACATGAATTTTTAATAGCGTTAAGCATAGTTAGCATCGAAATAAACAGGGTGTCCTTGAAAAAACTGCGTGGAACTTCAAATGTGGAGGATTCTGGTTTATTTTTGAAAACCCAAATTTAGCTAGTTCCAGTGATATGAGTTATACTGAAAATTGAAAAATGTGACCCATAGTATATAAATTCTTCTAAAAGTATTGTCACAAGTTGGAAAAACTATAAAGAAACGAACTTCAACACCATGGTGGTGGTAGTTATAATAATTACGGACAAGTGATTTCATTTTGTAATCTTACCATCCTTATTGTCTGGAACCTCTAGCTGCTTCTTCTAAGGCTCTTACTTTAAGTTCTCGCTCTCTTTGTTGCCTAAAATGCGAAAACTACTATTATATAGATTACCGTTCACGATTTCCGTGAAAAAACTACTCAAACAGACAATTGTAACTCACAAGCTAGACGCCACAATTTTGTATTCATTGACCTATTTCGACGGAAACTTTTTTCAAATTGGTAAACATGAAAAACAATATCTAAAAATGTATGCAGAAAGTTTGTTTTCTGTGTAAATACATTTTTTCAATAGCTTGTTGGAATACAAAATCCAGAAGCGTGTCGAGATATAAAACCAAGAAATATTTTGAGAACTATAAACTGTACACCCATGATGAAAAACTATAAACCTAATGCCATAAACATTAGTTATAATAATAAATTATCCGGAATTGGACCAATTCAACAAAAAATAAGCAACAATCACCAAGTAGACAAGGAGTGAGTTATATCTACCACAAATTAAAAACCATAATATCTAATGGGGGAGACCACTGATTTTTTAAAATCACATTATCGTGAACTCTATCTGAAAAACTACCAGCGAATTAATTTTGAATTTTGTCATTCATGCTAAGACGATGAAAATAATAAATTTGGATATGTCTATTTCAAAACACACAATTCCTGCGCCATTTGAAATTTTGTCAATTCATTGGTGTGGCTGGTGCGACGTCTTATTCCCAACACGCCTATCTTCCTTGAACTGCCAATCACACTGCAACACTGCAGAATGACGAGGTATCAGAGAGAGATAGCTACAGTTCGGGACTAATACGTCACGACTCCACCATCATATTTGGCTGTTTGAAATATCGATGAAATATGCTGATTTCAAAACCATGATTCGTCGATTGAAAGAGGTTTGCACGGATTTCTTCTCTCAGTGGTCTTTCCCATTGTTTTGACTTGAAACTATTCATAAAATATTATTCAGTGTACTACCATGTAGGTGACGAAATTATATTATGACGCATAACATTCCGACAGGAATGAATCAATAACTATTTTAATCCACCCAACTGATGGTCTTCAATTAAAATAATACATTTGGGCAGAAACATGTTACACTCCTTCTCTTCAAATTAATTTGCATCCAAAAATCACCAACTACAACCCAAACAAAAACGCATTCAGTAAAACCAAAAAGCGTAGCATATCACGGATATAATTCATTCGAGTTCAACAATCGACATTTTATATTTCAAGAAGATACTCATGACAGTTGACTTTGTAGATGTAACTTCCAATTACATAACTATCTAGACTGCTATATATGTCATATCTCAGCAATCCGAAAATCTCATCCAAATGGGAAAGTTTCCTTTATTGAGGTTTTTATGAGTTTGTAAAAAAATAATATACAGGGTGTTTCATTACTAATTGGGAATATTTCAACCATAGAATCCCGAACTCAAAATATGAAGATTTAACCCAAATCACCTAGATAAAATATGTCTCCTGTCTGAGTTACAGGGTGTTTTATTGAAAAATTTTGAAATGTTTTTTTCCCAGTTCTTCAAAACTATTTGACGTATCACTTTCATATTTGGAGGGAAGTGTAGGTATTATACATCCAACTGAATTATGTGAAATGAACTTTTCTAGATATCACCAGAAGCGTACGACAGGGGCAAGTGACTGGTTGATCCTTCTCAAATTCTACGCCACCCGCGAAATTGCAATTTTATCAGAATTTTTCGATCCTTCAATACCTTCTTCGTAGATATTGTACTCTTTCTTCATTACGAGTCATTATTTCTCGAGATATTTCAAGTTAAACATGAAGCAGCACAGTTATTTTGATTTTAATGTGTATCAATTATGTCGATATTTTGGATCAATGAACTGCATTCATCAATCAAATGAAACTTCAATCCATATTAACATAATAACATAACAGACGGGAGCTCCTGTCTGTTATGTGATTATGTTTTTATTGTTACTATGGGTTGAAGTTTCATTTTATTGATGAATACAATCCATTGATCCAAAAATATTGACAAAATTAATGCATATTGAAATCAAAATGATTGTGCAGATTTATGTTTAACTTGAAATATCTCGAAAAATAATGACTTTGTCGCCATGGAGAAAGAGTACAATATCTACGTCAAAATTGTTGGAGAATCGAAAATTTGTGATAGATCGCAGTTACGCCAGTGGCGTAGAATTTGAGAGGGATCAACCAGTTAATTACCCCTGTCGTAAGCCTCTGATAATAGCTAGAAAAGTTCATTTCACATAATTCAGTTGGGTATACCTACACTTCCCTCCAAATATGAAAGTGATACGTCAAATAGTTTTGAAGAACTGGGCAAAAAACATTTCAAAATTTTTGAATAAAACACCCTGTAACTCAGACAGGAGACATATTTTATCTAGGTGATTTGGGTTAAATCTTCATATTTTGAGTTCGGGATTCTATGGCTGAAATATTTCCAATTAGTAATGAAACACCCTGTATATGTATTTTTTCTTTTCTTAAGATCAAATTTCACTTCAGAAAAAATAAATAATAGAGGAACTTGGCTCTTCCGCCATTCCTAGGACTTCCTTTCTGAAAATCCACATTTACACAGACCAGTACGACGTTGCCGACATCATTAATATGTCTAGATTTCCGGAAATTGTTCTTTGAATGCATAATAACTGTATCATAATAGCAATGGGATATAATAGGTTCTTCAATCCTACTTTGTCAAGTATCATGAATAATTCCCATAAATCTCTCATTGGCTGAATGAAGTTGATTACTAGTAAAGATAAAATTATGATATTTTGCGATAGTATCTATAATTTTCCACTATTCTTATACAACAATATGTTATTCATAACTTGTCAGTCATTTTTTTGTTAATGAATTCGTTCCTCAATAAAACGGATCTATTTTCTTGGAAAGTTGCAGATCATATCTTGCAACAGCACCTACTCCGAGTCCGTCCACACCACTCAAAATACATCAATTTTTCAGTTGAATAGGTCGTGAAACTTTTCAGTTGAATAGGTGGTGGAAAAATTCCATTCAAGTATGTCAGGTAGTGCCATCTGTCAGCAGAGTGGTTTACTTGTAGTACCACTCTGTAGCGTATAGACGTAGGGTCTGTACGTGTGACTATAGATGGCAGCGCCATACATTGTGTGTCGCGATCTCTGTATCCTACTTAAAGCTTTGCTACTAGATGGCTACAACATGACTATAACTTCTTAGAAATAGGTGATATACCCGAAGCGTAGAGTTGTCCCAGTTGTCAGCAGAACGAGAGCGGCTGATGAGACCTGGTGGGTCGAAACAGTACTGTCTCGCTCCTGCTGACAATTGGGGCAACTCCGTGTTCATCCTGCATCTCTTAGTTATGAAAGCTAGCAGATAAATGCAACTGTCAGAGTTCTTGACTGTCAATGCCAATAGTATTGAATTCGAAAGAAAAACCCCCCGTGAAAAGGCCCAACCAGTTATTTCTACGACACTCGCAGCAGACAACACACGAAAAAAGGCAACAAACAACTTAGGGAACACGAACAGACCTCAAGTACTCTTCATGTTGAGCGACAATGGAGGGGTGAGGTGGAAAGCGATCTCTTTCTAGGAGCATCTGCCTCTGTAACTGTTCATGGGCTGCAGCCTGAACATCAAAGATAACATTTTAATTGAGCTCAATGGACCCAGAGTAACTGAACTGCTCCATAATTGAAGTGAGACAAGCAACAATTCTCTGGAAGCATCATAACTTTGGATTGGATCAACCAATTTTCAATGTCTTTCAAAATTTTAATAGCTCTTTTTATATTGAACATCAGTATTTTTTGTCATTCCACCTTGTCGAAATGTGATGAAAGTTATTACAGTGATTTTTTAAATTGTTTTTTTGTGGACAATAAGATGGAGGATAAATGAATTTTCTCGAAAAGGTTCTGGATTCAACATAATTCGTACAGAATGTTTTGGTATAAGGAATGTTTTACAACATATTGAATGGGCCTATATCACAAAAAAATGTATTTCATAATTCAATAGAACTCACCCAAACTAGCTCACCACCGCAAACCGTTTCTTGCTGTGAGCTCCCTACGTTTTATAAAAAATTATTGAAATCCCCGATTTTTCGGACCTCTGAAAACAAGGCGATGATGTGACGTCGAAACCCCAATACTGAAACAAGACTATCCCAGACAGAGATGAATGATACAAGATTTCTGACAGAGTGAATTAGCGCGAGATCACAGTTGAAAGAATTAATATATCAGTTTCCTCAGTCTCCGTCGGGCGTTTGGTATTTTCTTTTAACTAAGGCGAGATGAAGTTTCTACGACATAAGAGGGTCCGTTTTCGGAAGGTACTATTATATTTGTCCAAAAATAAAACATTCCAGTTAATTTTTCGATCGAATTATGTCGTCAATCATAATTTATGTATATAAGGATCATTATAAACATGGTTTGAGTTAGAAGTTCTACTAAGGTGTACACGCCCATTCTGATATGTTCAACCACCATAAACTCAACTTCAACAGAACTTTAGTTAGTAGGGGAGATGCAACAAATCATTGTTTGTATTAAAGTGTAGATTTTTCATTTTCATTAAGAATAGTGTTATTATCTGCATTTCTTCGTAGTATTTTCATTTATTTCTACATTTTTACCATGTTTGAAAATGTACAACTTATTGTACAGTGATGGCGTTGCAAAAATGCCGATTTAGAGTTCTGTCGAATTAAAGTTGAGTTAATGGTGGTTGAACATATCAGAATGGAATATGTTGTGAATAGTTCGATATATGAGAACCATTTCGAGAAAACTGATGCTTTAACTTATCGGCCTCGATTTAACATTTTAAAAATATCCCTGCAAAACGGGACATACAAAAATCTGTTCGAGAATTATCACATTTTCAGATATCACCCTGTAGGTCATCATTTCGGAAAGGTGGAATGACGAAAAAATACTGATGTTATACTAAATGACATGAGCTATTAGAATCTTGAAAGAAATTGAAGATTGGTTAATTTTTTCCATTCCAAATATGGAGGCAGTTGAAAATAGATTTATTTTGCTTCTCTCCTCTGTCCAATAGACATCACATTTTAAGGATATCTGTGGAATCGTTGCCAAATCGACAATTCAATAGAATTTTTCGGATTAAAATACCTTATTTATTTCGGCATAATCAGCTAATGACAAATAATTCAAAGTAAATGTGGCGACACTGCAAAGTTTCGTAGTAGACGAGCTTGGAGTAATGGTTATAAGAGAGGTAATTTATTATTGATACAAATCTAAAGCAGACAATTTTTTGAATAAATATTGTTCGACAGTTTCAAATCTGTGAAGAAAGTTGATATTATCCCAATAATATTCCAAGAATATCGTGCGTACCTAGATACGTAGCTTGCTTTTGTTGATGAAAAGCGTACTCAAAATATTGAGACTATCAAAGAACCTCACTGTTGGCAATGATTCCGCAGATATCCCCACCATTCGTGAATGAATGAAATTTCATTTATCCGTGTTGGCTATTAGGATTGTTGCCATATACTTTTAAATGATTCATGAATGAATCACGATGTCTATCTATTACTATATTCCAGTATTATGCACATTTAAATCGACCTCACGGGTTTGTGTTACAGGGAGAAATTTTGATACAAAAGTTTAATGTATGTTGAAAACAATTCTGGTAGTCTATACAATAGTGCAGATGACACCAGTACCACAAGAGTGTGTTCAAGCTTCAAGGTGCACTCTTCAATAACATTTCTTCCACATATTTACACATCCTAATCCACTGAAGTGAAAAAATTCAATGTACAAATTTTCCCCCATCAGAGCTGGGCATTATTTGTATTTACACATACGTTTTAGTATTTAAATACTTTTCGGTATTCAAATACCGAGAATTTGAATACTTTCTGGTTCATTGCAAATAGTTTCACACAGTATTTGAATATATCTGAAGTACCGGGTGACCACTTATATTCTGACCCATTCCAACTGCTCATATCTACGAAACTATTCAAATTATCGTTGTGCGGTTTGGACTTCTCTATTTTGATATTCTTCAAGTTTTTTGACTGGTTCACCTTCTCACCTGAACTTCCGGTTCTTCCGGAAACAAAAAAGCCATTATTCAGGTATAGGGCAATTTTGATAACATTGCATAATCTCATTTAAACATTCCACAAGCAGTAGTTGTTTCAAAGAGTTATAACTCTAATAGTTTTCTAGGAGAACATAACTTGTAATACATTGTTAGATAGTGAAAAGACCAGTCTTTCTGAATGTGCAAGAATATACAGGGTGATTCAATGAAATAAAAAAGTTGCCCTATACCTGGATTATTGCTTGTTTGTTTCCGGTAGAACCGGAAGTTCAAGTGAGAAGATGAACACGTCAAAAAAAAACTTGAGAAACATCAAAATAGACTAGTCCAAACCGCACAACGATAACTTGAATGGTTTCAGAGATATGAGCATTTGAAATGGGTCAGAATATAACTGGTCACCCGGTATTTAAATACTTACGATGAATTTGAATACTCAAAAGTATTTAAATATTTCAGAAGTATTTAAAAACTCGTAAAATATTCAAATACTGTGGATGTATTCAAATACTCCGAGAATAATTAAATTTTCAGATTCTGACTTACGGCCACCACGGCTATGATATCATCTTCTTAAATGAAACATACTGTGGATTTTAGCTTTTCAGAATCTGAGCTGATTCCAGAGAACTCCAAATCCAACACCCAATGTAGTGAATGGTGATTTTATTTCACCAATCTGACAATGATGATTCATACATTTTTAGAGAGGAAGATAAAAAACCCAAAGAATTCGAGTAAAAATAAATGATAATTCTGTTAAATAATATACATAGGTACGTGAGTGAGTCACTAATCAGACATCATCATTTTTTATTAATGTCGGTTTTTCACAAATTGGCGACTGCAGTACAAAAAATTATTCATTTTTTCATACTTTTGCTATGGAAACTGCCTCAATTACTGGAATCTACATAACACAAGGTGATTGAAAGCTTCAAAAATCATCAAGTAACATGAAGGTATTCAAATCCTTGAGAATATTTAAATACTTTGGATGTATTTAACTTTGAAAGTATTCAAATCCTTTGGAAATACTCAAATTGTTCGGAAATATTCAAATATTTTCAGCGTATTCAAATACTTCGAAAATACTTTGAAAGTATTGAAATACTTTGAAAATACTCAAATACTTTGAAAGTATTCAAATACTTACTGTGGAATATTCATATACTTTTGTATTTGTTATTTAAATACTTTCTGGCCTTTGAAAATATCTTCAATATCCGAAAGTATTTAATACTTAATATTTGAATACTTTTCTCAGAGTATTTGCCCAGCTCTGCCCCCAATGACAATTTCGCGTTCTAGACGAGATTATACACTTACTTGGTGAGCCAATTGATCTGCATAAGGCCTGCCCAAGAGATCCGGGTGGTGCAGCCCTAACGGCCCTTCCCTGCTAGGTATCAGACCGGGCCGGGGGTAACCTGACCCGCCGGAAGCTAAACGAAATCGATTTTTTTATATAAATGTACAAAAACAGAGGTTTGCTCAGGTTTGTTAACGTTAGTTAATAATAATAATAACATTTATTGATCCCAAGAAACATAAAATGTTTATAGAGGAAAAAAAATAAATCAAATATGCCATACAATGAAATATAAACAGTTCAATCAGAATTAATTGATATTGAAAGTAAGATTCGAGTGCTTTTTCTTATTTTTAGTGAAATGAACGAAAATGCATACTTTCATTTTGAAGAGAGAGCAGATCCCTTGGTTTGTATAGTCTAGATGTTGATTCGAGAAATGGTAGTTTATAATAGTTATTTATGCAACAAGTGCAAAAAGTGAATGTTTATTGCACTCGACGTGAAATTGTCCGACGAGGCCGTGAGGCCGAGTTGGACAACACGTCGAGTGCAATAAACAATTTTTGCACGAGTAACATACAACATTTTTTCTACGTTCATGCAAAAAGCAAAAAATGATTTATTGAGGTGCGGCACTAGGTACAATTCTGTTAATTGTCAGAATTAATTTTTGACTGACGTTTCTATAACCACAGTTGCAATATAAAAAATGTTTGTCATGATGACAACACGTTGAAGTAGAATGACAGATGAGTGCAATAAAAACTTTATTGCACTAAGTGCAATAAAGAACTTCTTTTTCCACTAAATATAGTTCAATAAAGTTCTGTTTTTTGCATGAATGTAGAAAAATACATTTTATGGCTTTATTTTGAAGAGATTCGAGAGGTTTCCAAACAGATTTTGCTGCAGTACCCCAGATCGATATCAGATACTGCAATTTCAAGTATTTAAGAGGTATAAAAGACCTCAATTTGTATAATATACCAACAATGGGAGACATTTTTTCTGAGCCATTGAATATGCGATGACCAAGATAGAGTCTGATCTATAGTTAAACCGAAGAGTTTGGAGTTTTTTGTAGGATTTATACAAAAATTTCCGAATTTCAACGGATCTATTTGGTTATCCGGTATAAATCTTTACGACATGTACATAAAAAGAGATTTATCGAAATTGAGTGTCAATTTATGATCTTGTAACCACAATGTAATTGAAGCGAGATCTTGTTCCATTTGGTTTTTTATTTCTTGTATATTTTTTCCGTAATAAATGAGAGTTGTGTCATCGGCAAAGGAAATACAAGGAGATACACCATATTCCACAAGAATAAGAACATTTGTTCACAATTGTATTCTTCATGTAGACTTTTTGTGAATTCAGTCAGTGTTCAAATACAAGACTGGGAGAAAACCCTAAAATCAAAGATGTATATTTTCATGTAGTTTATTCAGACTTACAGTCAGTGTTGAATTATAAAAGACTAATAGATACACCATAATTCGCAAAAATAAGATCGTTTGTTCACAAAATTCTACAGTTTCCAATGTAGCATTTTTTCGAGATTCAGAATCAGTGTTCAAGTAAAGGAGAATGGGAGACTCTGAGTTTGCAAGAATTATATTATTTGTTCACAGAAGTTCCCAATTGATATTTTCATGATTCATTCAGTGTTAAAATATGACTGGGAAAGAAATCAACGATGTATTTTTTATGTAGTTTGTTGAGACTTACAATCAGTGTTGAAATACAACACTGGGATAAATTCGAAATCAACGATGTATTTTTCATGTAGTTTTAGTGTGAATAACGAAGGGCATGTAGATTTTTTGGAGATTCAATCAGTGTTCAAATACAAGACTGGGAAAAAACTCAAAATCAATAATGTATTTTTCATGTGGTTTGTTGAAACATACAGTCAGTGTTAAATAACAAAAGGCTAGGTGATACACCATAATTCGCAAGAATAAGAACGTTTTTTCACCCATCCTCACATTGAATTTTCCATGTAAAATTATAATTAGTGTTCAGGAACAGAAGACTAGAGAAAAAAACTCAAAATCTAAAAGATCACACTTAATTGTCTATGAATAGTTTTTGAAGATTTACAGTAGCAATATTCTTTTTACCTTGTTACATTCTCACTACTGAGATCAATTGAGTTACAAGGAGGTGAGACGGATCTGAGTTATTGATTGAATAAAAAGAACACGTTTTTATCTGTCAGGAAGGGCAAGGGAAGAAAACATAACCCGACATAATTCAACCAAAATGTAAAATGACTGAGGAAATTAATGAGGAGCAGAGAAATATTATTGTAGTGAGTATTCAAAAGATTTAACCTGTGGACTGAAACTTCAAAGCTGAAAGCATGTCAAAATGTGAATATAACCTTACAATTTTCAGCACAGGACCACAGATTTACTAGAATTAATCCAGTCTCACCTTTTTATCACTACAACACCATATGAATAGCAAGCTCGGTTGGGGTGAGTGGGAAGAAATAGTCTCAATAAGTTCTAAGGACAACTCACATCAGACTAAGATAAAGAATCTTGGTTGATCTTAGTAAAAGTTGGTAAAAAGAATATTACTAGTATGACTTCAAGTAAGTGCAAAAAACAAGGAGAAACCTCAAAATCCACACAGATCATTTGTTCACGTCTTATTAGTATGCCAAGTTTTTGAATAAAGGAGCATTTCCATGCATCCGACTTCCGATGAAATTGTTTATTGTTTATTGAGAAACTAGCTTCCATTCAGAAATAGAATTCTGGTATGAGGAAGTTGATTACAAACAACAATAATAAAATAATATAAGGTGACAACAACGACAACAAAAAATACTAAAGAATCTAAAAATGCTAAATCGATCAAGTCATAAAAATAGCCACAGGGACTAATCAGTAGATGGCAAAGTATCAATTTTATGATCTTAAAATTAAATACTTTTGTACCTGGTAGGGGGAATCCTGCTGCCGCTGCCGCAGCTTCCTGCTGCGCTTGTTGCTGCTGCGGATGCAGGTGCAGGTGGGTATGAGCGTGAGTGTGCGCATGAGTATGCGCGTGGTACTCCGGGGAAATGCCGGCCATCTGCAACCTCACCTTTAACAATATTAGAAAATTACTTGATAATATTTCTACCGACAGACTGTCAAAACAATTAGCGAAAAATTATCTATTGAAAAGGAATATTCTCAGATCAAAGATAAAAAATGGATATACAGAGAAGTGCACAGAAGACGGCCAGGATTGTAACTCTTGAATTATTCTGAATAGGGTTTTGAAAATTGGTGGGTAGCAAGTATACCAAATTGCTCATTACTTGATGAAACAATTTTTCTTCTATCACTTCCAGTTTCACCGGAAACGACCCCAACTTTTGATTTTTGAATGGGAAATCCTGGATTGTATTCCATAATCTGTAAGGGATTATCATAACGAATTCAACGATACCGGGTTTGATTGGGTTATTTCAAACTACTAAAGTTCCCATATGCTCAATGGGTGTGACTTCGCAATATCAAAAACTTCTTTCTCTGTCACACTCATTGAGCATATGGAAACTTAGATCGCGAATATCTGCGTAATCGTTTGAAATAACCCTATCTATCGTTGAATTTGTTATGACAATCCCTAACCGATCATGGAATACAATACAGGATGTCCCATTTAAAAATTGAGAGTTGGAATCGTTTTCAGTAAAGTCGGAAGTGATAGAATCAAAATTGTTTCGTCAATTAATGAGCAATTTGGTATACTAGTTACATAACCATTTTCAAAAACCTATCTCGAATAATTCAAAAGTTACAGTCCTGGTCGTTTTTTGTGCACTCCTATATTGTTCTTATCTAATCCACCATTGCCCCCTTACGAGCAACCCTCAAAAGTCTTCAAGATACTTGTGCGAGCAAGGAATGACGGGGGGTCAGACCTCGAACCAACCTACCGGCAATCCAACGTGGATAGAACATTGACGTTTTAACCACGAGGCTATGCTGGCCATAAAGAAATACATTGAGAATTCGCATTTTCTATGTGAGAAAAATATCAATTCTTTCTCGGTTCATTCAACAGAAAACAACTACTTTTCTGGCTATATGCCAGGACGAACCTTGAATTATTTCTATTGAACACACATGATAACAATTTGAAAACAAAATCTTCCAAAGTTGAGAATTTGCATTCTCCTACATATAAAAATATGCATATGTACTAATATCAATATTCAGAATTATATATTATATATATGATATACTTAATTTGCAATGTTCTATCACCTCCAGAACGCTCGGTACATATTTTTGACTCACCCTGTATGAAATACCTATGAAGGACATACATTTTTTAGCAATGATTCCGCAGAGTTTTCACCACCATTCACGATTTCATTCGTTTATCCGTGTTTAGCGTTTAGAATTGAATGGCCAAGTGGAAGAAGGGGTTATGTTACAAAGACAAGTTTGTGAGAAGAATAGGTTTTAGTAAAGCTAGCTGGCATTATTTAATGGAAGCTAGTTTAATGATTGAATTTATGCATTTGTTAGGAATATTTTCAGGTTGATTTTTTATGATTTACAGCATTTTGCTATCATATCATTTTTCGAACAAACACCAGACATCCTCATGACGAAGTAACACTCGATTATTTCACTAGTAACACAGAGAACATCATGTTTCATCTACGTTATCCTCCATTCCATCATTCAGTATTTCTTGTATCACTTTGTATAGACTTCTCCGGAATTTTTTGTGTTCGAACACGATCACATATCCAACGACTATACATACAACGTTGATTCCTCGAAAAGGAATTCGTGAGTTATTCTACTTTGAATTCAGGCTATATTTCAGACCACGACGTTACAAATGTTGACCAGTTTACTTTTCGATGATTTAGGCGGTAGTAACGCAAAAATACAGGGCGAAGGAGGAGACACTTACCATCGGATCGGTGGCGAGAGCCAACCTCTCGGCCGCCTCGAGCTGCGCCTGGTGGGCGGGGTGATGCGGGTGGTTGGGCGGCCCGCCCGGTGGACCGCCACCCGGACCGCCCGGCGGCGGGGGGATGCCGAGGCGCTCCAGCCGCTCGCGCTCCATCTGCGAGAGTTGGGCGCCGCCCCCTCCGCCGCCGCCCGGGTACAGGGCGAAGTGGTGCAGCGGCAACGGACCTGAGGATGGATCACGATGGTTCATTTTTTTTTTCATCATCATCATCTATTTTATTCCAAACAATTGACGTATACGTTTAGAACAGGGAACATTAAAAATATAAACCATAATATATTACATTACATTTAAAATGTAGTAGGTATAGGTAGAGTTCCTAAATGTACCGGGTGATTCAATAAGGGTGACGAGGTACTGTATCTCAGGAACTAATAGTCGTAGAAGTTTGGGAAAAAAATTCTTTCGAGGAAATCGACCAAGAAAAACTGCTGGAAATATTTTTTGAATCCATACGTCCACCGCTAGGGGGCGTAATAGCTTCGATCGTATGAAAAATGTAATTTTTTCGAATTTTTTCCAATATAAGTTCAGAAATGAATACTCTCACGTGAATGTCATCCTAATGGTCCATCTTTTTGTTGAATAGATTTTCATTGTAGGACGTAAAATGAAGGCGGGAGGGAATGCTAAACTTTTTGGACTGTAAATGTCTATAACTTTAGTTTGACGTATCGGAAATTTGCTAACAAGGTTTTGTTCGTGAAAGGAAGGCTTGGTGAACAAATTAAAAAACCATCTATGCCATTCTGGTTATCATCGCGCTCGTTAGGGGGCGTGTTATATAAATTTAACCGTTTTTTTTCAATTTTGCTCCGAAATCTCAAATGGAACCGTATGATTTTTTTATTAGATTCCGAAAGTAGATAGAATTTGCAACACAACATGTCCAAACCGCATGGCGATATCTTCATTTGTTTAAAAGTTATGGCTCAAAGAATAGTTCATTGACGAATTTATTGATGAAACAGAATATTTCATTGAGTTTTCAATTTTTTTTTTGTAATATGCGTAGACAAGCATACCATGAACAAATAAAAAAAACGAAAAAAAAATGTCATTTAAAAACTACTATTAGTTAGTAGCGTAGGTATTAAAATTCAAATATATCCAATTTCTTAGAAATCCGTGAAAACACTTGGTAGACAGTTTCTATGGAAACGCCGATTTTTCACAAATAGACGGTTAAATTTATAAAACACGCCCCCTAACGAGCGCGATGATAACCAGAATGGCATAGATGGTTTTTTAATTTGTTCACCAAGCCTTCCTTTCACGAACAAAACCTTGTTAGCAAATTTCCGATACGTCAAACTAAAGTTATAGACATTTACAGTCCAAAAAGTTTAGCATTCCCTCCCGCCTTCATTTTACGTCCTACAATGAAAATCTATTCAACAAAAAGATGGACCATTAGGATGACATTCACGTGAGAGTATTCATTTCTGAACTTATATTGGAAAAAATTCGAAAAAATTACATTTTTCATACGATCGAAGCTATTACGCCCCCTAGCGGTGGACGTATGGATTCAAAAAATATTTCCAGCAGTTTTTCTTGGTCGATTTCCTCGAAAGAATTTTTTTCCCAAACTTCTACGACTATTAGTTCCTGAGATACAGTACCTCGTCACCCTTATTGAATCACCCGGTACATGTAAATGTCCCCCCATCTAGCTCAGTTATTTTTCAATCGCAAAATTTGGGGCATCATTTTAAATAACTTTTGATAAAGTTTTTTTCTGCTACCTCAGAAAATACAGGGTGCTCGGAACAAACGATCTACTGGGTAGTAGTTGATTTTTTCAAATGAAACATACTGTATTCCATTGCATTTCTAGACTCTCCCTGAAGAGCTGATCTCATCAATATATCACACTAGGAGTCTAGCGTGAATGATTACAGAGATATAGGGTGTTCAAAATCGAGATTTTTCAACTCAAGGATTTTTTTCTGTCGAAGCTATTCATTGAACCAACCTGCAGTGTTCCGATTAAATGTCTATAGATAGAAAATCAAAAGTTGTGTTTGGACACAAAGTTGAAAAATCTCGATTTTGAACACCCTATACCTCCGTAATTATTCCCGCTAGACCCCAAGTGTGATGCATTGATGAAATCAGCTCTTCAGGGAGAATATAAAAATGAAATGAAATACAGGGTGTCCCATTTCAAAAAATCACCTAAGTACCCTATAGATCGTTTGTTCCGAGCGCCCTGTATTTTCTGATGTAGCGGAAAAAACTTATTCAGAAACCATTTCAAATGATCCCTAGAATTTCGCGATCGGTTCAAAAATAACTGAGCTAGAGGGGGGGACATTTATGGTGAATCATCCTGTACTTGACACTGCTGTTTTGACGTTTTTTGAATATTAGAGTTCGGACACTATGACAAGCACTGACAATCAGACATAACCACAAATGAATTGATGGAAATAGCGGGAACGGACTACATGACATAAATTTGAAAGATTTGACAAATTGAGAGAATTAGGAGAAAGATGCGAGTTTGTGCAGTTTCCAACTTTGAGAACACCGGAAATCAATTCACTCTATTCGAATTTCCATCGGATAACGATAATTCTACAACAATGGAAACAGAATATGATGCATCCGGCATGGAATAATGGTTCAGGCCACAAAATTTGCGAGGTATTCAAATTCCTTGGTAGGATATAAAATATAGAACATTTTTCAACGCATTTTTATCAGGTACACTTCAGAACGAAAGATTCATGCTGAAGAATAGGATCGTATTGAGAGAAAGAGCCAAACCCACAATGTATAAACTGAGCGAGTATCGAAAAGTTTCGAACATATTTTGAAAGAAAAAGACTTGAGAATCGAATTTTTAGAGCAGGAATATTCAAAAATCCAAGGTTTACCCGTGGAAGAAAGTGAGGAATTCAGGAAACAAATAAAAAAAAATAGCAATGTGAACGGCCTACCACTCCTGTACAAGTGGAATTGTTCCATAGGAAATAAAAGTATGTTTCATAGGTTGAAATTTATCAATTTCACCCCATTCTGAACTTTTGTGATGAAAAATATTCAACTGAACGTATATATGTATATACCTACATATAAGAAACTTATTTCATAGAAATAGTATATGTATTTCGTTGGTATCGACCTCCATTGAGGTCCTTCAGCCTTATGATTCACTATTTCGAGAAAAAATAATTTTCTGATCAATTTATCGTACCCTTTTACCCACTCGAGGACATGCAATGCACTCTCATACAAAAATCAAAGACAGAGAAAGATATATGAATGTACTCTTCCCAGGACTTGTGGAGGAAGGAAGATGCAAGGATCTTTTATCTAAGCGAAAAACATATTCTTGTCCTTGTCTCCCAAAACATATGATTTGCTTCAAAATCGTTTGTGGTTATGTTTGATTGTCACTGCTTGTCTAGTGTCCCCACTCTAATATACAAAAAACGTCAGAACAGCAGTGTCAAATACATTTAGGAACTTTAGGTACAGGTATAATAATTATTCTACTAATGGCGGAGACCACTGATTTTTCAAATCGACATCATCGTGACCTCTATATTGAAAAACTACCAGTGAATTAATTTTGAATTTTTTCATTCATGCTAAGACGATGAAAAAAATAAATTAGAATATGTCCATTTCAAAACACACAATTCCTGCGCCATTCGAAATTTTGTCAATTCATTGGTGTGACTGGTGCGACGTCTTATTCCCAACACGCCTATTGTCCTTGAACTGACCAATCACGCTGCAACACTGCAGAATGACGATGTATCAGAGAGAGATAGCTACAGTTCGGGACTAATACGTCACAGCTCCACCATCATATTTGGCTTCTTGGAATATCGAAAGAAATATGCTGATTTCAAAACGATATAGATTCGATTCCCTTCAACTATAACTCATAATATTGATTGTACATAAAACGTAAATCATGATTCGTCGATTGAAAGAGGTTTGCACGGATTTCTTACCTCAGTGGTCTTCCCCATACTCAGAGTTTGAGATGATCCTTGTTTGATTGAATGAATGATTAAAATAATTGATATGTTATATGATCTCTATATGGATGACATGACAAAATTCAGACGAATAAATATCTTTCAAGTTCTTTCTTGAATTTTTTGGTACTGATATATTTTCAAGTCTTGTTGGCAGTTCATTGTAAAGAATTAATCCATTGTTATATACAGGGTGTTTCAAAAAAACCTGGGTAGGTAGAACACTGCAAAATAAGTTGGGTTGCTCAGTGGAATAATGTCGTAACGGGAATGACACATTCAGGTGGGACACCATGTACAGTAGCGACTATTTTTGAAACATGTAAAAATATCGACGCTCAAATGCAATAAAATTGCATTAAGAATTCTATAAATGCTTAGTGTCAATGATTCTGTGAATAAATTACGAGAATTACGAGAGTTGATAAATAAAAGTTATACAAATGAAAAAGAATAGATAAACAATATTAAATATCAAACAGTGAACGACAGTAAGCTACATCCACTAAATAGAGTCTATACTCTGATATGGAGGTATTCTGGTATATTGTCAAAACAGTTTTATTATAATAATTATCATTATTATGATTGAATGAATCAAGCTTACCTCCAGGTCCGGCCAGTCCGGCGGCGTACCTCCTTTGCAACTCCAACCAATGGGGATCCATCGGGTTTGGAGGTCCCCGCATGCCGCTCTTCATTATCTCCTCCTTCAATCTATCGTTCAACTCTCTTTCTCGCAGTTCTCTTATTTCTCGTTCCCGTTTTTCCCTCTCCAGGTGCTCCAATTCCAACCTAAGAAAAAATGTTTAGTTGGGATCACACAATTGAACTTTTTACCGCCATGATACGAGAGAAAGAGAGAAGAAAGTATCTTGCCTCTCCCATCTTTCTCTTCAGAACTACCAACGTAACCACATTCAAGAAGTTCGATAATTATTTTCTTGCCTACCATCTAGTATGTGTCACTGAACTATCGATGTCATATGTGATATGTCAAAAATCATTCTGGTGAGTTGAGTTAAGAATTCAATAGGTCGCGTGCACGATGACTGACCCTGGAGGTGAAATATTGAAACACAACCTCACTTTTTTTATCTGTTAACAGAGGAATCAAAGGATTGAAATAGTTTTTCACAATATTTTGGCATACGCATCGTGTTTTTGCGCTATTCATTAATTCAAGCATGTCTTCTCATTGAGGTGTTGCACAATGCACAAAAAATGCAGCGAGAGACGAAGGAGTCTGATTCTTCAGGTAAATAGTAGTCTCACATAGTTTTCATTATGAAATTTTGTCATTTCTTATAGAAATTCCTTCTGCCACTTCTGCAATTGAAGCTGATACTGCTGATTGAAAATGTCTACAACACACACGATCATTTCACGAAAATTTTTATAAGCTCCTATTGCAGAAGAAATTCCGATGAGAAATCAGACACATTAGCAAATTTCAAAATGAAAACTATATGTGAGTGACTATAGTAGGTACTTACTTTCCTTCGTCTTCCGCTGCAGTTTTTGTGCATTGTACAACAGCACAATGTGATGGCATGAGCGAATTAATGAATAGAGGAAAAATACGATTCGTATGCCGAAATAATTGTGAAAAACTATTTCAATCACTTGTAAACAAATAAGAAAAGTGAGGTTGTGTTTCAATGTTGTGCCTCCAGGGTCGGTCATCTGACAGTTCTTGCACGCAACCAGGGGTTGGAATAAGTCATGAGTTTTATAAAAGACTTTTTGAATTAATTCGGACTTTTTTGAATCAATTCATTTGAAAACGAATCAAATTCTATTTACTTGAACAAAATATAAGAACATCGAAAAAACTAAGTTTTTATTTCCGTTAAAAATCTCAAAGCGTGACAATAAAATACTTGAAATATGCAATTTTTGCAATATGAACTGAGACTATTGATTGAATGAAAAATGATGTTTATGCAAATTATATTACTCATTCACAATCTTCATTATAGAGGCGCTTTACAGTTATTTTCAATAAAATGCAGCAATATCCATGGCGCGCCTACGGATTGGTGTCATCTTGGAAAGCAATTTTTCGATGCATTGCAAGACATGAATGAGTCCGGACATATTCATTTATATTGTGGTAATTTGTATTACTGGTGCAATTCTAGTGGTGACATGTTAGATTTTCGGAATTTCAAGCATCATCAGATACACATTGGATCTTACTTTTCGTGCCTTTCTCATGGTTTCTTCTACCCAACTCTTGACCCAACTCAAAACTCGGTGAGAAGTAATACACAGAATCTATGGCAAAAAGACATTGCAAGCCGGTAATTCCGAATCAGTGTTGAAAAGCCTACATATTATTTTTGCCGGATATATGAATTGGAGCAATCGATTGCATGCAATGAAATATTGTAAACTGTAAAGCGGCTCTTAGAAAATTTTGTTTTCCGCGTGTGGTGCTTCACGGTTGTCAGTTGTCAGATGCCATCGGATATTTCATTTTAAACTAGTTTAAATTGAAGGTATTAATGCGATATGTTCCCATTTGATAAATTTCGAATTGATTCACGACTTATTTGAGAAAAGTCATTTGAATTAATTCACGAATTAAATCACTGACTTAATTCATATGAATTAATTCGTGCCAACCCTGTACGCAACCCATATCATTATTGATATTGTCATAAAGAATTTTACCTTTCCCTTGCTCCGGGACCATACATGCTGTTAAGTTGGTACTGCAGCATCGGATCCATCACGTGAGAGGGCGGTAGCAACGATCTAGGCATGTGACCTAAAAAAACGTTTTGCCCTGTAGCGATAAAAGAAATATTATTTTAATAATATAATAATTGAATAAGTTTGATAAAGAGTACATTTTCCATGTGAAATTGAACGACCTCTCAGATTTTCCACTTATTTTGATCATCAATAAATTGACATAGAAGATATGATATAAATTATCGAAGTCGCCCTCTATGAGCAATCACAAAATAAGTTGCAAATTCATATTCCTCACATCAGAAAAACTAGAAATACAAGATTTCATGTTTATGCTGTTAAAACTAACATATTGTGAAATTTTGAAATAAAATCCCCCCCCCCCCCTGGGACATTCTGTATCTCCTAAACCAGCAACATTCTCATTGGGCATATTGGACTAAATCTCATTATTTTTGTGTTTACTATCTGTAGTTCAAAGATTTCCCATTGTTAATGAATCACCCGGTATACCTTTATTTCTCTTCTCCAAACCTTTTTCAATAAAAATTGTCACTGACAAGCTAGTGAATTTTTCTTTTAGGCTCTCTGATAGGAAAATTTTTCAAAAGCAGTGACATCTTGGGGAAAATTATCTGATATATCCTTACTACACTTATAATAAAATAGTATCCATATTTTTATTTAATAGAGACGAGAGAAAATCCCAAAATGAAGCAAAAATCAACTCTTTTCGAAAATAATTCCGCACTTACCCGGACTGAAACCGGCGTGCGGCCTCGCGTACTCCGACAGCTGACGCAGCGCCGGCGTATCGTTGAATCCGGGCCGCGGGAAACGCTCGTACGGCGAGCCGACGCTCTCCATCGGGCCGCGCGACGGCGGCTTCGTCTCCGTCTTCTCCGGCGTCGTGATTTTCCGCTGCTGCGCCTGCTGGGCACGCTCGCGCTCCTCTCGCTCCTTCTCCGCCTGCTTCCGCAACCTGAAACAGATTGGATTTTCGAATCACCCAAGACAATAATCTTTGAAGAGGAACATTCTCAGATATATTTATGAACACAGAAAATGGATATAGTGTGTGCGATTTCAACCCGCAACACTCTCCTAATTCGGTACCAGTCGACTGATTTTCAGAAACAAAAATTCCATAATATGCCACTCAACGAGCTCTATTCGAAAATGTGGACAAATTTGAAATATTCTGATTTTCAAGGCCTACTTTGGTTTGTTGAAGGGGTCAAAAACCACTACCAGGCAATTTTTTTCGAAACAGTGACTTTCCTATTCGTTCCAAGCATAACTGAAATACCTCCATACGAAATTTAAACGCAAAATCTCATACAGGGTGTTAGTTATTCAATGGCAAATTTGGATAATTTTGATTTTTCGATTCACCCTGTATCAAAATCTGAGGAGTTGATGTAACCAGTGAAGTAGTTATTCGATAGAGGAACACATCGAAGACATAGATATGAAGTTTCATCGCTGTAACTTCTACAGGAAGATCTCTCTAGATCAATCTGTAAACTGTATTTCACACTCTACACCAAACAGTCACTTTGAAAATTGTCTTGTTTGATAAAGGGCTGTCGAATATAACACAAATAAAATTACAGACAAATACTCTCCAAAGACTGCTACGAGATATACTGATGTTTAATGTGATCATAATATACCGATTTTGGCGAAATGGAATGAAAATTTGAGATGACAATGAAGATTTTCATGTATTGAGAATATTTCTCCGAATTAGTCACCATTATCTATATTTTCTAGAAAAAAGTTATAAAAAACTTCGATTTCAATTTCATTAAAATATTTGTTGACCTAGAGAAATCTTCCTGTAGTAGTTACAGCGATGAAACTTCGTTCCTATGTATTCCATGTATTCCTCAATTGAATAACTACTACACTGATTATATCAACTACTTAGATTTTGATACAGGGTGAATCGAAAAATCAAAAATATCAAAATTCGCCATTGAATAACTAGAGGCGCATCTCAATTGATATAGCTATTTGAAATATTTTGGATAAATCCAAAAACATCTCATGAAATAACCAATGCTGAATGATACAATTCCATTGTTTTTAATGCATATCTCCTGTAAGACTATTTGACAAATACTCTCCTGATGATGGCCTAGAGCCGAAAACGTTTGAGTTGACTGATAAATATTGTATACTATAGCCCGAGTATTACTCATTAATATTGATTACAAATGAGTATAGCTTCAGGATCCGAAGATGAATGAACAGAACATTCTGTGTTAATCAAACTCGCAAAGAACCCAACATGGATGATAGCAAGCTGAAATTGAACGAACCTTTCTTCTCGTTTTCGCGCCAACTTAGAGTCCGGCACCGGTTTGAAGGTCAGATCTGTCCTGGTGCAGGAATTGTAGTCGCCACGGTTCCAATGACGCAAAAATCTGAAAGAAAAGAAAATACGTTTTATTATGAACATCCACACGACCTATAATTTTTTCTTTCGAAAATGTTTCAGTTATCAGATATGCCAAGTTTACGAAAATTTTCCAAATCAGTTGAAATCGGGATGGTTCCAGGAATTCAATACCAAGTTATTTTCACATTTATTCAATTCACATCAATAATCAATTCAAAATGATATTTGTCTTTGAAGAACTGGTCATATTGATGATTATTCATACGATACAAATTTGGTAAAGATCGCACGACTGTTAGCTGAGATATAGAGGGGGGCGTTTGAAATGAGACGCTGTATATGTGTGTAAAATTAATGAAAAAACGATTTTTTATGAAAACTTTTCGACACTGAAAATGCCCATCCTGTATATATAGGTACGTCACAAACCTATTGGTTTCACATGATAATGTATACATGGTTTAGATATGGTCTGAGAAACATGGGTCGGAACTCCGAAGGTTCGGGCACAGTGGCAAATGATTGATTCAAATGATTGATCGAGTCAAATGATGGAATGATTGGATGATAGGAAGCCAGCACAGGGGCTTCCTCGCGCCTTTTATATGTTCAATCAATATTTTGGATATTCCTGGTTCGTTGAAGTCAATGCCATGTCTGTGTTTATGTTCAACTACTAATCGAAAGTTCGTGGTTAAATAATTTTGGAAATAATAAACACAGACGTGACCGTTCAATGACTTCGAACCGATATAATTTCATAAGAATTTTGGAATTTGGCTTCAATATCTCCTCATTTGTGACATTATTTTACCCTTATAAGTGGCGTTCTAATCTAAAGTTTGTGGTTAAATGATTTTGGAAATAATAAACACAGACGTGACCGTTCAATGACTTCGAACCGATATAATTTCATAAGAATTTGGGAATTTGTCTTCAGTATCTCCTCATTTGTGACATTATTTTACCCTTCTAAGTGGCGTTCTAATCGAAAGTTTGTGGTTAAACGATTTTGGAAATAATAAACACAGACGTGACCGTTCAATGACTTCGAACCGATATAATTTCATAAGAATTTTGGAATTTGGCTTCAATACCTCCTCATTTGTGACATTATTTCACCCTTCTAAGTGGCGTTCTAATCGAAAGTTTGTGGTTAAATGATTTTGGAAATAATAAACACAGACGTGACCGTTCAATGACTTCGAACCGATATAATTTCATAAGAATTTTGGAATTTGGCTTCAATATCTCCTCATTTGTGACATTATTTTACCCTTCTAAGTGGCGTTCTAATCGAAAGTTTGTGGTTAAATAATTTTGGAAATAATAAACACAGACGTGACCGTTCAATGACTTCGAACCGATATAATTTCATAAGAATTTTGGAATTTGGCTTCAGTATCTCCTCATTTGTGACATTATTTTACCCTTCTAGGTGGAGTTCACTCGACGTCGAGATGATGACGTGATTATCACGTCATAGAAAGTACGTCATGGTGACGTCATAAATTGATGTGTGACGTCTCTGACGAAAAATCACGAATTAGGTACGTCACAGTGACGTGATCATTCGTCATCTGGTTGCCTCGGTTTCATTCAGAAGCAATAAAGACATGTATTATTATACTCACATAGCACTCTGACTCCGATGACACTCCGTATCTTCGATCCGCGGCTCGGGCGACGGACCTCGAGGCGGCGCTGCCGGGCTGCTCTGGCCCCCCTCCTCCTCCGCGCCGCCGCTGCCGCCCCCCGACCCCGCCTCCTCCGGCTCCACCTTGATGGCGTCGTCGGCCTGCGCCTTGGGCGTGGGCGGGTTCATGGGCGACGAGGGCGGGTGCATGATGCCGCCCTGTTGTTGTTGTTGCTGCTGCATGTTGGCAGCCGCTTGGGCGGCGTGGGCTCGCAGGGCGTCCAGCGAGCTGCTGCCCATCGACGGGGGGCCTGAGACACATAATAGAATAGAATAGAATAGAACATTTATTACCCTTTTGCCATGTACATGTAGGTTCGTCAGTTACGGTTTATGAAACACAATACATGAGTTATTCGAGAAAACATATAACATTCAAAAGATATATACATTTTAGGCTGGTTAGCGACAGATGCAGAATATAATGTAGTTAGTTATGTAGGTAACGTTAAGTTAGAAAAATGCACAGATAGGTGGTAATCATTTCATGGATGTTAAATGCATTTGAAATTCAGAAACATCATAGAAACTATTTTAGGTTAGAATTTTTTTAAGATCATTCTTGAATCTCTTCAGAGATTGATTTTTTATTGATTCAGGCAGTAAGTTGTAGAGATGACTCCCGCTATATTTCGGAGATTTTTTGTACTCCATATGATGAAACTTTTCCATATAAATATGATTGTGATTTCTAGTGGTGTATTTGTGAATTTCTGAACATTTCTTTAGATGGTGTTTGCTTTTATGGATGTGACACAATAATTTCAATATGTAAATGCTGACCACTGTTAATATTCCATGTTTTTTTAAGTGATTTCTACAGGAATCTTGATACTTTAAGTTGAAAATGAGACGAATAATACGTTTTTGTAGAGTAAAGACTCTGCTTATATGTGGAAATTCAGCAATTTTTCAAATACAGGGTAACTCACGGTCCATGGTACGTTAGACGTTTTATGGAGAACGGGACATAGGATCATTCTGAAATTTTGGTTACTCACGTAGTTGCTCTTGGTCTATCGATCTAAAATATTTTCAGCTCTGCGGCGTTGCCGCTTCTATCGAAAAGTAGCAACAACTTTGTTATTTTAAATGGAACACCCTGTATTTTATTGCATTTTCAGATTCTCTCTGAAGAGCTGATTTCATCGATGTATCACACTTGGGGTCTAGCGGAAATGATTACAGAGATATAGGGTGTGAAAAATCGACATTTTTCAACTTTAGGAATTTTTTTTGTCGAAACTATTCATTATTGGTCAAAACGGCTCACATGTCCCTATCTCAACTTTTGATCAACTATCTACTGACATTTAATTGAAACAAATACAGGGTGGTGCAGAATTCAGAATCTTGATCACCCGGTATATGTCCCAATTAAATATCAGTAGATAGTTAATCAAAAGTTGAGATAGGGACATGTGAGCCGTTTTGACCAATAATGAATAGTTTCGACACAAAAAATTCTTCAACTTGGAAAATGTCGATTTTTCACACCCTATATCTATGTAATCATTTCCGCTAGACCCCAAGTGTGATTCATCGATGAAATCAGCTCTTCAGAGAGAATCTGAAAATGCAATAAAATACAGGGTGTTCCATTTAAAATAACAAAGTTGTTGCTACTTTTCGATACAAGCGGCAACGCCGCAGAGCTGAAAATATTTTAGATCGATAGACCAAGAGCAACTACGTGAGTAACCAAAATTTCAGAATGATGCTATGTCCCGTTCTCCATAAACGTCTAACGTACCATCGACCGTGAGTTACCCTGTATAGCAAACATATTTATCATTTCGTCATCCATTTTATTTATTTATTTATATATTTGGGTTTACGCCACCTCAACAGCTGATGCATTAAGCAGGGTGGGGAAAATACAGTGAGCACAAATTACAATACAATGAATAAAATAGCTTCAAGAAAACGTCTCTGTACCTTCTTGATATTATTCAAGTGGACATTATAGCCTGGAGACCAAATAATGGAGGCGTATTCAAGTTTAGTTCTCACAAATGCGTCAAACAGGAGCTTGAGAGTATTAGGGTTAGTGCACTGCTTGGAATTCCTGAACACAAAGCCAAGAGTTTCATAAGCAGACACAAATCTGGTGGTGCTTGGGGTCGGAGATAATGATTCTTTCGTCAAAATTAGAAAATTCAAGATGGCGGACCCAATATGGCGGACGAGTATTATAATTATGATCCGACTCTCTTCAAAATTGTTATCTGGGTGTTTTCAAGGTCGGAGATTATGATTATTTTGTCAAAATTTGTAAATTCAAGAAGGTTCTAGTAATTATATATCGATACTATTCGAAATTTGTAAGTGGGCGTTTTCGGAATGAAAAATTATGATTCCTTCGGCAAAATTAAGGAATTCAAAATGGTAGATCTAATATTGCGGATGAGTTTTGTAATAATGTTCCGATTCTATTGAAAATATTCAACTGGGGTTTTAGGAGCCAGATATTATGATTCTTTCGTCAAAATTGGAAAATTCAAATGAACTAGAAAGAAGTTGAAATAATTGGTAGTAAGAAGAACTAAAGAAACACGCTTTTGTAGATAGCGAAATTAAAGAGAAGTAGGAAATAAAATGATAATAGTGTCTTGATGAATATTGAATATTGGTTGAGTTCAAAAAACAGCTTAGGCTGACACTCCGCCCTTTCACCAATATTTATTGTAATATCCATTGTAATGTCCACTTGGACCCTTGTGTGTATGTTCTTTGGTGAATAAAGACGTAATATTATTATTATAATTAAATATAAACTACTCAACACTAAATTTTCCCAAAATTTTCTTCCTGTTAAAATATGAATAACTTTTTTCTGTTTGGAACAATTTGAATTAGGATTTCACTGTTTGCTAGTCCAGTTCTTCAGCTATATTCTCGTACTTCTTCAGAACATGAGATTCTTTATATAAAATCGCTACAGGGTGTCAACTGTGAAAAATTTCGAAATTTTCAAAAGGATCCCAAATGAACAAAAACTTTTTTTTTCAACTTCGACAGCAGAGGCATGAAGATGATCTCATTACCTAGGGATATTTTTCAAATTGTCTTCTTATCTCTTTTATTTACAGAGTGATCTCAAAAAATCAACTTCCTGGTTTTGCAGTCATAACTTTTTTCCTTGTCAACCCGTTTTTAAAATCTCATTTTGAAGCTGAAACTTCAGATGAAGAGATATGAAGATCAGGATTGACTCAAGGTGAACATTATACAGTGTGTCTCACTTCTGATGTTTCATAATTGTTGAGTTAGGATTCTGAAACTTACAGGAGCAGGAGATATACTGAAAATAAACACTATGACCAAGTGGGGTCATCTCCAGTGATGAACACTGCTCGCCAACAGCCATGGAACCACCCAAATTTCCGGAAAATGTTATTAGGAGCCAAGATAGGTTGAAAATCACTTCGGATTCGAAATCAGGACGTCCAATTCACTGACTATACATATTTTTCCTGGAAAATTTTCAGTTCAGAAAAATTCAATTTTGTCTCACTTCTCATATGGAAGCACCCCCGTATCTCACGTAATTATTGAGGCAAGTTTCTGAAATTTGCAGGAGGAGGCGAAAGGGACGTCCTGATTTTGAGTCATAAGATTTTAAACCTATCTTTTGCCTCCTTATATCATTTTTGTGGGTGGTTCCATGGCTGTTGGCCAGCAGTGTATATCACTGGAGACGACTCCACTTGATCATAATGTGTATTTTCAGTATATCTACCGCTTTTGCAAATTTCAGAATCCTAACTCAACAATTACGGAAGATACAGGGGTGCTTCCATTAGAAGTGAGACACACTGTATAATGTTCATCTTGAGTCAATTCTGATTTCTATATCTCTTAATCTGAAGTTTATGTTTCAAAATGAGATTGAGATTTCAAAAATCGGTTGATGAGGAAAACAGTTATGACTGCAAAACCAAAAAGTTAATATTTTGAGATAGCTCTGTAAATAAAAAAGATAAGGAGACAATTCGATAACTATCCCAAGATAATGGGATCATCTACATGCCTCTACTGTCAGACTTGAAAAAAAAAGTTGTTCTCCATTAAGGATACTTTTGAAATTTCCGAAATTTTGCAGTTTCAGGTAACACCCTATAGCGATTTTATGTGAATAACCTCATGTTTCAAAGTATCACCAAATGATAGCAGAAGAACTGGACCAGCGAACAGTGTGATCCGAATTCGAATCGTTCAAAGCAGAAAAAAGTTATTCATATTTCAACAGAGGCAAAATTTCTCGATGCGACGAAATTAGTGTTGCATAGTTTATTATAGAAATAATGTATATACAAAACAACGTTTGCGAGGTCTGCTAGTGAATAAATAAAATTCTCACCTAAGGGCGGAGGATGATGACCCATATTAGGCGGCTGTATCATCAGATGATGCGGATTAGCCTGCTGCTGCTGCTGTTGTTGCTGCTGTGGCGTCGGCTGCTTCGGAAGCATCCCTCCGTGCCGCATCATCTGGTTGCCGGGCGACATCCTATCATGATGGTGGGTGTGGTGGTGTGTGTGCTGGTGATTGCTAGTCGACGAAGAAGAAGAAGAGGAACTGTGGTTCGAGTGGTTGAGAGCGGCGGTGGCGCTTTGAGAAGAAGAGGGAACGTGTGCCACGTGCGGAGACGCGCTGCGCACCGTTTTCTGGTTGACTTTGTGCTGGACGCTTTGGCTGCAACGAATTAATGGGATAGAACATCAACTATCTTGTTTCTTCACATTGTTCACGGAAATCCCGATTTGTTGTGGCACAAATAAGTTGATTAAACCCAATATATTTATATACCAAAATTGTCCGTTTGTCTGTGAGTAGAGTTCAAAATTCACATAAAGAAACACACTTTTAAACGTGTGAAGAAGTCAATATTGCTCAAAGTGGAGTGGTAGTGTTCAAAGGAAGAATAAATCTCGAAATCATCTCCACGACATTTAATGGGTGAACAAAGTTATGTTGCAAAAGGGGGGGACATGTTACGGGCTTATAATAAGCCCATCATCAGCCAAGGTTCATAAAGTCCTACAAAAGTCTGAACTTGTAACAGGAATATGGTAATAGTTGTTATTACTTACTTATTTTTCATCCTCATGTAAGAAGGCACATATAGCTTTATCTAGTTTGAATGTAGTTACGTCGCGAAATGAGAATTTCGTACTAATTAATAACGAAAGAGATAACATCATAATTTTTTCTTGTGATACAAACATCAACATTGTTAAAGACGTGTCACGTATTTACATAGATGGTACTTTTAGGTACTGTACAAAATTCTTCACTATACACGGTTTTGTAAATGGAAGAAACATACCGCTTATTTATTGTTTGCTTCTAAGTAAGAGCGTGGAAATATACACAAAACTATTTCAACTAGTCATAGGAGCGTGTTTGTCAGAAGGAATTGATTTAAATATTATAGAGGTAGTTGTAGATTTTGAGAAAGTCATACACCTTGCTATATTAAACACTTGGCCTAATGCTAAAATTGTTGGTTGTAGGTTTCACTTGTCTCAGGCATGGTACCGAAAAATTCAAACTTGTGGTTTGGTACCGGAATAGAAGCATGAGGCAAGTGAAACAGGGAAATGGTAAATATTGACTTTTGCACTCATGTATCTCGATCCGACCAAAGTAGGTGAGTGTTTTGCTCTTGAATTGTCTGAAAATATGCCCCAAGACCCCCGAGTTGTAAAATATGCCGACTATTTAGTAGATACTTTGGGCAGAACATTCATCTACCATCACTCGTACAACAAATGCTTGTGAGTCTTTTCACAGTAATTTCAACAACTCCATATATGCTGAAAACCTAACCTATTCCTTTTGTTGAAAGAGTTTCAAACCGACACATATATTGAAATTCGAAGTGTTCAAAAACCTATACAAATTCATGACAGGAAAGTTAAAAAAAGACAGATATTTATTGAATTAATGATTATCAAATACCGAACCTATTAACCTACCCAAAATTATAAAAATAACAAATAAATAATAAGGCTCGGTGCCCAAAATGCAATTTTTGTAATGAGGACATTTTGGGTCGGTGCCCAAAATACATGTTGAATTAGTCCATTCATTGCCTTGGTGCCCAAAATGCAAACTCCCAATTTCCAACGCACCAACTTTCGATACAGCGAGAAGAAAATAGTATATTGTGCAACAAGTGGGAAAAGTTCAACTTTTCTCACGAGTGTGAAAGTTTGTGGCACGAGCCTGAAGGGCGAGTGATGCAAACACACGAGTGAGAAAAGTGCTTTTCCCCACATGTTGCACACTATACTTTTTCTACAACTGCACTTATTCAAAGAATCCGAGTAATGTAGCTTATTGGTATTCATTTTATAATGTGGCACTATGCCACATTGAATATTGTGACCAAAGAGTAGACGCCTTTCCTAGTTCCTCAAAGTATTTCGAAAAAGTACACTTTCCGAAAAAGATTTTATTTCTGTATTTTTCAACTTTTGCAGCTTCTTCCCTTATCTCTGTCTATGGCGGTGTATTTATCAAAATCGGCACATCTCGGTATATACATCATATTATTTATTATGAATTGTTAGAGTAATATTTGATGGAAAATGCGATTTCTGTCAAAAGCACTAATGAGAACTACCCTAAAGAATTTAAAAAACTTCTTCTGACAGTTGTGACAACTATTCAAAGCTGAACAGCAGCCAAGTTTTGGTCGATTTTTGTTGATTCTCCATGGAAATGTATGTGGTGTCGGCAAAATGCTGTGGGAAAAAATATTTCTCACAGTATGAGCAATACATGGTTTTGAAACTAAGTTAGCTATGAGAAATGCGCAACTTTTCATAGCATAGTAGTAGAAACACGATCTTACCTGGAGCTGGTCGACGTACTATGCGATATCGTGATGCTGTGACTGGCGCCGTAGTTGTGCTTCTCGACGGTGGCATGGACCGAGCTGTTGTGCGACGTGCTCTGGTGATTGGTCAACGTCATCTCGTGCGTGCGATGTCGCTCCGCCCCCGTCTCGTCCTGTTCTCGCGTGTCTCGCTTCGCTGTCAACGTGCTGCTCGTGCTGTGCTGCGACTGCATCAAGGTGGCGCTCACCGTGTCTGAGATGGACGGCGAAACAAAAAAAAAACAATCACCTTACGATAGGAGCATGGTGGAAATATACAGTGTCGCCATTTAAGTGTGCAACATATGGAAATCTTTTTATTGAATTGGACAACCAAAATACAGAAAGTGCCAAGAGTTGGTGCATGTTCAGTGAACATTTTAGGTGCACTTAAAATGGTTGCAAGTCAAACAGCATACAAGGTAGGTCGAAAAATATGAAAATTGTTCAAGAGTAAAGTAACGTTATTTCAGAAAATTCAGCAAAATGTTGATGAGAAAAGTTGCTTGCAAATGAAAGTTATGCCAAAAGACCAAAGCATGGCCTCCTAAGACATATTTGAGTTTTCAAATTCCTTTCGTTGATAATATCCCAATTTGTAATTTTTTCATATCTACCCTCAACACTTCCATGAGTTAATGATAACAAAATCAGTTGATCATACCTTTGTTCAAATTCAAGCATATTTGTGCAATTAACTTGGATTTGAATTTTCTCAGGGAATCACAATCTTTATGTTTGTTGCAACGATATTTAGCTTAACTTTGAAATTTCGCAAACCATATTTTTAACAAGGTAAAACGTCATTGATGATGATCTGCAAATCCAAAAACTGTCATTCAATGTGAACATTTTGTATTCGAAATGTTCATAAAGAAGCTGTACAAATCAATCGATAACCATGATATCATCTGAAATAATCACGAATACCCAAGGAACAAAACAAATGAGCGTTGACAGTAGACATTAAGACAGTTTGGTGACATTTACTTCTCATCTAATGATGTTTAACTTTGTTGAAAATATGGTTTGCGAAATTTTGAAGTTGAGCTGAATATCGTTGCAACAAACATAAAGTTTGTGATTCCTTAAAAAAGTAAAAATCCAAGTTGATTGTACTGATATTCTTGAATTTCAACAAATGTATTCCCAACTGATGTTCTTATGATTGACTCATGAAAGTGTTTAGGGTGAAAATGAAGAAAAATACAAATTGGGAAATTAAAAACGAAAAGAATTGGAGAACTAAAAAATGTCGTAGGAGGACATACTCTGGTATTTAGGCATAACTCCCAATTGTTAACAACTTTTCTCAATAACATTTGACTAAATTTTCCGATATAAGGGTACGTTACTCTTGAGCAATTTTAAAATTTTTCGACCTACCCTGCTGTTTGACTTGCAACCATTCAAAGTGCACCTAGAATGATTATCGAACATGCACCAACTTTCGGCACTATCCGTATTTCGGTTGAGCTATTCATTAAAAAGATTTCCATATGTTACACACTTAAATGACCACACTGTGTATGGTGTGCTACTCAGGTATCTTGAATTCGTATTTTCTGCGCATAACGTCATTGCGAGTCTATACTCGCACCAAACTGATCACGGCGACTCAGGCGAACTGATAACTGTGAGCTCAGACTGCTAGCAATTGTTTTACTCGCAGTGACGTATTCGAAGCATATACGTATTGATAATCAATACGGATAATCTCTATCTGTTTCCATAGCGAAACATGAAGCCGATTTTTGAAGACAAATGACTATCCATAAGGAAAAGTTTTGAAACGATCAGACACATACTGCTTTGATTGAGAGGCTAGTAAACGTCATTTTCCACCGAAACGCATGTCTTTGATGACTACTATAATAGCGCATGGCGCATGCGTATCATGCCACCAAATCCTATTCATTTGTTTCATATTTTTGGCTTCATCCTGGCACCCGTTATGATCCGTATTGTTTATTAATACGTATATGATTCGAAGATGCGTCGTAGCACACCATACTAATTCCACCATGGATAGGAGGTTTGTTCGCGTTCACAAAATCAACATTCCTAAACCATCAGAAGCATGAGTAGGGTTAAAAAAGTGTTTGCGTTTTTCCAGGACTGTTTTGTATTCGATATTCATTCGTTTCATCTGGTATAATTTTCTGGAGGTTCAGAATAAACCCTAAAACTTTTGCGTTCGAAGTTTTTCTCTATCTTCAATGATGAACCTTGTAGAAGCTGTTCAAATATACGGAATGACCCTGTACACAAAATTTCTTGTCGATCATAATAAACTGATATTATTATTCCCGAAAATTCCAAAAATCTAAACAAAACCCCAGTAAACCTACTCACCTATCGACTTCGGCGGGCCGCCCATATCCGGCCGGCTGCTCGGCGGCGGTATCGCGTGCGGCTGCCCCACCACCGGATACGAGTAGGGCGAATAGGAGAAGGGGTAGGCGGCGTAGGGATGGTGGCCGGGGAACTGCATGTGCAGGAAGGAGGGGTGGACGAGGTGGTGGGGATGGTGGTGCGGGGAGGAGGGGGGATGCATCGCGCCGTAGTGGGGCGGGTGGGTGGTAGGGTGGTGGGGCAGCGAGGGCGGGGCCGACGTGGGGCTGATGAGGTTCAGCGCCGAGTGGGGCGAGTTGGTGCCTGCAAGAGAAAACAGGGGGGAGAAAAGAGATTAGTTTCGAAGATAGATAGATAGATAGATTTATTTGACTATGTAGCTCATACAAAAATGGTTTATAGCAAGTGAGTTTAAAAGCACACATGTATTGAATTATTATACAGTATGGTGGAAATGTATGGAATAAATTCATTATCTCTAACGCATATGAATTTGAAAAAAAATCCTGAGACAGGTCGATTTTTATTTTCAAACTGACACCTCTTGATATACATACGGAGTTTGTAACGTCATCCGCGTAGTTGTGGTGACGTCATCGATTATTTTTCAAATGGAAACATCCCCTTTTGATTTTAATTTTCGGAAGGTAATTTCATTGTCCATCCAACCATATACTGATATTAGCAAAATAAAGAAATACAGGGTGAGAAAAAATTATTAATTATTTTATATTTACAACGGAAACAATTACAATTGTTCAGGCAAACTTTCTTCGCTGTCATAATGACATAATCACGCGACTTGTGGGATTTGTCATCCGTGAATTAAATTGTCAATAATATCACGCTCGGCATAAATTGCATTCAGCAGTCGAATTTCGTCTTCTTTACCGAACGGCGTGCTTTTTTTCCTTTTTGGTTTCAATTGCGTTTCTGTGCTCATTATTATGATGCAGTTTATAATTGAAACTCAATGTGACAAATTCAATTGACAACTTCAGATGTGTGAAAATAGTTCATTCAAACCAAATTTAGTGCCGTCGATATGACGAAAACGGTTAGCTAATTCAAGAAAATGCAAGAGACTGAAATGTATGATTTTTTAGTGGCCAATTCAACGATGATGTTTGATTTCAAATTTTTTTGGAGGAAATAGAAAATGTTTGCCATCAAATCTGTATGCAACCCTCATTCACCCCTTTCGATTCGAGTTACCTTATTTTTGAATCAAGAAATGAATAGATCGTCTAAAAATACAAGTGCCTGTGAATTTTCAAAATATTTGATGCATAATTGTAGCCACAATTCAAAATTTAAGATTTTTTTTGCGCATCTTGCGATGTCTGTAGCTTGGAGGGGGTGGATTTTAGGACACATGTTTATAGGAAAAAAAAGTCTTATTTTGACCCCAGGAATATGTCATTGAAATATTTGTATTGAATTATGTAACACTCTGTATATATGAATCTTTAGGTAAAGGAAGTTTGCTAACACTTTATGTAACGCATCAGACTTTTTGGCGATATCAAAGTAGACTTTTTGATAAAGTCGACTTCCTCCCAGATATCGCGTGTTGTGAGTGTGTGTGTGTGTGTGTGTGTTGTGATGTTATGTAGAAAAAAAAATACAAGAATGTATGAAACCGTCAGAAAGCATATACGCATCGAAAGTCCGTTCGTACTCGCCTTGCTGTCTCAATGGCGGCGTTCTCGACACCTGTTGCTGCTGCCCGCCCGAGGTGGGCGTGCCCCGGCTGCCCCCCGAGGAGGAACCGCCCTTCGGCGTCACGCACTTCTCCTCTCTGATCGGCTTCGGGCTGGGTCCGGTGCTGGACGGCCGGTACTCCGGCTCCTTCTTGATGTGGTCGACGGCGGGACCGGAGGAGGGGCGGTCGTTTCGGTCTCTGTCCGACGGTTGGGCGGTTGGTGGTTGCGGGGGCGGCAGGTAGCCGGGGATCTGGAAAAGCCGTTTGTGTGAAAATAGTGAATAGCCGATATTTATTCTATTTAACTAGTTGAGCGCCGCCGTACAAGGAAAAAATCTGGTCCCAGATGACCAAATTTTTTTTTATCGGTTCTGACATAATTGAGCATCACCGTTTATGTCTCTCCACGAATTTTGTCGATTTGTGATTTAGTTCTTTTTTCATAGGCCTTTTTGTCTGAGGCATGCCTTGTATGCCGCGCGGCCTGTGGGAATTATCATATGGTATAGGGCCATGCGACATACATGTCATGTTCAGTTCAGTTGCATACATTTCAGTTCATTATCTTTCCATCTCATGAGATGCAATATATTCCGTTGTTTGTAATGTTCTTGAATAAAAAATGCAAAAATCAAATGCTAAAAGTACCTACCAAAACAAGACCATCCTCCACTTTCAAATTGAAATATCAAAAAAAAAATCGAAAATAAAAAATATTCACGGGCCAAGACCATAGCATGGTTCGTCAGGCCACACTTTTCAAGCCCCAATTTGATTTGTACAGTAGTGAGGCATCTCTACGATACCACACCAGAAAATATAACGCGCACTATACCTCACGGCGCTCAACTGGTTAATCATTTATTTATTGAACAAATGACTTCCATTTTTTTTTTGGATGTATGATAAATTGATATTCATCATACAGGACGTGGAAAGAAATTCTGAATTGAGAAAACCTAATCACGAATCTGCGATTGAGGTCTATGAAAATAACCCCTTGATTGGGTGACAGTATTGAGAAGGAATATTCTCAGATATACAGGCTGATTCACGGTGGATGGCACATTAGACGTTTCTGGTGAACCAGACAACAAATCATTTTGAAAATTCAATGGAGGGCATATTCGGACATTCTGTAGCCAACTAAAATATTTTCGACAATGCGGTGTTGCCGCTTCTATTAGAAAGCAGTAGCAACTTTGATTTTTCAAATGGAACACTCTGTATTTTATTGCATTTTTAGATTCTCCCTGAAGAGCTGATTTCATCGATGTAACACACTTGGGGTCTAGCGGAAATGATTACAGAGATATAGGGTGTGAAAAATCAACATTTTTCAACTTTAGGATTTTTTTGTGTCGAAACTATTCATCATTGGTCAAAACGGCTCACATGTCCCTATCTCAACTTTTGATTAACTATCTACTGATATTTAATTGGGACATATACCGGGTGATCAAGATTCTGAATTCTGCACCACCCTGTATTTGTTTCAATTAAATTTTAGTAGATAGTTGATCAAAAGTTGAGATAGGGACATGTGAGCCGTTTTGACCAATAATGAAGTTTCGACAAAAAAAATTCCTAAAGTTGAAAAATGTCGATTTTTCACACCCTATATCTACGTAATCATTTCCGCTAGACCCCAAGTGTGATACATCGATGAAATTTGCTCTTCAGGGAGAATCTAACAATGCAATAAAATACAGAGTGTTCCATTTGAAAAATCAAAGTTGCTACTGCTTTCTAATAGAAGCGGCAACACCGCATTGTCGAAAATATTCTAGTTGGCTAGAGAATGTCCGAATATGCCCTCCATTAAATTTTCAAAATGATCCGTTGTCTGGTTCACCAGAAACGTCTAATGTGCCATCCACCGTGAATCAGCCTGTATTTATGAACACAAAAAAATGGAGACATATACAGGGTCACGGTGGATGGCCTATTAGAAGTATCTGGAGAACGAAAAGACAGAACATTCTGAAAATTGGGATGCTTTGATAATTGAACATTCTCTATTCGTCTAAAATGTTTTCATCGATACAGTGTTGCCACTTCTATCAGAAACAACACACAACAACACAGTACTTAAGCTAATGGCACTAATGGGATTGAGTCAACTGAGTGAGAATTAGGTTTGTTTTCCCCCAGTTTTGACGTGGCTTTAACATGGAACGATGAAGACCGAGCGCCACCTGGTAACATTGATTCCCGCGAATACTACCAAAACACGAAGGACCGTGTTCGACATCGTTCACTTTAATGATGAAGATGAAGGAAAGCCATAATTTCGAGTGACAACGGAAAATGAAAAAAACTCCACCGCCCCGCGTGATAATCAAACTCACAACCTGGTGGCGATTTTACTAAATATACTGCACGCTAGCACAAACCACGCCCACCATAATACGTCATATCTCCAAACATTACCGATATACTCGGAGTCAGCACATCGCACTAAATATACTGTGCTCCAACGCAAGAATACACTTTTTATGATTTTGACACGAATTCGGCGGAAGCTCTCTCGTTGTCAATCTCTTGTACGCAGTAAATTCATATACCCAAATGGTCTAATGGTTAGCGCTGTCGACTTTCAGTCTGGAGGTCCATGGTTCGAATCGCTGTGAACTTGAACTTTTTTTTGTAAATCTTTTTTTTCACCAAATGTTTTTTTACTTCATTCTGGTTCTCCTTTTTCAGAAAATATTTGAAGTCAAATAGGTTAGTGCGTTTAGGATAAACAGTCTCATTTCATTCAATTTTGTTGAAGAACTTAACTTTTGAAATATATTATTAATCAATGTGTTTCTACACTATATTCTGGTTTTCCTTCCTCAAAAATATGGCAATCAGGGATAGGTTAGTTCGTTGAGGATAAATAGTCTCCGAGTTTTGCTTAAGTACTTCGAAGATGAGATATTACGGTGGGCGTGGTTTGTGCTAGCGTACACTATATTTAGTAAAATCGCAACCTGGTGTGTGATGAGAACTCGGCCTTCCTGCCGATTGATCGACGGATCCCGTTAGCTCAATTGGCAGAGCGTTGGGCATGTAACCCATAGGTTGTGAGTTCGACTCTCACAAGGGGCGGTGGAGTTTTTTCATATTCCGCGTTGTCACTCGAAATTAGGGCTTTCCATCATCTTCATTATTATATGTATCTTTTCGGTCGAGTAACCGACAAAAAATTATCGCTCACTTCTATGTATCGTTTACCTTGACGTCCTTCAAGCTTTGCAGTGGGTCGCCCATGGGCGGCTGCAGATGCCCTGCTGGCGGAGGCGCGAACCCGACAGCGTTCGCAGACAGGCCTTGCGAGGTGGGCGGTATGGAGAGGCTCGAGGGCGGCAGTTGACCCTGCCCCGGGCCTGGGGGCAGCACGTTCTGCGCGTAACTGCGAAAAAAATCGTTCTTCTACAAGCGGCATCGAAAGTGACTCTATTTACAACCATATATTATGTAGTTCTCATTACTAACGTCATTGAAGGTTGGGAAGTGTCACATTACACACCTCTACTTCCCGCCCCTCACTACTTCCCGCCCTCATTCATGTAATAATTCCTGAAAATCGGGAAAATTGCATTTTTGCAATTTTCAGGGAAAATTGTAAAAATTGCATTGTTGCTTTTTTGCGATTTTTGCAATTTTCAGAAATTTTTCTAATTTTCAGTAATTTTTCAAATTTTTAGGAATTTGTGCAGTTTCTGCAATTTTTGAAATTTTCAGGAATTTCTGCAATTTTCAGGCATTTTTGCGATTATTGCAATTTTCGGAAATTTTTGCGATTTTTGCAATTTTCAGGAATTTTTGCCAATTTCAGGAATATTTGCAATTTCTGCAATTTCAAGTCATTTTTGCGATTTTTGCAATTTTCAGTCATTTTTGCGATTTTTGCAATTTACAGGAATTTTTGCGATTTTTGCAATTTTTGCAATTTTTGCTATTTCTGCAATTTTCAGGCATTGTTGCGATTTTTGCAATTTTCAGGAATGTTTGCGATTTTTGCAAATTTCACAGTTTTCAGGAATTTTTTGCGATTTTGGCAATTTTCAGGAATTTTTGCGATTTTTGCAATTTTCAGTCATTTTTGCGATTTTTGCAATTTTCAGGAATTTTTGCGATTTTCGCAATTTTCAGTCATTTTTGCGATTTTTGCAATTTTCAGGCATTTTTGCAATTTTTGCAATTTTCAGGAATTTTTGCGATTTTTTCAATTTTCAGGAATTTTTGCGATTGTTTCAATTTTCAGGAATTTTTGCGATTGTTTCAATTTTCAGGAACTTTTGCGATTTTTGCAATTTTCAGGAACTTTTGCGATTTTCGCAATATTCAGGAATTTTTGCGATTTTTGCAATTTTCAGACATTTTTGCAATTTTCAGGAATTTTAGCGATTGTTTCAATTTTCAGGAATTTTTGCGATTTTTGTAATTTTCAGGAATTTTCGCGATTTTTGCAATTTTCATGATTTTTTGCGATTTTTGCAATTTTCAGGAATTTTTGCGATTTTTGCAATTTTCAGGAATTTTTGCGATTTTTGCAATTTTCAGGCATTTTTGCGATTTTTGCAATTTTCAGGCATTTTTGCGATTTTTGCAATTTTCAGGCATTTTTGCGATTTTTGCAATTTTCAGGCATTTTTGCGATTTTTGCAATTTTCAGGCATTTTAGCGATTTTTGCAATTTTCAGGCATTTTTGCTAATTTTTCAACTTTCATGATTTTTTGCGATTTTTGCAATTTTCAGGAATTTTTGCGATTTTTGCAATTTTTGCAATTTTCAGGAATTTTTGCGATTTTTGCAATTTTCAGTCATTTTTGCGATTTTTGCAATTTTCAGTCATTTTTGCGATTTTTGCAATTTTCAGGCATTTTTGCGATTTTTGCAATTTTCAGTCATTTTTTGCGATTTTTGCAATTTTCAGGCATTTTTGCGATTTTTGCAATTTTCAGGCATTTTTGCGATCTTAGCAGATTTCATGATTTTTTGCGATTTTTGCAATTTTCAGTAATTTTTGCGATTTTTGCAATTTTCAGGAATTTTTGTGATTTTTGCAATTTTCAGTCATTTTTGCGATTTTTGCAACTTTCATGATTTTTTGCGATTTTTGCAATTTTCAGTCATTTTGCGATTTTTGCAATGTTCAGGCATTTTTGCGATTTTCGCAATTTTCAGCATTTTTGCGATTTTTGCAATTTTCAGGCATTTTTGCGATTTTTGCAATTTTCAGGAACTTTTGCGATTTTCGCAATTTTCAGGAATTTTTGCGATTTTCAGGAATTTTTGCGATTTTTGCAATTTTCAGGAATTTTTGCGATTTTTGCAATTTTCAGGAATTTTTGCGATTTTAGCAATTTTCAGGAATTTTTGCGATTTTTGCAATTTTCAGGCATTTTTGCGATTTTTGCAATTTTCAGGAATTTTTGCGATTTTCGCAATTTTCAGGAATTTTTGCGATTTTCAGGAATTTTTGCGATTTTGCAATTTTCAGGAATTTTTACGATTTTTGCAATTTTCAGGAATTTTTGCGATTTTGCAATTTTCAGACATTTTTGCAATTTTCAGGAATTTTTGCGATTTTTGCAATTTTCAGGCATTTTTGCGATTTTTGCAAATTTCAGGCATTTTTGCTACTTTTGCAACTTTCATGATTTTTTGCGATTTTTGCAACTTTCATGATTTTTTGCGATTTTTGCAATCTTCAGGAATTTTGCGATTTTTGCAATTTTCAGGAGTTTTTGCGATTTTTGCAATTTTCAGGAATTTTAGCGATTTCTGCAATTTTCAGGAATTTTTGGGATTTTTGCAATTTTCAGCAATTTTTGCGATTTTTGCAATTTACAGGAATTTTTGTGATTTTTGCAATTTTCAGTCATTTTATGATTTTTGCAATTTTCAGGCATTTTTGCGATTTTTGCAATTTTCAGGAATTTTTGCGTTTTTGCAATTTTCAGGCATTTTTGCGATTTTTGCAAATTTCAGGCATTTTTGCGATTTTTGCAATTTTCAGGAATTTTTGCGATTTTTGCAATTTTCAGGAATTTTTGCGATTTTTGCAATTTTCAGGCATTTTTGCGATTTTTGCAATTTTCAGGCATTTTTGCTATTTTTTCAACATCATGATTTTTTGCGATTTTTGCAATTTTCAGGAATTTTTGCGATTTTTGCAATTTTCAGGAATTTTGCGATTTTTGCAATTTTCAGGAATTTTTGTGATTTTTTCAATTTCCAGGAATTTTTGCGATTTTTGCAATTTTCAGGAATTTTGCGATTTTTGCAATTTTCAGGCATTTTTGCAATTTTCAGGAATTTTTGCGATTTTCAGGAATTTTTGCGATTTTTGCAATTTTCAGGAATTTTTGCGATTTTTGCAATTTTCAGGAATTTTTGCGATTTTTGCAATTTTCAGGAATTTTTGCGATTTTTGCAATTTTCAGGAATTTTTGCGATTTTTGCAATTTTCAGGAATTTTTGCGATTTTTGCAATTTTCAGGCATTTTTGCGATTTTTGCAATTTTCAGGCATTTTTGCTATTTTCAGGAATTTTTGCGATTTTCAGGAATTTTTGCGATTTTTGCAATTTTCATGATTTTTTGCGATTTTGCAATTTTCAGGCATTTTCGCGATTTTTGCAACTTTCATGATTTTTTGCGATTTTTGCAATTTTCAGGAATTTTTGCGATTTTCGCCAATTTTCAGGAATTTTTGCGATTTTTGCAATTTTCAGGAATTTTTTGCGATTTTTGCAATTTTCAGGAATTTTTGCGATTTTTGCAATTTTCAGTCATTTTTGCGATTTTTGCAATTTTCAGGAATTTTTTGCGATTTTTGCAATTTTCAGGAATTTTTGCGATTTTGCAATATTCAGTCATTTTTGCGATTTTTGCAATTTTCAGTCATTTTTGCGATTTTTGCAATTTTCAGGCATTTTTGCGATTTTTGCAATTTTCAGGAATTTTTGCGATTTTTGCAATTTTCAGGAATTTTTGCGATTTTTGCAATTTTCAGGAATTTTTGCGATTTTTGCAATTTTCAGCCATTTTTGCGATTTTTGCAATTTTCAGGAATTTTTGCGATTTCTGCAATTTTCAGTCATTTTTGCGATTTTTGCAATTTTCAGGAATTTATGCGATTTTTGCAATTTTCAGGAATTTTTTGCGATTTTTGCAATTTTCAGCCATTTTTTGCGATTTTTGCAATTTTCAGGAATTTTTTGCGATTTCTGCAATTTTCAGTCATTTTTGCGATTTTTGCAATTTTCAGTCATTTTTGCGATTTTTGCAATTTTTCAGGAATTTTTGCGATTTTTGCAATTTTCAGCCATTTTTGCGATTTTTGCAATTTTCAGGAATTTTTGCGATTTCTGCAATTTCAGTCATTTCTGCGATTTTTGCAATTTTCAGGAATTTATGCGATTTTTGCAATTTTCAGGAATTTTTGCGATTTTTGCAATTTTCAGGCATTTTTGCGATTTTTGCAATTTTCAGTCATTTTTGCAATTTTCAGGCAATTTTTGCGATTTTTGCAATTTTCAGTCATTTTTGCGATTTTTGCAATTTTCAGTCATTTTTGCGATTTTTGCAATTTCAGGCATTTTTGCGATTTTTGCAATTTTCAGGCATTTTTGCAATTTTTGCAATTTTCAGGCATTTTTGCGATTTTTGCACTTTTCAGGAATTTTGCGATTTTTGCAATTTTCAGGAATTTTTGCGATTTTTGCAATTTTCAGGAATTTTCGCGATTTTTTGCAATTTTCAGGAACTTTTGCGATTGTTTCAATTTTCAGGAATTTTTGCGATTGTTTCAATTCTCAGGAACTTTTGCGATTTTTGCAATTTTCAGGAATTTTTGCGATTTTTGCAATTTTCAGGAATTTATGCGATTTTTGCAATTTTCAGGAATTTTTGCGATTTTTGCAATTTTCAGCCATTTTTGCGATTTTTGCAATTTTCAGGAATTTTTGCGATTTCTGCAATTTTCAGTCATTTTTGCGATTTTTTGCAATTTTCAGTCATTTTTGCGATTTTTGCAATTTTCAGGAATTTTTGCGATTTTTGCAATTTTCAGCCATTTTTGCGATTTTTGCAATTTTCAGGAATTTTTTGCGATTTCTGCAATTTTCAGTCATTTCTGCGATTTTTGCAATTTTCAGGAATTTATGCGATTTTTGCAATTTTCAGGAATTTTTGCGATTTTTGCAATTTTCAGGCATTTTTTGCGATTTTTGCAATTTTCAGTCATTTTTGCAATTTTCAGGCATTTTGCGATTTTTGCAATTTTCAGTCATTTTTGCGATTTTTGCAATTTTCAGTCATTTTTGCGATTTTTGCAATTTTCAGGCATTTTTGCGATTTTTGCAATTTTCAGGCATTTTTGCAATTTTTGCAATTTCAGGCATTTTTGCGATTTTTGCACTTTTCAGGAATTTTTGCGATTTTTGCAATTTTCAGAATTTTTTGCGATTTTTGCAATTTTCAGGAATTTTCGCGATTTTTGCAATTTTCAGGAACTTTTGCGATTGTTTCAATTTTCAGGAATTTTTGCGATTGTTTCAATTCTCAGGAACTTTTGCGATTTTTGCAATTTTCAGGAATTTTTGCGATTTTTGCAATTTTCAGGAATTTTTGCGATTTTTGCAATTTTCAGGCATTTTGCGATTTTTGCAATTTTCAGGCATTTTTGCGATTTTTGCAATTTTCAGGCATTTTTGCGATTTTTGCAATTTTCAGGCATTTTGCGATTTTTGCAATTTTCAGGCATTTTAGCGATTTTTGCAATTTTCAGGCATTTTTGCTAATTTTTCAACTTTCATGATTTTTTGCGATTTTTGCAATTTTTCAGGGAATTTTTGCGATTTTGCAATTTTTGCAATTTTCAGGAATTTTTGCGATTTTTGCAATTTTCAGTCATTTTTGCGATTTTTGCAATTTTCAGTCATTTTTGCGATTTTTGCAATTTTCAGGCAATTTTGCGATTTTGCAATTTTCAGTCATTTTTGCGATTTTTGCAATTTTCAGGCATTTTTGCGATTTTTGCAATTTTCAGGCATTTTTGCGATCTTAGCAGATTTCATGATTTTTTGCGATTTTTGCAATTTTCAGTAATTTTTGCGATTTTTGCAATTTTCAGGAATTTTTGTGATTTTTGCAATTTCAGTTCAGTCATTTTGCGATTTTTTGCACTTTCATGATTTTTTGCGATTTTTGCAATTTTCAGTCATTTTTGCGATTTTTGCAATGTTCAGGCATTTTTGCGATTTTCGCAATTTTCAGGCATTTTGCGATTTTTGCAATTTTCAGGCATTTTGCGATTTTTTGCAATTTTCAGGAACTTTTGCGATTTCGCAATTTTCAGGAATTTTTGCGATTTTCAGGAATTTTTGCGATTTTTGCAATTTTCAGGAATTTTTGCGATTTTTTGCAATTTTCAGGAATTTTTGCGATTTTAGCAATTTTCAGGAATTTTTGCGATTTTTGCAATTTTCAGGCATTTTTGCGATTTTTGCAATTTTCAGAAACTTTTGCGATTTTCGCAATTTTCAGGAATTTTTGCGATTTTTCAGGAATTTTTGCGATTTTTGCAATTTTCAGGAATTTTTACGATTTTTGCAATTTTCAGGAATTTTTGCGATTTTTGCAATTTTCAGACATTTTTGCAATTTTCAGGAATTTTTGCGATTTTTGCAATTTTCAGGCATTTTTGCGATTTTTGCAAATTTCAGGCATTTTTGCTACTTTTGCAACTTTCATGATTTTTTGCGATTTTTGCAACTTTCATGATTTTTTGCGATTTTTGCAATCTTCAGGAATTTTTGCGATTTTTGCAATTTTCAGGAGTTTTTGCGATTTTTTGCAATTTTCAGGAATTTTAGCGATTTTCTGCAATTTTCAGGAATTTTTGGGATTTTTGCAATTTTCAGCAATTTTTTGCGATTTTTGCAATTTACAGGAATTTTTGTGATTTTGCAATTTTCAGTCATTTTATGATTTTTGCAATTTTCAGGCATTTTTGCGATTTTTGCAATTTTCAGGAATTTTTGCGACTTTTGCAATTTTCATGCATTTTTGCGATTTTTGCAAATTTCAGGCATTTTTTGCGATTTTTGCAATTTCAAGGAATTTTTGCGATTTTGCAATTTTCAGGAATTTTTGCGATTTTTGCAATTTTCAGGCATTTTTGCGATTTTTGCAATTTTCAGGCATTTTTGCTATTTTTCAACATTCATGATTTTTTGCGATTTTTGCAATTTTCAGGAATTTTTGCGATTTTGCAATTTTCAGGACTTTTTGCGATTTTTGCAATTTTCAGGAATTTTTGTGATTTTTGCAATTTCCAGGAATTTTGCGATTTTGCAATTTTCAGGAATTTTTGCGATTTTTGCAATTTTCAGACATTTTGCAATTTTCAGGAATTTTTGCGATTTTCAGGAATTTTTGCGATTTTTGCAATTCTCAGGATTTTTGCGATTTTTGCAATTTTCAGGAATTTTTGCGATTTTAGCAATTTTCAGGAATTTTTGCGATTTTTGCAATTTTCAGGAATTTTGCGATTTTTGCAATTTTTCAGGAATTTTTGCGATTTTTGCAATTTTTCAGGCATTTTTGCGATTTTTGCAATTTTCAGGCATTTTTGCTATTTTCAGGAATTTTTGCGATTTTCAGGAATTTTTGCGATTTTTGCAATTTTCATGATTTTTTGCGATTTTTGCAATTTTCAGGCATTTTCGCGATTTTTGCAACTTTCATGATTTTTTGCGATTTTTGCAATTTTCAGGAATTTTTGCGATTTTCGCAATTTCAGGAATTTTTGCGATTTTTGCAATTTTCAGGAATTTTTGCGATTTTGCAATTTTCAGGATTTTTGCGATTTTTGCATTTTCAGGTCATTTTTGCGATTTTTGCAATTTCAGGAATTTTTGCGATTTTTTGCAATTTTCAGGAATTTTTGCGATTTTTGCAATATTCAGTCATTTTTGCGATTTTTGCAATTTCAGTCATTTTTGCGATTTTTGCAATTTTCAGGCATTTTTTGCGATTTTTGCAATTTTCAGGAATTTTTGCGATTTTGCAATTTTCAGGAATTTTTGCGATTTTTGCAATTTTCAGGAATTTTTGCGATTTTTGCAATTTTCAGCCATTTTTTGCGATTTTTGCAATTTTCAGGAATTTTTGCGATTTCTGCAATTTTTCAGTCATTTTTGCGATTTTGCAATTTTTCAGGAATTTATGCGATTTTTGCAATTTTCAGGAATTTTTTGCGATTTTTGCAATTTTCAGCCATTTTTGCGATTTTTGCAATTTTCAGGAATTTTTGCGATTTCTGCAATTTTCAGTCATTTTTGCGATTTTTGCAATTTTCAGTCATTTTTGCGATTTTGCAATTTTCAGGAATTTTTGCGATTTTTTGCAATTTTCAGCCATTTTTTGCGATTTTTGCAATTTTCAGGATTTTTTGCGATTTCTGCAATTTTCAGTCATTTCTGCGATTTTTGCAATTTTCAGGAATTTATGCGATTTTTGCAATTTCAGGAATTTTTGCGATTTTGCAATTTTCAGGCATTTTTGCGATTTTTGCAATTTTTCAGTCATTTTTGCAATTTTCAGGCATTTTTGCGATTTTTGCAATTTTCAGTCATTTTTGCGATTTTTGCAATTTTCAGTCATTTTTTGCGATTTTTGCAATTTTCAGGCATTTTGCGATTTTTGCAATTTTCAGGCATTTTTGCAATTTTTGCAATTTTCAGGCATTTTTGCGATTTTTGCACTTTTCAGGAATTTTTGCGATTTTTGCAATTTTCAGGAATTTTTGCGATTTTTGCAATTTTCAGGAATTTTCGCGATTTTTGCAATTTTCAGGAACTTTTGCGATTGTTTCAATTTTCAGGAATTTTTGCGATTGTTTCAATCTCAGGAACTTTTGGCGATTTTTGCAATTTTCAGGAATTTTTGCGATTTTTGCAATTTTCAGGAATTTATGCGATTTTTGCAATTTTCAGGAATTTTTGCGATTTTTGCAATTTTCAAGCCATTTTTTGCGATTTTTGCAATTTTCAGGAATTTTTGCGATTTCTGCAATTTTCAGGTCATTTTTGCGATTTTTGCAATTTTCAGTCATTTTTGCGATTTTTGCAATTTTCAGGAATTTTTGCGATTTTGCAATTTTCAGCCATTTTTGCGATTTTTGCAATTTTCAGGAATTTTTGCGATTTCTGCAATTTTCAGTCATTTCTGCGATTTTTGCAATTTTCAGGAATTTATGCGATTTTTGCAATTTTCAGGAATTTTTGCGATTTTTGCAATTTTCAGGCATTTTTGCGATTTTTGCAATTTTCAGTCATTTTTGCAATTTTCCAGGCATTTTTGCGATTTTTGCAATTTTCAGTCATTTTTGCGATTTATGCAATTTTCAGTCATTTTTGCGATTTTTGCAAATTTCAGGCATTTTTGCGATTTTTGCAATTTTCAGGCATTTTTGCAATTTTTGCAATTTTCAGGCATTTTTGCGATTTTTGCACTTTTCAGGAATTTTTGCGATTTTTGCAATTTCAGGAATTTTTGCGATTTTTGCAATTTTCAGGAATTTTCGCGATTTTTGCAATTTTCAGGAACTTTTGCGATTGTTTCAATTTTCAGGAATTTTTGCGATTGTTTCAATTCTCAGGAACTTTTGCGATTTTTGCAATTTTCAGGAATTTTTGCGATTTTTGCAATTTTCAGGAATTTTGCGATTTTTGCAATTTTCAGTCCATTTTTGCGATTTTGGCAATTTTCAGGAATTTTTGCGATTCTTGCAATTTTCAGGAATTTTTGCGATATTTGCAATTTTCAGGAATTTTTGCGATTTTGCAATTTTCAGTCATTTTTGCGATTTTTGCAAAATTTCAGGAATTTTCGCGATTTCTGCGATTTTTGCAATTTTCAGGCATTTTTGCGATTTTCGCATTTTTCAGGAATTTATGCGATTTTTGCAATTTTCAGGAATTTTTGCGATTTTTGCAATTTTCAGTCATTTTTGCGATTTTTGCAATTTCAGGCATTTCGCGATTTTTGCAAATTTCATGATTTTTTGCGATTATTGCAATTTTCAGGAATTTTTGCGATTTTTGAAATTTTCAGGAATTTTTGCGATTTTTGCAATTTTCAAGAATTTTGCGATTTTTGCAATATTCAGTCATTTTTTGCGATTTTTGCAATTTTCAGGAATTTTTGTGATTTTTGCAATTTTCAGTCATTTTTGTGTTTTTTTGCAATTTTCAGTCATTTTTGCGAATTTTTGCAACTTTCATGATTTTTTTGCGATTTTTGCAATTTTCAGGAATTTTTGCGATTTTTGCAATTTTCAGGAATTTTTGTGATTTTTGCAATTTTCAGGCATTTTTGCGATTTTTGCAATTTTCAGGAATTTTAGCGATTTTTGCAATTTTCAGGAATTTTTGCGATTTTTGCAATTTTCAGGAATTTTTGCGATTTTTGCAAATTTCAGGAAATTTTGCGATTTTGCAATTTTCAGGAATTTTTGCGATTTTGCAATATTCAGTCATTTTTGCGATTTTGCAATTTCAGGCATTTTTGCGATTTTTGCAACTTTCATGATTTTTTGCGATTTTTGCAATTTTCAGGAATTTTTGCGATTTTTGCAATATTCAGTCATTTTTGCGATTTTTTGCAATTTTCAGGCATTTTTGCGATTTTTGCAATTTTCAGGCATTTTTCGATTTTTTGCCAATTTCAGGAATTTTTGCGATTTTTGCAATTTTCAGGAATTTTTGCGATTTTTTGCAATTTTCAGGAATTTTGCGATTTTTGCAATTTTCAGGAATTGATTTGCGATTTTTGCAATTTTCAGCCATTTTTGCGATTTTTGCATTTTCAGGAATTTTTGCGATTTCTGCAATTTTCAGTCATTTTTGCGATTTTTGCAATTTTCAGGAATTTATGCGATTTTTGCAATTTTCAGGAATTTTTGCGATTTTTGCAATTTTCAGGCATTTTTGCGATTTTTGCAATTTTCAGGAATTTTTGCGATTTCTGCAATTTTCAGTCATTTTTGCGATTTTTGCAATTTTCAGTCATTTTTGCGATTTTTGCAATTTTCAGGATTTTTGCGATTTTTGCAATTTTCAGCCATTTTTGCGATTTTTGCAATTTTCAGGAATTTTTGCGATTTCTGCAATTTTCAGTCATTTTTGCGATTTTTGCAATTTTCAGGATTTATGCGATTTTTGCAATTTTCAGGAATTTTTTGCGATTTTTGCAATTTTCAGGCATTTTTGCGATTTTTGCAATTTTCAGTCATTTTTGCAATTTTTGCAATTTTCAGGCATTTTTGCGATTTTGCAATTTTCAGTCATTTTTGCGATTTTTGCAATTTTCAGTCATTTTGCGATTTTTGCAATTTTCAGGCATTTTTGCGATTTTTGCAATTTTTCAGGCATTTTTGCAATTTTTGCAATTTTCAGGCATTTTTGCGATTTTTGCACTTTTCAGGAATTTTTGCGATTTTTGCAAATTTTCAGGAATTTTTGCGATTTTGCAATTTTCAGGAATTTTTGCGATTTTTGCAATTTTCAGGAATTTTCGCGATTTTTTGCAATTTTCAGGAACTTTTGCGGGGATTTTCGCATTTTTCAGAAATTTTGCGATTTTTGCAATTTTCAGGAATTTTTGCGATTTTTGCAATTTTCATGATTTTTTGCGATTTTTGCAATCTTCAGGCATTTTCGCGATTTTTGCAACTTTCATGATTTTTGCGATTTTGGCAATTTTCAGGAATTTTTGCGATTTTTGCAATTTTCAGGAATTTTTGCGATTTTTGCAATTTTCAGGAATTTTTGCGATTTTTTGCAATTTTCAGTCATTTTTTGCGATTTGGCAATTTTTCAGGAATTTTTGGCGATTTTTGCAATTTTCAGGAATTTTTGCGATTTTTGCAATTTTACAGGAATTTTTGCGATTTTTGCAATTTTCAGTCATTTTTGCGATTTTTGCAATTTTCAGGAATTTTTCGCGATTTCTGCGATTTTTGCAATTTTCAGGCATTTTTGCGATTTTCGCATTTTCAGGATTTTTGCGATTTTTGCAATTTTCAGGAATTTTTTGCGATTTTTGCAATTTTCATGATTTTTTGCGATTTTTGCAATTTTCAGGCATTTTTCGCGATTTTTGCAAATTTCATGATTTTTGCGATTATTGCAATTTTCAGGAATTTTTGGCGATTTTTGCAATTTTCAGGAATTTTTGCGATTTTTGCAATTTTCAGGAACTTTTGCGATTTTTGCAATTTTCAGGCATTTTTGCGATTTTTGCAATTTTCAGTCATTTTGCGATTTTTGCAACTTTCATGATTTTTCGCGATTTTTGCAACTTTCATGATTTTTTGCGATTTTTGCAATTTTCAGGAATTTTTGCGATTTTGCAATTTTCAGGAATTTTGCGATTTTTGCAATTTTCAGGAATTTTTGCGATTTTTGCAATTTTCAGTCATTTTTGCGATTTTGGCAATTTTCAGGAATTTTGCGATTTTTGCAATTTTCAGGAATTTTTGCGATTTTTGCAATTTTCAGGAATTTTTGCGATTTTTGCAATTTTCAGTCATTTTGCGATTTTTGCAATTTTCAGGAATTTTCGCGATTTCTGCGATTTTTGCAATTTTCAGGCATTTTTGCGATTTTCGCATTTTTCAGGAATTTTTGCGATTTTTGCAATTTTCAGGAATTTTTGCGATTTTTGCAATTTTCCTGATTTTTTGCGATTTTTGCAATTTTCAGGCATTTTCGCGATTTTCGCAAATTTCATGATTTTTTGCGATTATTGCAATTTTCAGGAATTTTTGCGATTTTTTGCAATTTTCAGGAATTTTTGCGATTTTTGCAATATTCAGTCATTTTTGCGATTTTTGCAATTTTCAGGAATTTTTATGATTTTTGCAATTTTCAGTCATTTTTGCGATTTTTGCAACTTTCATGATTTTTTGCGATTTTTGCAATTTTCAGGAATTTTTGCGATTCTTGCAATTTTCAGGAATTTTCGCGATTTTGGCAATTTCCTGACATTTTAGCGATTTTTGCAATTTCCATGCATTTTAGCGATTTTGGCAATTTCAGGAATTTTGGATTTTTGGCGATTTTTGCAATTTTCAGGAATTTTTGCGATTTTTGCAATTTTCAGACGAACCTTGCGATTTTGCAATTTTCAGGCATTTTTGCGATTTTGCAACTTCATGATTTTTTGCGATTTTTGCAATTTTCAGAATTTTTGCGATTTTTGCAATTTTCAGGAATTTTTGGCGATTTTTGCAATTTTCAGGAATTTTTGCGATTTTTGCAATATTCAGTCATTTTGCGATTTTTGCAATTTCAGGCATTTTTGCGATTTTTGCAATTTTCAGGCATTTTTGCGATTTTTGCAATTTTCAGGCATTTTCGCGATTTTTGCAACTTTCATGATTTTTTGCGATTTTTGCAATTTTTCAGGAATTTTTGCGATTTTTGCAATTTTCCAGGAATTTTTGCGATTTTTGCAATTTTCCAGGAATTTTTGCGATTTTTGCAATATTCAGTCATTTTTGCGATTTTTGCAATTTTCAGGCATTTTTGCGATTTTTGCAATTTTCAGGCATTTTTGCGATTTTTTGCAATTTTCAGGAATTTTTGCGATTTTGCAATTTTCAGGAATTTTTGCGATTTTTGCAATTTTCAGGAATTTTTGCGATTTTTGCAATTTTCAGGAATTTTTGCGATTTTTGCAATTTTCAGGAATTTTTGCGATTTTTTGCAATTTTCAGGAATTTTGCGATTTCTGCAATTTCAGTCATTTTTGCGATTTTTGCAATATTCAGTCATTTTTGCGATTTTTGCAATTTTCAGGAATTTTTGCGATTTTTGCAATTTTCAGCCATTTTTGCGATTTTTGCAATTTTCAGGAATTTTTTGCGATTTTTGCAATTTTCAGGAATTTTTGCGATTTCAGCAATTTTCAGTCATTTTTGCGATTTTTGCAATATTCAGTCATTTTTGCGATTTTTGCAATTTTCAGGAATTTATGCGATTTTTGCAATTTTCAGGCATTTTTGCGATTTTTGCAATTTTCAGTCATTTTTTGCGATTTTTTGCAATATTCAGTCATTTTGCGATTTTTGCAATTTTCAGGCATTTTTGCGATTTTTGCAATTTTCAGGCATTTTTGCGATTTTTGCAATTTTCAGGCATTTTCGGCGATTTTTGCAACTTTCATGATTTTTTGCGATTTTTGCAATTTTCAGGAATTTTTGCGATTTTTGCAATTTTCAGGAATTTTTGCGATTTTTGCAATTTTCAGGAATTTTTGCGATTTTTGCAATATTCAGTCATTTTTGCGATTTTTGCAATTTTCAGGCATTTTTGCGATTTTTGCAATTTTCAGGCAATTTTTGCGATTTTTTGCAATTTTCAGGAATTTTTGCGATTTCTGCAATTTTCAGGAATTTTTGCGATTTTTTGCAATTTTCAGGAATTTTTGCGATTTTTGCAATTTTCAGGAATTTTTGCGATTTTTGCAATTTTCAGCCATTTTTGCGATTTTTGCAATTTTCAGGAATTTTTGCGATTTCTGCAATTTTCAGTCATTTTTGCGATTTTTGCAATTTTCCAGGAATTTATGCGATTTTTGCAATTTTCAGGAATTTTTGCGATTTTTGCAATTTTCAGCCATTTTTGCGATTTTTGCAATTTTCAGGAATTTTTGCGATTTCTGCAATTTTCAGGAATTTTTGCGATTTTTTGCAATTTTCAGTCATTTTTGGCGATTTTTGCAATTTCAGGAATTTTTGCGATTTTTGCAATTTTCAGCCATTTTTGCGATTTTTGCAATTTTCCAGGAATTTTTGCGATTTCTGCAATTTTCAGTCATTTTTGCGATTTTTGCAATTTTCAGGAATTTATGCGATTTTTGCAATTTTCAGGAATTTTTGCGATTTTTGCAATTTTCAGGCATTTTTGCGATTTTTGCAATTTTCAGTCATTTTTGCAATTTTTGCAATTTTCAGGCATTTTGCGATTTTTTGCAATTTTCAGTCATTTTTGCGATTTTTGCAATTTTCAGTCATTTTTGCGAATTTTGCAATTTTCAGGCATTTTTGCGATATTTGCAATTTTCAGGCATTTTTGCAATTTTTGCAATTTTCAGGCATTTTTTTGCGATTTTTGCACTTTTCAGGAATTTTTTGCGATTTTTGCAATTTTCAGGAATTTTTTGCGATTTTTGCAATTTTCAGGAATTTTTGCGATTTTTGCAATTTTCAGCCATTTTTTGCGATTTTTGCAATTTTCAGGAATTTTTGCGATTTTTGCAATTTCAGGAATTTTTGCGATTTCTGCCAATTTTCAGTCATTTTGCGATTTTTGCAATATTCAGTCATTTTTGCGATTTTTGCATTTTTCAGGAATTTTTGCGATTTTTGCAATTTTCAGCCATTTTTTGCGATTTTTGCAATTTTCAGGAATTTTTGCGATTTCTGCAATTTTCAGTCATTTTTGCGGATTTTTGCAATTTTCAGTCATTTTTGCGATTTTTGCAATTTTCAGGAATTTTTGCGATTTTTGCAATTTTCAGCCATTTTTGCGATTTTTGCAATTTCAGGAATTTTTGCGATTTCTGCAATTTTCAGTCATTTTTTGCGATTTTTGCAATTTTCATGAATTTATGCGATTTTTTTCAGGCATTTTTGCGATTTTTGCAATTTTCAGGCATTTTCGCGCATTTTTGCAACTTTCATGATTTTTTGCGATTTTTGCAATTTTCAGGAATTTTTGCGATTTTTGCAATTTTCAGGAATTTTTGCGATTTTTGCAATTTTCAGGAATTTTTGCGATTTTTGCAATATTCAGTCATTTTTGCGATTTTTGCAATTTTCAGGCATTTTTGCGATTTTTTGCAATTTTCAGGCATTTTCGCGATTTTTGCAAATTTCATGATTTTTTGCGATTATTGCAATTATTCAGGAATTTTGCGATTTTTGCAATTTTCAGGAATTTTTGCGATTTTTGCAATTTTCAGGAATTTTTGCGATTTTTGCAATTTCCAGTCATTTTTGCGATTTTTGCAATTTTCAGTCATTTTTGCGATTTTTGCAACTTTCATGATTTTTTGCGATTTTTGCAACTTTCATGATTTTTTGCGATTTTTGCAATTTTCAGGAATTTTTGCGATTTTTGCAATTTTCAGGAATTTTTGCGATTTTTGCAATTTTCAGGAATTTTGCGATTTTTGCAATTTTCAGTCATTTTTGCGATTTTTGCATTTTCAGGAATTTTTGCGATTTTTTGCAATTTTCAGGAATTTTTGTGATTTTTGCAATTTTCAGTCATTTTAGCGATTTTTGCAACTTTCATGATTTTTTTGCGATTTTTGCAATTTTCAGTCATTTTTGCGATTTTTGCAATGTTCAGGCATTTTTGCGATTTTCGCAATTTTTCAGGCATTTTTGCGATTTTGCAATTTTCAGGCATTTTTGCGATTTTTGCAATTTCAGGAACTTTTGCGATTTTCGCAATTTTCAGGAATTTTTGCGATTTTCAGGAATTTTTGCGATTTTTGCAATTTTCAGGAATTTTTGCGATTTTTTTGCAATTTTCAGGAATTTTTGCGATTTTAGCAATTTTCAGAATTTTGCGATTTTTGCAATTTTCAGGCATTTTTGCGATTTTTGCAATTTTCAGAAACTTTTGCGATTTTCGCAATTTTCAGGAATTTTTGCGATTTTCAGGAATTTTTGCGATTTTTGCAATTTTCAGGAATTTTTGCGATTTTTGCAATTTTCAGGAATTTTTGCGATTTTTGCAATTTTCAGACATTTTTGCAATTTTCAGGAATTTTTGCGATTTTTGCAATTTTCAGGCATTTTTGCGATTTTTTGCAAATTTCAGGCATTTTTGCTACTTTTGCAACTTTCATGATTTTTTGCGATTTTTGCAACTTTCATGATTTTTTGCGATTTTTGCAATCTTCAGGAATTTTTGCGATTTTTGCAATTTTCAGGAGTTTTTGCGATTTTTGCAATTTTCAGGAATTTTAGCGATTTCTGCAATTTTCAGGAATTTTTGGGATTTTTGCAATTTTCAGCAATTTTTGCGATTTTTGCAATTTACAGGAATTTTTGTGATTTTGCAATTTTCAGTCATTTTATGATTTTTGCAATTTTCAGGCATTTTTGCGATTTTTGCAATTTTCAGGAATTTTTGCGACTTTTGCAATTTTCAGAGCATTTTTGCGATTTTTGCAAATTTCAGGCATTTTTGCGATTTTTGCAATTTTCAGGAATTTTTGCGATTTTTGCAATTTTCAGGAATTTTTGCGATTTTTGCAATTTTCAGGCATTTTTGCGATTTTTGCAATTTTCAGGCATTTTTGCTATTTTTTTCAACATTCATGATTTTTTGCGATTTTTGCAATTTTCAGGAATTTTTGCGATTTTTGCAATTTTCAGGAATTTTTGCGATTTTTGCAATTTTCAGGAATTTTTGTGATTTTTGCAATTTCCAGGAATTTTTGCGATTTTTGCAATTTTCAGGAATTTTTGCGATTTTTGCAATTTTCAGACATTTTTTGCAATTTTCAGGAATTTTTGCGATTTCAGGAATTTTTGCGATTTTTGCAATTCTCAGGAATTTTTGCGATTTTTGCAATTTTCAGGAATTTTGCGATTTTAGCAATTTTCAGGAATTTTTGCGATTTTTGCAATTTTTCAGGAATTTTTGCGATTTTTTGCAATTTTCAGGAATTTTTGCGATTTTTGCAATTTTCAGGCATTTTTGCGATTTTTGCAATTTTCAGGCATTTTTGCTATTTCAGGAATTTTTGCGATTTTCAGGAATTTTTGCGATTTTTGCAATTTTTCATGATTTTTTGCGATTTTGCAATTTTCAGGCATTTTTCGCGATTTTTGCAACTTTCATGATTTTTTGCGATTTTTGCAATTTTCAGGAATTTTTGCGATTTTCGCAATTTTCAGGAATTTTTGCGATTTTTGCAATTTTCAGGAATTTTTGCGATTTTTGCAATTTTCAGGAATTTTTGCGATTTTTGCAATTTTCAGTCATTTTTGCGATTTTTGCAATTTTCAGGCATTTTTGCGATTTTTGCAATTTTCAGGAATTTTTGCGATTTTTGCAATATTCAGTCATTTTTGCGATTTTTGCAATTTTCAGTCATTTTTGCGATTTTTGCAATTTTCAGGCATTTTTGCGATTTTTGCAATTTTCAGGAATTTTTGCGATTTTTGCAATTTTCAGGAATTTTTGCGATTTTTGCAATTTTCAGGAATTTTTGCGATTTTTTGCAATTTTCAGCCATTTTTGCGATTTTTGCAATTTTCAGGAATTTTTGCGATTTCTGCAATTTCAGTCATTTTTTGCGATTTTTGCAATTTTCAGGAATTTATGCGATTTTTGCAATTTTCAGGAATTTTTGCGATTTTTGCAATTTTCAGCCATTTTTGCGATTTTTGCAATTTTCAGGAATTTTTGCGATTTCTGCAATTTTCAGTCATTTTTGCGATTTTGCAATTTTCAGTCATTTTTGCGATTTTTGCAATTTTCAGGAATTTTTGCGATTTTTGCAATTTTCAGCCATTTTTGCGATTTTTTGCAATTTTCAGGAATTTTTGCGATTTCTGCAATTTTCAGTCATTTCTGCGATTTTTGCAATTTTCAGGAATTTATGCGATTTTTGCAATTTTCAGGAATTTTTTGCGATTTTTGCAATTTTCAGGCATTTTTGCGATTTTGCAATTTTCAGTCATTTTGCAATTTTCAGGCATTTTTTGCGATTTTTGCAATTTTCAGTCATTTTTGCGATTTTTGCAATTTTCAGTCATTTTTGCGATTTTTGCAATTTTCAGGCATTTTTGCGATTTTTGCAATTTTCAGGCATTTTTGCAATTTTTGCAATTTTTCAGGCATTTTTGCGATTTTTGCACTTTTCAGGAATTTTTGCGATTTTGCAATTTTCAGGAATTTTTGCGATTTTTGCAATTTCAGGAATTTTCGCGATTTTTGCAATTTTCAGGAACTTTTGCGATTGTTTCAATTTTCAGAATTTTTGCGATTGTTTCAATTCTCAGGAACTTTTGCGATTTTTGCAATTTTTCAGGAATTTTTGCGATTTTTGCAATTTTCAGGAATTTATGCGATTTTTGCAATTTTCAGGAATTTTTGCGATTTTTGCAATTTTCAGCCATTTTGCGATTTTTGCAATTTTCAGGAATTTTTGCGATTTCTGCAATTTTCAGTCATTTTTGCGATTTTTGCAATGTTTCAGTCATTTTTGCGATTTTTGCAATTTTCAGGAATTTTTGCGATTTTTGCAATTTTCAGCCATTTTTGCGATTTTTGCCAATTTTCAGGAATTTTTGCGATTTCTCTGCAATTTTCAGTCATTTCTGCGATTTTTGCCATTTTCAGGAATTTATGCGATTTTTGCAATTTTCAGGAATTTTTGCGATTTTTGCAATTTTCAGGCATTTTTGCGATTTTTGCAATTTTCAGTCATTTTTGCAATTTTCAGGCATTTTTGCGATTTTTTGCAATTTTCAGTCATTTTTTGCGATTTTTGCAATTTCAGTCATTTTTGCGATTTTTGCAATTTTCAGGCATTTTTGCGATTTTTAGCAATTTTCAGGCATTTTTGCAATTTTTTGCAATTTTCAGGCATTTTTGCGATTTTTGCACTTTTCAGGAATTTTTAGCGATTTTTGCAATTTTCAGGAATTTTTGCGATTTTTGCAATTTTCAGGAATTTTCGCGATTTTTGCAATTTTCAGGAACTTTTGCGATTGTTTCAATTTTCAGGAATTTTTGCGATTGTTTCAATTCTCAGAACTTTTGCGATTTTTGCAATTTTCTGGAATTTTTGCGATTTTTGCAATTTTCAGGAATTTTTGCGATTTTTGCAATTTTCAGTCATTTTTGCGATTTTGGCAATTTTCAGGAATTTTTGCGATTCTTGCAATTTTCAGGAATTTTTGCGATATTTGCAATTTTCAGGAATTTTGCGATTTTTGCAATTTTCAGTCATTTTTGCGATTTTTGCAAAATTTTCAGGAATTTTCGTCGATTTCTGCGATTTTTGCAATTTTCAGGCATTTTTGCGATTTCGCATTTTTCA